>CM055895.1:21742461-22324961 GCA_029582155.1 Panopea generosa
CCTGAACCAATGTTCATATTAAAAAGGAATTTACTGCCAAGGAACAGTATGAAATCTAGTTGTGCACATCCCCTTTGCTTTCTGGTTTGATGATTTCTGCCAAGTTACATCCTATTTCAATGTTGGAATGAAGAATCTCTGACATGCTTCTCTTGAACCATTTGTTGAAACTCGCTGAAACTTGCTTGGAAGTATCAGCCAAAAGCCTTGATTTTCATTCCTGTTCTGCGATTTTTGGACGACATTGAATTTTCTGAATGAAAAATTTAACTGTAGTCCTTATCCACCATTATGACAAAATTTACTGTTATTGTTGATATGAAGCCTTGCTTTGCATATTCTCTTTGCAAATAGGTGTCATTTAAGGTTTTTAGCTCTACTGGCCAAAGGCCAGAAGTGCTTATGCGATGGTGCGTTGTCTGTCGTCCGTCGTCTGTCGTCCGACGTCTATCGTCTGTCAGCAGCACTTTCTCTGAAACCACTATGCCAATTAAACTGAAACTTCACATGGGTATCTCTATTGCATAGGAGACTATACAGAAGATTTTTTTTTTTTATCTGAAATTCAAAATGGCCACCGTTACTAAAAATAGTCCAAAACTAAAATTCTTCTTCTCATGAACGGCCCAACAGATTTTCAAAAAGTTTATGTAGTAATGATGACCAAATATAGTTTTATTAGATTTGTTCAAATGGTGTCCCTAGGGTTAAATATGACCCCGCCCCGAGGGTTCAATTAGGGGATACATGTCATTATAATATTTTTTTTTTTTTTTTTTTTTTTTAAAATGGAAATGATTTTGCCTATATCTTCACAGAAGCATTGTTTGGTGAAGGAGGTTCAGATTTGTAAAAATGACTGGGTTCCACTGTCTTAAGGGGTCAGGAGGGGCTCCAAAAGGGTACAAATTGGGAATTACTAAATGTGTTTTCTTAACAACCAGCATGTCAGATATGTTCATATTTTGCATAAAGTATCCCTATGTGTAGGGGTTTGATTGCAGATAACAATTTTGGGGCTAAAATTTATAGGGGCCCTGTAAGGGGACTTAGAATTTTACATAGGGATACTATGGGAAAACAAAAAATTCTCTTTCTTTCATCTGTTCTTAAACCACTAGGACAATTAAATTGAAACTTCAAATGGGTGTTACTGTTGCATAGGAGACTATACAGAAGATTTTTTTTTCGATCTGAAATTCAAGATGGCCGCCGTTACTAAAAATTGTCCAAAACTTAAAAAATCTTCTTCTCATGAACGGCCCGACAGATTTTCAAAATGTTTATGTAGTAATGATGACCAACTATAGTTCTGAAAGATTTTTTCAAATAGTGTCCCTAGGGTTAAAAATGACCCTGCCCAGAGAGCTCAATTAGGGGACACATGTCAACATAATATTTTTTATTTTTTTTAAAATGGAAATAATTTTGCCTATATCTTCACTAAAGCATTGTTAGGTAAAGGAGGTTAAGATTTGTAAAAATGACAGGGTTCCTATGTTTTAAGGGGTCAGGAGGGGCCCCAAAAGGGTACAAATTGGGAATTAGTAAAATTGTTTTCTTAAGAACCGGTATGTCAGATTTGTACATATCTGATATAAATTATCCCTAAGTGTAGTGGTTTGATTGCAGATAAGAATTTAGGGGCTAAAATATATAGGGGCCCTGTAAGGGGACTTAGAATTTTACATAGGGATACTGTGGGAAAACAGAAAATTCTCTCTTTTTTTTTTCATTTATTCTGAAACCACTAGGCCAATTAAACTGAAACTTCACATGGTTGTTTCTATTGCATAGGAGACTATACAAAAGATTTATTTTTTCTATCTAAAATTCAAGATGGCCACCATTACTAAAAATATTCCAAAACTTAAAAAATCTTCCTTCTCATGAACTGTCTGACAGATTTTCAAAATGTTTATGTAGTAATGATGACCAACTATAGTTTTGTTAGATTTGTTCAAATGGTGTCCCTAGAGTTAAAAATGACCCGCCCCGATGTTTCTACTGCATAGTAGAATTTCAAAAAGTGCTATGGCCACTCTGAGTCAGTAGAGCGTCCTCAGGCCCTCTTGTTTTGGTGTCCCATCACCAGTCTCAGATCTAGCCAGTTTTGAATATTAACATTTAACATGATTCTCACAATCAAATTATAGAGAGACTATAGTTTTTCTAATACCTAAATGTATTTCAAACGACGGTCCGGAGGTGTAATACTCGTCCAACCCTGAATGAATAAAGTATACTTAAACATTTGATCTAGTCCCATTAAATATGTATTGTGTATATAATCTTCAGTGGTATATCCTTGTTTTGTTGTCGCAGGTCATCCAAGATGGCCACATTTACCAATATATATATATTGTAAAGTATCTCATACTAAGATACATTAATATATTTCTTTTTTATGATAATGGAATTATATTTTTAACACAGATTCAATAGAGATGATTTTAAATACATGTACCAGTTATTGATATGAACAGAAACACAGAACAGCTGAAATCATCTGCCATCTTGAAGAAAAATTATTTAGTCCCTGTATATTTGAGCACAATGTACTGGAAAAAAATATTGTTTGAAAAAACAAAAACGAGTTACAAATTGATGAAAATAAATGTTCAGTGTTTATTTTAAAGTAAAGTATAGTTTAAAGGACAAATTGAACAAAAATACTAATAAAAACTTGAGTGTATCTAAATCAAATACAATGATTCCAAAATTATTTTATAATTCAAGTGGATTTTTTTAAAACAGCAAGAAATTTTAAAAATTAGGGGGAAATATATAATAGCTTCAGATGTTGTTATTTTATGTTCACTTCTTTTATGCAGCACTTTCTGCCTAGGGCGAGTAGGGAACTTTATTACCCTTGTTGTTTTGTATTGATGTGTTTTTATACGTATTAAAGAATGAAAAACTTAATATCTTGTTATTTATTTTTATTTCAAATCTCAGCTGAAAATTACACATAAATAAAATATACAATGTTCATCAGGTGTTATGATTATACAGATTTACACAAAATCCAAATTATCCTTGTGAACAAGGTAATACAACGTAATACTTTTATATACGATCCCAATGACAAGGTAACCCTTTATTTATTCTTCATGTGGACAAGGTTATGTATATATATGAACAACATTATTCAATGTTACCTTGTCCATGTCATATATATTTAGTGTTGCCTTGATCATGACACCTATATCTAGTTTTACTCACAACTTAATAGGCATTTTCTTACCACCTGGACAAGGTAATATGAAGGGGTTATGGACACGGCTACAAAAGATGAAACATGGAAGGCAACACTGAATGAACACATGGTAATCACAAAGCAGGGCTGGAAAATTCCACTCGTCCGCTCACCATGATGAGTGAACATTTGGTCAGAAGGAGAAATATTTAATATTTCTTTGATCTTAAGCATTGAATTAAAAATGTTGGAAAGTGGAGGACGAGTAGCTTTTATAAGAAATTTCTAGCCCTGCAAAGCTTGCCTTGAATCGTCTCACTACGAGCTGATATTACTGTCATGCGGAGTTATATAAAACAAGTAAGAACACCTATTAAAATATTTCTGAATCATTGGTTTTATTTACACAGTAATGACTACTTTTCAATGTTCCATCAGACAGGAGAACAATGGGACGGTATAGATGGACATATACATGTATAATTGTCATTGCCATTTCCCACAACCACTTGACAAGCCCAGGTGTTGCAGGCAACACTTTGTTGTGTGGATTAGTCGCCCAAAATAATCTACCAAACTTATTGACTGTATGCAGGAATTACAGAGCAGATGCAAAATAAACCATTTAAATGAACCTTAAAAGATGCAAATTTATGGTTTTACACATTGCCTTAATGTTACAACTTGTGCCAATTTTTTTTAATTCATGCATGCATGCCAGAATGATCTTCAGTGTGACCTTGACCGTGACCCAAATGTAGAGTTCTCTGAACATTGCCTCCATGTGATGAGTAAGTAAGGCCAAATGACATTCATTATGTGACCTTAACAAATGTTGAGTTCGACACGTCGAGCTGATATGAAGAGAAAACGTGCCAATTTATTTTGAAATCCATCAATGCCACATAATACAGCTAGAATTTGCAAAATGACATTCAGAGCAACCGCGACCTTGAAGAAGACATGTTGGGTTCAGAATATTGCTTCAATGTGATGAGTAAAATTAAGGTGAAATCCATCTTTGTATACCAGAGTTGTGGAAAAGATGCACAAACGAACGAAAAATGGGGAGGGGGTGGGGGAGACATAATACCATACATTCCAGCAACACTGCTGGTACCTTGTTTCTTTTTTACATGGAATGTCATCATGCTTAAATAAAAAACAAGAGTTGTCAGAAGACAACAAAGCTCGTCTGTGGGATAAAACTCGCCACTCATGCAAAGATTGAGATTGGAGGCAAACACCAAAACTTAACGCAACTATGCAAAAGTTTAACCTGGGTCTCTACAGAAGACGCTGGGGTTGGGGCAATAGCTCTCCTGGACATTCGTCCCGGCGAGCTAATAAACCTTATCACCATAGCATTTCATTAAAACACAAAAACAAAAAATGAAAGCAAAATGAGTCAGTTATCTCGTATAGACTCTCTGACTTAATCCAGATCTGACACCTAGACTTTTCTTTTGAGAATTTTGTGGCCACTGCTTCACACAATTAACAACAGGTGTGAACTGCTTGGAGATGATGGAAGTGTTCTTATTCACTGAACTGTTGCCACAAGGGCCGGTCTCCCACTTGAAAAACTCACAACCATCTTTAGAACCCATGCCCTTTCTAACTGAACAGCTGAAGAAGAATCTTCCCATATTCTGACCAGGCGATTGGGCCATTCTTCTCTTTGAACGACGCCCACATTTACAAAGAGGTGGAGTTATTTTCATGCTAGAGCCTGAAGACAGATTGATTGATGTCCTGGAGTTTGATGGAGTTTGATAGTTCATTGTTGATGTTTGTCCTGAACAAATATCAACACTAGTACTACTCTGGACTACAGGTCTTGGCGTGATGAATAATTTTGGTTGTGAAATTACACTGGTGGATGCTGAGGCATTTGCTGGCTTATTTTTGGATAGATTAGTCTCATTTAAAGATAACACCGGACTTTGATTGGTTGACTGATTAAATGATTTGGGCATTGGATGTGAATGTAATGGTGTTGATGCACAAAATGATCTTTTATCTAATATGAGTGTATCTCCAGATTTATCAACTGAATGTGGTACTTTGAAAACTGAACCTGTCCGCATCTTCAGTGGAATGTTATTACTGATAGACTTCTCCACAACGGGGCTTGGCTTCTTAAATACGTTAATTGAACTGGTAGAATCTACGTTAGTGTCATGAACCTTTAACCCTGTCTGAGGTCTTATATCATTATCTGTTTTGATATTTGTGCTTGACTTTGGATCTACAAATATGTTACTAGGCGAAAATTTCTTTGGGGAAATTTTTCTCTGAATTTTGTGACACGGTGAATTTGTACCTATATCTGAAAATATTTTCACAGGTGTTATTTGTTTTCTCTTCTTTGTGTTTGTGTTATTTTGCTTTTCTTTATATGGTGTCTCTTTGCCAACAGGAATAGATCCATTATCTTGCGGTGTATTTTTCTCTCTAGTTTTCATTACAGGACTATTACCAACTCTTAATTTCCTTGGAGTTATTTTTTGTTGCTGTTTAGCTGGTGTCCTTTTGTTTATAACACATTTGCTAGGTGTCTGCTTCTTGCTGGAAGATTTTGGTGACTTGTGAGATTGTTTGGGCTTTCCTTGGATTTTTGGCTCTGTTCTGGTGGGGAAGTAGGATTCAATGTTAGGGTTACAACTACTTGACCTCTCATGACCCTGGAAAAACAACAAGACACTGAGAATTGTAACAAATGTTTATTAAACTAAATTATCACTGACAACTCAATGACATGTACATATTGTAATAAAAGAAAATATATACAGATAAAGCAAATCATATAAAACAAAACAAGCATGAAAATTCTATAATTGGTTTCCCTGAAAAGCCTTATATCTTGTCAAATGGTTGGGCAAACAGAAAGGTCGTTCATGAGATTGTACACGAAAAATTATCCCAGTCAGTGTTAACAATTCTTCAGATATTTCATTTACTGTGCAAAATTAAATATAAAATTGCACTCCCTACCCCTATTTTGAAATACACAAGGATAAAAATCAAAGAATTAATTAATTATAGCCTAATATGATGAAATTGATAAAAAATTGTGAAAATTGTTTACTTGATTACCGGCATGATCATCATATTCATTTTAAGTTAATAACATACATCAGAGTAAAACAAGCTTCCCATAATAGTTGGCTTCTAGTCAAAGTTTTAAATATTTTAGAGAGTTTGTAAATGGTACCAAAATGCCACACACACACGTCTGTACTATTACTGTTCGGCCAGAAAAAAACCTAATGTTAAGTGTTACCTGACCAACCCTAACATTGAGTCTGGACCATTATTTTTTTTTTTCATCAAGGAAACAAAAAGTAATAAGGTATGAAAAACTTCAGAACAATTATGCTTCATGTGTCAAGAATTTATTTTTTTTATTGATTTACTATTATAATTATTTTTTTTTATAGAATAGAAAAAACAAGTAAAAATAATTATTACGACATTTTCTCCATGAAATAAAAATTAGAAAAAAAAATAGAAAAGAAAAAAAATTGCCTACCTATCTACCCTATTATTTTTTGGTTAAGTAACCCTAAACATAGGTTGTTTTTTTGCCTTATAACATTCTCAATTTTAAAAAGTCTAGTTATTATCAATGTCAGATCTGTGACCTTGTTTCCACACATTATCTGTGTAGGTTGCATTAGGGTGGTTCATTATTCTATAAATAATTTCATCTAGTAACCTTCAGTGTCTTTGTAACCTTGAGGATACATCCATCTTTTATCATCCTGTAGGCCAGTTTCGCAGTGTTCCTTGCATCATCCACTCCTGAAATTTGAGCAAAATATAGAGATGTAGTGATGACAAAAGTAACAAATCTATCATTTTTGCTATTAATCAAATTATAGAATAATCATAGTCCATTCATGTTTTAACTTATGATATGTGCAACTTTGGTACAGCATTATAAGACAATAATTTATGCAAAATTTCAAAGGTTTCTGAATTCAAGTGATTGAGTTTTCATTATTGAAATTAACAGTGTGAGGCCATTTATGTCATGGTAATGCTTTAAAGTAACATACTCCAATACCAGGTGCTCTTGAAATAGTGGATTTTACTGTCAGTTCAGGGACATTCCAGAAAATATTTTGAAAAGTCTGAAAAAATTTTGAAAAGGTTGAACTTTAGTTAAATTTGCATTGTGTATTTCTATTAATCAAAGGGTCTTTGAAATGACATGACAATGAAACTACTACAACCAGGTATTGATATAATTTTCACCCAAATTTATTTGCACTATGCATACAAATTGATAACAGTTTACCAGCTTAAATATGTTTCTTAAGTTGTGTTGTTTTTTTTTGGTCAATGGTTTCATCAATGAAGATGCATAAATGCTTGTTCTAGTTGAAGGGCCCATGATTAATTATGTAAAAAAAGAGTGGGGCAATAGTGCAGTAGATGGACAAAGAGTGAGGCGATAGTGTAGTAGATGGACAAAGAGTGGGGCAATAGTGCAGTAGATAGACAAAGAGTCGGGCAATAGTGCAGTAGATGGACAAAGAGTGGGGCAATAGTGCAGTAGATGGACAAAGAGTGGGGCAATAGTGCAGTAGATGGGCAAAGAGTGAGGCAATAGTGCAGTAGATGGACAAAGAGTGAGGCGATAGTGTAGTAGATGGACAAAGAGTGGGGCGATAGTGCAGTAGATGGACAAAGAGTGGGGCGATAGTGTAGTAAATGGACAAAGAGTTGGGCAATAGTGCAGTAGATGGACAAAGAGTGGGGCAATAGTGCAGTAGATTGACAAAGAGTGGGGCAATAGTGCAGTAGATGGACAAAGAGTGAGGCGATAGTGTAGTAGATGGACAAAGAGTGGGGCAATAGTGTAGTAGATGAACAAAGAGTGAGGCGATAGTGCAGTAGATGGACAAACAGTGGGGCGAAAGTGCAGTAGATGGACAAAAATGGGGCAATAGTGCAGTAGATAGACAAAGAGTCGGGCAATAGTGCAGTAGATGGGCAAAGAGTGGGGCAATAGTGCAGTAGATGGACAAAAAGTGGGGCAATAGTGCAGTAGATGGGCAAAGAGTGAGGCAATAGTGCAGTAGATGGACAAAGAGTGAGGCGATAGTGTAGTAGATGGACAAAGAGTGGGGCGATAGTGCAGTAGATGGACAAAGAGTGGGGCGATAGTGTAGTAAATGGACAAAGAGTTGGGCAATAGTGCAGTAGATGGACAAAGAGTGGGGCAATAGTGCAGTAGATGGGCAAAGAGTGAGGCAATAGTGCAGTAGATGGACAAAGAGTGGGGCGATAGTGCAGTAGATGGACAAAGAGTGGGGCGATAGTGTAGTAAATGGACAAAGAGTTGGGCAATAGTGCAGTAGATGGACAAAGAGTGGGGCAATAGTGCAGTAGATGGACAAAGAGTGAGGCAATAGTGCAGTAGATGGACAAAGAGTGAGGCGATAGTGTAGTAGATGGACAAAGAGTGGGGCAATAGTGTAGTAGATGAACAAAGAGGGGGCGATAGTGCAGTAGATGGACAAAGAGTGAGGCGATAGTGCAGTAGATGGACAAACAGTGGGGCGAAAGTGCAGTAGATGGACAAAAATGGGGCGATAGTGCAGTAGATGGACAAAGAGTGGGGCAATAGTGCAGTAGATGGACAAAGAGTGGGGCAATAGTGCAGTAGATAGTGTGTTGGCCTCTCGTGCTAGAGGTTGTGGGTTCAATCTCCATCTTGACCAGACCACCTCTCAAAAACAACTCTCAATACCCATGGCATACTTAGGAGCAGCTCTTGGCTCTGAACTACTTTGCAATCAATCTTAAATAAATTGGTATAAACTAAATTAGCAGCAGTATAAAATATAAAAAAAAAAAAATAGAAATGTTGTAAGTTAAGTGCTCAGACAAACTGCTAAGACAAATGTTTACCGGAATGTTCTCTGCCCTCAAACTGTATACACAAATCTTGTAACGCACCATTTAAACCATTCGGCTTTCGGTCATAAAATTTCTGAAAATGAATTATAAAGATTGGTGATAGTTGCTGTAAATGTAACCATACAAGATTGTAAATGCTTATTATACAAGAAGTTATCTGCTGGAAAATACTTCAATACTATAAATAATCAAAAACAATTTAAAACAACTGTACAATTTACACACACACAATCTATTGCTTTATACATATGTAATTATGTTAGCAGATTTCGGCTTTATCTTTAATATAAACCTGATAAAAAATAACTTAACTGACAGATGTATAAATTCTTCCAGATGAGTATTAAGGAGTCCTCTGTAAATGAGTGACCTCCGGTGCTGCCTTAAGCTAAGCTTTTTATTCAAACATGATATCGTTGGAACCGACAGATGCTTCCTGAACAAGTGCTTGATGGAGAAGTAGCTTCATTGTAAAGGGAAAGGGGTGGAAAAGGGGAGATAACTTATGGAACAGACAATTGGTTCATCACTTTCCACACATTGAACTCTATCTTTATCCCAAGTCTCACTGGATTTCCCTTCATATTCTTGCAGACATGGATTTCATAATGGACGAAATTAAAGGACCATGTAAAAAATAATAAAACCAAAGCACAAAAACAATATAAAATTATGCACATCTCCACTTAGTAGTGATGCATCCTGGCAAGTTTCATAAAATTCCAAACAGAGGCTGTACAGAAATAGCACAGATGGGCAAACATAAGCAAAAACAGAGCAAACTCTGTATTTTGGTGGGGTACAACAAGGGATTACTTGACGTGCAATATGTTTGTACTTACCCTGTACGTGGCTCGTAGGTCAATCCAGCTGTTCAGCTGCGGAGGCTTCAACAACTGTTTACGTTTACATTCATACTGAAGACATACACCTAGATCCCAGTCTGTAACCAATCCAGAAACAGGCTCTTAATGTCACAATGATTACATAACATAGTATCACAGAATATGGAAATTTGTCGCAGGAGTTATTGTAAAATCTAGTCACAGTTGACATCTTCTTATATGAAAGTTTAACTTGTATTATAAAGTCTAAAAAATCCACAAAACAAATTATTTGACGAAATCTATAAGTTCATTTTCAGTGTTGATATTTCTGTCCGATGTTTATCCTTTATTTGAGGATGTGGGATGTTTTGCACTTTTTTCAATTAAAAATATACTTTTTAAATGAGGACCACCAGCAATGTTACCTTAAGTACACCAGAAAACAATGAGACAAACAACTGGGATTAAATCAGATCAAAATTCAAATACCCCGTTAAACATTCATTGCAAGTTGTCATTACTACATGTAGTACATAAATAACTATGACTGTTCTGTCAAAAGACAAATAACACAACCCCTCATTTAACAATTAATTTTTGGATTGGACAACGTTTTATACCTGGTTATGGCTACATACGTGTATATCTAGTGATACTAATGTCAGAATTATCCCAGTTTGTGGAGCACATGGTCCAATGGTAGAGCATCGGCCCCAGGATGGGGGTTCGATCCTCTGTCATGGCTATTCATGTTGTTCTTGAACAACACATTTTTTTGCACATGTTTAATGCTGGTTCTGCCCAGGAAGACTTCTGAGTGATTTGTTTAAGTTGTAATAACTTGTTTCACAATTGAAGTAAAATAAATAAGTTTGAAATAAAAAAAAATCTGAGGAACTTCCTAAACATTCACTCAGCACATACAAGGCACATCTTCTTCATTAAGAAAATCTTGTATCAGAACTGTTATGTAATAAAACCAAATATTCATTTTTATCTTTAGCTTTATAGAACTTATTTAAGTCAGCATCAGAGACAATTTTCAAAACTTATTTGATTATGAGAAGATAAGTTTTCTTATACCTGACCATGTCACACAAGTTGTGTTTACTGGGACAGTATGATCTGTTGTGGTGCCGCTACAAACAACACCCTTCTCTCTGTGTAACTTATCTAGCCAATGGGTGAACTTTCTCAAGCACAAGTTAACTGGAATACCATCGTCCACTCGATCCTGAAATCAACAAGGTACAAATTAATACATTAATATATGTTAGAAATATTTTAAACAAAACAATCAGGACCCACATGGTTATTTTAGAACACAACCCTGCTCACCTAATGACAGCATAGCAATGATAAAAGTAGTCCACTTTCAGCATCCCAAGCTACGATAAATCTATTTTGGTTGCTATTAATGATTTTCGGGGGTAAAATGCAGGGGAAAATTGAAACTTAGATCTCAATACCATAATATCAGTTTGACGCTTGATTCATAAATATTTATGTTATCAAAAGAAATGCTGGAATACTTTAATATGTTATGTTTTGGTATAAATGTACAAATATTAGTATTCCAAATTAATATTCGGATTTGAAACTAGACTTTCAAACAGGACCAAGATCTTTTTATTTCCTTAATGCATCACTTCTGAACAGTTTCAGAGAAATAGAGCTAAATAAGAAAACAATAATGTTGAAATTTCAATGCTGCCAAATGAAAATTAATACACATCTTTCTTTACTTTAAAATTTAAGTAAGACAAAACCAATGTTTCGGTAAAATTTTTACTAAAAAGTATATGTGGATTTAGTGCTTCGCTCAAAGATAAAACACATGACTATTAATTGATTAAATATTTAGTGTCATTTTTATGTTAACCTAGCCACTGTTTCCCGGGATCCTGAAGGGTTAACCAGAACTCGAGCACACCCCATTTTCCGCAAGTAACTGATAACTTTCTTACTTGAATCAACAGTGACAGACGAATAATTATTAGACACAATGTTGTATATTAATCATCACGGAGACTGTTGCGAGGCGGTGATTCAAACTCATGACCCCTGGATTGATAGTCAGACGCGTAACCAACTGAGCTAATCGGGCCCCGACTCCCGAGTATGAAGTTCTACAATTAACATAATGCTCTATATAGGATATTATATGATGAGTAATTATACTTGTATAAATCATACCTGTGTGATGCCTGTCAGTTCTGTACAGAATCTACTGAGAATAGGCTGTTCTTGTGGCTGAACATAATAGTGGAATTCACTGATTACCTCACCTGTTAAAGTGTGCAATAGTACTGCTGGAAACTCAACTGAAAAATAGTTGACCGCGTTATTCTACCTCAAACGGTATATACTGCATAACTAACACTTTTAAAACATTTTATGGCGCCGGCACAAAATCTTCATTAATGAAGGAGTGTTGTATTTTGAAGAAGAAGAAGATTAATGTCCTATCCGCTACATTAATGATTTTATAAGGAGTTGTGGTGGTCTAGTGGCTAGCATGTGTATTTCAAGATCCAGAGATCCATGGTTCGATTGCTGGTGGGACTGCATACAGGTTTTTCAAAAGCACTCCAACAGTGCCCATTTGGGCATTGCCACAAGGTACTGTAAAAGCATGAAATCCTTCGGAGTGGATTTAAAACAGCTGGTCCTGTGTACAGGGAGTGTCATAACCAGTGTACATAAAATATCTCTCTTGACTTCTATGTCAACTAGAAATATCACTGAAAGTTATGAATAACCCCAGATGGTGCCTTGACAAAGTTGTTGCACCCTTTTGCTTCCTGCTTTTACATAATGAATCAATTAGAGTAACCAATCACTTTTGTGAAGTGTCACTGAATTCCAGCCAATGGTTGCCGAGAAACAGTGATTTCAAAAATATGTTTGAAAAATACAAAGGGCCATAACTCATTGAAAAATTATTAAGACGCAACATGCAGATGATATACATAACTAGGCTTGGTACCAATCTCTCTTATGAAGTTCACTGAATTCCAGCCCACGGTTGCCGAGAAATAGCAATCACAAAAAAAATGTCTGAAAAATTCAAAGTGGTCATATTTGTATCTGGGGGTATAATGAGTGATTCAAATGTCACTAAACCTCCCTCGGAAACGAGGCCTGTTAAGATATCCAAAAGGTGGTATAACAGTTATCACAGATAGATATGCTTTTTATTATGCTAATATGCTTTCATAAAAACTGGTTTTATATACCATTAGGTCACACTACACCGCTGAGTTTTGAGTATGTTCTATTTGTGCTTCCACTCACTGTAAAAAAGAAAATTCACATGGAAAAGTTTGTTTTTTTCTGTAGCAGGAATATGTCCACTCATACGTAAATTGCTCTTAAATACATATCCATCTGTTAAAATGAAATGGAAGTCACTCTTATAACATCAGTGATGTCTAATTGCAGTATATTGTATGCTAGTCTTTGCTCTATTCATCTGCAGTTAAAAAATCACAAAATCCATACACCATTTTGAAAATATTTTAAACCAAATCACATAGGACACAAAAAAAGGGATGCAACTCTGTAGTGAGACGTTAAATAGAGGTACAATCAACAGACAGGGTGATAAGTTTTTTTTTATTAACACATATACCGGTATGCATCAACAACAAATCTACAAAAGATAGTATGTTTAGGAATGATAAATTGATATAGACAGTAAACAAAAGTTCTCCCAAAGTTGAACTATTGAAATTCTTATAGACTTTGAAATGATTATGGTTTAATGCCATTTCAACATATAACAGGTCATATTATGACATCCAGTTGTATGGGTGGAGGAACAACTCAATGCCTAATGCACAACTACTGTCTTTCTGTGAGTAACTGGAGAAGTCTCACATAAAGTGTTTGGACTAACTGAGCTCAAACCGACAACCTCAGCAGTGCCAGGTAAATGATCTTGAGACAGCACCTTGTGCCCTAACAGAATCAAAGGAACAGTAGATTGGACCAATGCAGGTCACATTACTGATGTTCATCTAGTATAGGTAGCAAGCACTAGGGTAAGAGCACCTTCAACACATTTTCAAGTGCTGTGTAAGGCACTCATTGAAATATATTTTACTAGTAAAACTTGTATTAATCAGTTGAAGTAATTGTATTTAGTTTGTTTCATTTTAGACATTAAAATGAGAAAAGACATGCAAAGAAATATAATGATTTAGAGGAAAGTAAGCTTTTGCAAAGTGGAATACCATTTCTGATAGTCAAGTGCTGGGGTGCCCCTGTGCTTAAATGACCTGTGGAGAAGTCAGGTCAGGAGTTTAATAGTACTTCCATCGGTTATATGTTGATGTCTTCTTGAAACAGTAATCTTTATTACTTACTTACTGTCACACTGTAAAATAACCTCCTAACCTAATATACCTTAAACTTATATTACCAGATTTGAATAAGCATGGTAAAGGTCAACAATCCAAATGTATATATCCTGTATAAAATAAAAATATTACGAAATGGCTACATACTAACATAATAAGGTCAGAAAAAAAAACACACCTGTGTTTAGGGTTACCCACCCGACCCTAACATGTTTATTATGCAACTTCAAAATATAAAAATACGAAAAACTGTGAAATGAATCTGCTTAATGGGTCAACAAAATTATATTTTAATTGTTCCTTGTTGATTAACTATAATCTTTTTTTTTCATTGAATAACAAAACAAGTTAAAATCAATTATTACGACATATTCTCCATGAAATAAAAATTAGAAAAGTTCCTACCTATCTACCATATTTGTTTTTGGTCAAGTAATCCTGAACACAGGTATTCTTTTTTCTGGCCTAATGATACCTAATATCTATCTTGTTGTGGCCTCTAGAGACTAACCACTTGCTTTGCAAAACAGTGATAATTAAACCTGTCTTAAGCAGCCAGTAAAGCGAAGGAGCAAAATTAACATTTTAAGGCAGGTTGTTGCTTAATACTGGTTAATAAGCTCTGAAAGCATATACAGTCAAACCTGTCTAAAGCAGCCAGTCAAGGGAAGGAGCAAAATTGGCCTTTGAAGTCAGGTAATTGCTCAATACAGGTTATTTTGCTCTGAAAGCATAGAAATGGGAAATTGAAAATGTGGCTGCTTAACAGAGGTGAGCTCTTACATAAGTTTGACTGTAAATGGGAAATAGCAAATATGACTGCTTAAGACAATTGGCTGAATAATAGAGGTGGCCGCTTATACAGGTTTAACTGTAATTAAAGTCAAAGTTAACCAATTTAACACCATGACTATTGAATGATTGATTGAATATTTAGTATCCTTTTTATGCCATGGAGGGATAACAGAAGATCAGTTAACCTAACCACTGTTTCCGAGGATCCTTACTAATGATTATGTATATTATATCAACTGTCACTCACTGATTTCTTGAGTTCTAAACTTTCCATCTTGCCAACATGTGGACTCAAAATCGATTACTATCAGGTATTTGAAAGGCTGGTCTGCAAATAAAACACGATGTTACGCAAATATAACAATGATGCTACTGATGATTTCATTTAAAACTAACTTATTTTAGCTTGATTATGAAAATAAATACACAGCTTTTGCAAATCACACTAAATAGTGGAAGTGTTTTCTTGAGAGACCATTATGTCAACTTTGGGATCAAGTCTGCAACCTCTGACATGAGCAGCAAACACCTGCATCACACCCAGCTTACCATTCTTTGTACTCTGACATTCGTCTCCATCAATCAAAATACTAATACATGATATTTTACCTTTTTTCAAAATTCCCCGTATCACAACTAATGTTTGAAAATAATGCTTTTATACCTCTCTGAAACAACTTGTAAAATGTAAGGCCATTATAAATTAATTGCTACATTATCATCCAAATTTTTCTTAAAAACGGGGAGGGCGTGAGGATTTTATTTTTTATTTTTAGAACTTTTGATGTTTAATAATTAAAAAAAAATATTTTTTTTATGAGATTAAAAATGGTCAGAGCAGCATGAAAATTAGGTGGCGGGCGGGGATGATAATCTAGCAATTAATTTTATTTTGACCTTATCACAAGTGTATTATATAACTAAAATAAATACACACACACACAAATTACTAATAATAGTGCATGTTACAGTTGTTTTGTTATAATATATGAATATAATAACTGATTACTGTGTGTGTGTACACGTTTATTTACCAGGTATCCAAAATACTATAAAAAGGCCCTGGAAGTTATACACCATGCTGGTATAACAAGCACAGATAAGGCATGTAATACAGATTAAGCAAAGAAGAAATTATTCCAAATTACTGTGATCACATTTAGTGAAAATATACCAACACATACCTGAGGAACATTTTATTCTTCCGTTGTTTGAAGCACCTGAACAAGAGAGCGTTCTCTTTCTTAATAAACCAAGTTCCCTGTAGAAATAAATGTAATTGATAATACATAAAACATACAGCCAAATACTGTTGTGTAAAAATTACAACGTCTAATCTAAATATAGTCTATCAGCATTTCCAGAACTGCATGTTGTACAATCAGAAATTATAAAAATAAAGTAAATTGTATATTGTATCTGTATAAATTCAGAGCTTTTTTCCTGGAAATTGGGAAGAGTCACAAGCCATGAAAATTGAGAAAAAACAGTGGGATCAAGGGGAATTTTTTAATTTTTTTTAAAGCCCCAACTGCATAAAAGCCGCAAGACAGCTCTGAAGCAGTTTTTATATAATTCAATATGTACATGATTCAAATCAGAGAACTCCTTTTACAAAAGTTCACAGTCATCAGTGCATTGTTTGTGTTATAATGTTGCATACTACTAAATTATTGTTAATACTTTTAAATGGCAAATAAAATAATTTGTTTGTTATAATTATACAGTTTGAAAAAAAATCTATCTCCAACTGCCAAAATTTTGAAATGCGAGGGAGATGCACTCTATACACATGGATCTGTGTTAATTCACCATCATTAGATAGCCTAGTGTAGTGGTAATATTTGAGTCTCCTCTTACAAATATTTACTACCCTGGCAGTAAAAGTTGGAGGTTTAGGCTGTGGCAAACTGGAAAATAAAGTGCAACACTGTTAAGTTTATGTTCCAACCATTAACTATCAGACATAACAGTAAAACTTCATAGTCAATGGGTTTTTATCCCCTAAATGTAAGAAAAATATCATTTTTGTATTTCTCTGCCTTAAATGGGGAAAAACATAATTTTCAACTGGGAATAGCTGAATACTGACCTTTCTAATAAGGTAAAAAAAGTTGTAAAAATAAAAAGCTATACAATTAATATTTAATTATTTTTCTCCACGGATACATTAAAAATGTATGCTGCATGTTACTGGTATGCTGAGTGAAAATTCATACAATAATTTTGTATTATATGTATTCAAACAACTGTAAATTAAAATTAAATTTGTGTTATGGGCAATCCGGCCCCACGCAAATCCAGCCCCGCTACCAATACGGCCCCTAGACAAAACGTCCTTGGTTAATCCGGCCCCATTTAACATGGTCAATCCGGCCCCACTTTTGTTTTATAAATTATAGCATTTATTTTTTGGTATTTCTAATTAAAAAAGTAATATACTGAATAGTTATTATATAATTTGAAATGCACATAATAATTACTGTGGGATTGTTATTGAAAAAATGACTGGTAACGGGAATTACATAGTACACATATTAGTACTCGCTACATATCCATTGTATAGACATGTTAATTTGTTTACATGATGAGCGACCAAAGTATTAGGTCTACCTTTAATTAACGAAAAGCGGTACATTTTTAATTTACAGTTTTTAAATATCAAAAGAGATGTTTTACTAAATGCAAATTGATTTACATTGTGTCTATTTATTTGTTTGCATATTGCCCGACATAAATAATCAAGATTAGTTTTAAATCAAACGGAAATTGATTCCATTATTCTAATAACTGGGATGTATGAAAAACATGTTTATTTGTTTGCACAATGTGCGACGTCTGTATTGGCATTTAGATATTTGTAATCAAACACAAACTGATTTTCATTGTTACGTTTTCGGTTTAATCGTTTAAACAATACGCTTTCAATCAAACGTAAATTGTTTTCCTTGTTCAAATAATTGTTGTAATTGTTTGCACAATGTACGACCCGAGTAATCAAGTTTACCTTTAATTTTTAAAAACCATTAACTTAATTTTTTAAACATTAAAAAACCCGTATACTTGTTATTACAATGTGCGACACAAATATCAAGTTTAACGCTACCATGTTTATTTCATGAATATTTTAATGATTAATAATTGCATCATATACTTTATGTATCTAATAATTGTTATGTATGTAATAATATAATAATTAACACTGATATTGCTATATAAAATAGAAATAAAAAGTGGGGCCGGATTGACCATGCTAAATGGGGCCAGATTGTCCAGGGGCCGGATTCTCCATTGGCTGTTTTGGAGTGGGGCCGGATTGTCCAGGTTCCTTAAATATCATATTATCTTGTATCTTGTACCGGAGTGAAAAATTAGAATGAGCGTTGATATGGACGTAGCCTTACTATACATACTTCGAAAATTACATTGTTTGTGTCAATATTCAAATTACAATTGGAAAATGTAAATATTATTTTAAGTTGGCTAGACCAAGGACCTAAAGGGAACTGATAGGAAACTTCTCTCTTCTAAATTAATGATTATAAAAATACCATGCGAAAAATATATAATTTGGAAAATTAATCGTTAAAATTTCACAGGCAAAGAGACATATAATATATATAAATACGTCACTGATTATACCTTGCAAGTTGCTTAGTACTGTAGTTTCCATCCTCTGAAAATATCTAAAAACAGCACAATACCTAGACTTGATCTATATTTTTGGTTTTACTTTTTAGGGATAAATACTGATAGGTCAGTGTTCTTCTAATTATCTATTATACAAGAGACATATAATATATATAAATACATCACTAATTGTACCTTGCAAGTTGCTTAGTAGTTTTCATCATCTTAAAATACTGCAAATATCTAAAATCAACACTACATCCCTGACTACATCTTTTTCATAAAAATTAAATTTACCGCTCGCTGAATAAAACAAAGATCTTCCAAATGGTCTGCAATCACTGTCGTACAGAAGGAATATATTACTTGTTCATTGATTTTCTTATATGAAGTCAAGCGTTCAATAAGCACGATATATCAAAAATGGCTGCGCCCATGAAAGTAATATGTTATCAGAATAAAAAGCGTGAATAGTATGTTTATTTAAACTAAAGCATGTCGTCAAAAAGTGATCGTAGGTTGGAAGCTAAAAAGAGGAAAGCTGTTGCATTTCTTGAATTAATCAAATCGGAACAGTCGTTGAAAAAGGTAAAATGATAAAACAATTATTTGTCATGTGGCTGAAATTTCACATTCACATGCAGTTCAGTAACTTTAGAACTTTACATTACATTAAGATTTTGGATAAGTTAGTGAACACAGGATGAGCTTCTGTGTTCACTTACAATTATGTTCAGATTAGTTGGCTAAGTCTAGTACTCAAAATGTTTATACTGTATTGCATTTGACCTAATTGTTCAAAACTTACTGAGTGAATTATTGTAGAGTCGAAGTCATTCGCCGATTTGAGACAGACCTAAGTTCACAGTCATTGTTATTTTCTTGCGACATTGCATAATAGTTTCGAGATTACATCTTTAAACACTGTTACGATAACAGCACCGGTGGTCTATGATTAGTAGTGCATCCGCCTCACATGCGGAAGGTTGAAGTTCATTCTCCGGGAAGGTCATACCATAGATTTGAAAAATTATATTAGAAGTTTGGCTCAGCATTTAAAGGATAGTTCTGGTCAGGTCGACCTGGTGTCAGTATAATGTGACTGGGTGAGATATCATACTATGTGTCTACAGCATGACATTTCAGTGTGATAGTGCTTAAAATACTGTCTCATGTAGACACTGTTGCGATGTGAATGAAAATCTGTTGAAAGCGATGCTTAACACCATACAACAACAATCTTATGGGTCCTCTGCGGCCAAATGATTTAAGGTGCTGTCGTCTAACGTCCACTTACCATTTTATGCTCAGGTCTTGGGTTTGGGTCTAGCTCAGTCCAAAAACTTAATGAGAGAAAGTTTGCCAGCTACTTGCGAAAAAACAAGGTTCTACTCAGAATTGTTCTGAGTTTTTTCCCATTACTAGATCAAACCCTCTATTATTAATAAAAATCTTGTAAGTAGGTAAGCTTATTCTTTTTTATTCATTTTATTATCCCCACCCCAACTCTTATTAACCCATTTACCTAACATACACCATCAAACTGCTAAAATGTGTGTTATCATGAATGTGCACAAATTTCTATAAAGTTTGGTTAAATTATTCTTGCTTTATGATTAATTTTTTCAAGAAAAATATTGAATCAGTTTTTTTTCCTGTTTTTAAGAACATGCTTCTCAGCAGAGAAGTAAATACAATGTTAAATGATTTGAAAGAGTTTGAAAGAGTTTAGACCCTGGTTTGCATCAGCATGGTGTGAAAAGTAGGACAGTTCAGTCAGTGTAATATTATACTTATCAATTCCTCTTGAAAAATTTAGTTTGACTGCATGTACCAATGAGAAGGAATTTCTCGCATATAGACGAAATATAGTCCATGTCCAATATCTACTACTATATGAACATACTCCTTTAATGAGTGTTAAGTCAAGTATTCGTGTTGGAATAAGTACTTTAAGTATTTCAACACTGCATTTCATGACAGAACATTTCACATTGAGAAAAAACACATAAAAACATCCCACACAAAGGTTCATAACTTAAAAAAAACACACACTTTAAAAAAAACATTCAACCATTTCTATAATGTTTCTTTCGATAAAGGGAATAAATCAGTATTTTTCTAAATCTAAAATTGGTAAAAAGCATTTTTCCCCCAATATATCAGGTCTAAATATACTCACTGACCCTGTATTGCAAAAGGATATCTATTTAAACAAGCCAAAAATTTTATATTGAAAAGGGTTTCCTAACTTAGACCAACTGCCTAGGTTAGACTAAAACAAAATACCCGCTTAAAATTGCATTGTATTTTGTGACATATAAGTTGAGTGACATGATAACATTTTGATTTCAGTTTGATTCATCATGCAGGTTTACACTTAGTAAAAAAAGTTTCATGTTAGAAAGAGTCTGAATGACGATGTAATGGTTGTCAAGCAGTATTAAACACTGTCTATTTTTGGAATGGATATATGTTTCAAGAATACCATTCCAATCTAAATATCAATTTTAGAGCTGTTCCGATATACTGGTATATTGGTTTATTGTGGTTTGTTTATGAGCAATATGCATATTCTATCAGCAAGGTCCGTATCAGCCATACCACAATACAGTCATAGGTTATGTATAATTCAATATTCTTTGAAATAAAACAATATTAAATCCATTCAAATAAGAGAGGTTTCGATCTGATACTTGTGTACTGGTATGTGTAGCCACATAAATTGTGTTAACGTCATTGATGACGTCAGCAGTTTTTGCCTTCTCGCACTCTTATCTACCAGTATACAACTTGTAGCAAGTGTTTTACACGTAAGTAGAGAATTTGTTACTTTAAACATATTTTATTACTCAAATACATCCTTGCATGGAGATTCTAATATATGTATACGGAAGTTAAATTATTTATAACTCTGAGACACTGTTTCAATGGCGCTTTGACTAATTTATATATAAGATATAACAAGTTTACTACACGTCAAAAATCAGTTGACTCACCTTGAATTTTCAGCGTAGAAAATAATAGAAATAGCACCTGCCAAATATATAATAGGCAGTTAAGTGCCGTAATGAAGTGTGTAGATCAAGTTGAAAGTGGCACCGTCGTTGATCATAGAACCATAATGGTGATACAAGAGTATAATGCCAGAATGTGAACCCAAAGGTCCCAGGTTCAAACCCTGCACCATCCAGCTATCTAGGGGCGGATTTGTGGTGCAGTGGTAGAACGCCGGACTACTGACCTGAAGGTCCTGAGTTCGAATCCTGTCAGAGACGGATGTTTGTTTCGGGTCATACATAAATAATGACGTTGACATTTACCCGTAAAAGTACACGTAGATATATTTCAAACCAAAAAAATTTAAATACTTTTACTTGTACGCCTACTTGTAGCCACATATACCAGTACACTTACAAATATCAAATTGAAACCTCTCTATTATCAAATATCGAGATATCAGACAAACAGCCTTTTTTTTCATATTTTATTTCTGCAGAGCTCACACTGTCGTCGATTTGCGATAAAAGATAAGATATATCAACGACATTTACAAGTAAATGAAACAAAGATTTCGGATAAAAGGTTGTCTCAATATCTTGTAAATAAGAAAACATCATTGAATAAATGATTGAACAGTTAAAATAGTTTATTTACATTTATAAAACAATTTCCTCCTTTGTTTGTTACATTGAATTGCCAGGACGTTGATCTTCTTAATTGGTTGCACTAAAAGCTCCATTTATGTTTCTGGCAATGCTGGGATATTTTAGATTTTTTTTTAACCCTGCATGTAGAGCTAGTATCTGTTCAAGAGGCCTGACTTCTGCATTTCAAATGTTAAATAATTATGTTTCTACGAATACTAAATCTAAGTAAATAAAAACCCGTTTGAAATTCAAACTTTAATTTTAATTTGCATTTAAAAATAAAAAAATAAAGAAAATTGGAAAAAATAAAAACAAACAATAAACTGTTTTGCAGTAACATAGTCTATTTATAAACACCAGGTAGAGCTAGTATCAGTTCTAGTCTCTAGAGCTCCGACTTCGCATTTCAATATGTGTATATGAATTCTAAATGCATTAATAAAACTCCATTTGGCATTCAAGCTTTAATTCTAATTTGCATATGAAAATAAAAGGAAATTGAAAACAAATAAAAAAACATTTAAAACAAACAATAAACTTTTATGCGTTACCGACAAAATACAAAACTATTTGCCATTGGATATTGTGTATTTTAAATCAATGAGATTTACAAGGTAAGATTGATTTCTAGTGTTAAACAGCATATCATATCATATCGTATTGCGTATCAGCCTACCCATATTGAGGTACATATTGTATTGGAAGTGTCCTGGCAATCGATTTTGTCACGTTTTGGTGGATTTGACATACCAAACCATTCTAGTTTTATTTATTTATGGTACTGATATGCTTTTAATCCATTTAAAAATATATTTAATTTTTAAGGCATTTATAGCATTTTTTCCCTGATATACTCCCTTTAAAATCTAAAAATTAATTTGACTTAACTCAGAACTCGTCATATATAACCAATGCTTATCGGTACCATACACAATTAAAGAACATAGAATTGTCATACAGTGTCTGTATTTTATTTAACTTGAACAGATCAGCACAGTGCATCAATTACATTCACAATTTGAAGGCAACTTTTGCTGTTCAACATGGTGAGGACTTATTTGAAATACTCGGTATCAGATATATTTAATGATGGCAGATAATACACATTCATGTGAAAATGAGTGTTCTCACGTTTGAGATCAATTTATCATGCAATACATATGATTTTATCATCAATCAGTGTATGCAACATAAAAATAATTGTCTTAGGGCTCCTTAGAGACATGCACTATGTCACACTAATGACCTGTGTGTTGAAAATGGTGTTGAATCCCATTGAAAACAACACTACAAAGTTACTCGTCCATGCCAAGCTGTCACATTATAATGTATTTTAAAGAGGCCAGTGACCTGACTGTTTATGAATTGTGGTCATTAACACACATCTGAAATTTATTTGTTTGCTAGTCACATTGAGGAAGTTGAAATATTTATAAAATAGAAATTTTTCTCTCACACAATAACCTTTGGTCAAATTTTCATTTGTTTCATTTCGAGCAAAGACTCACATGTGAGCTTTTGTGATTGTCCTGTATCCGTCCATCCATAGTTAACTTTTGTTTCAAATGACTTGTTCTCTGAAACTGCATGACATATTTTGTATGAAGCATTCTTATATGAAATTCTCTCAAGTTAGTTTAAATCATGACCGGGGTCAAACTTTTTTTTTTATTTCAGTCACCAAAAATATGGTGACCCATTTAATCACCCCGTAATAGGTCTGTGGGGGTCGGGGTGGGCCATCCCCCACCAAACCGTACAAATAATTTACATGCATGTTTTTAAATATATTTTGTAAGTATGTATAACATGGAGCATATAAAAACCACAAAAAAACAATGCATATTATACAAGCTATATAAATGGGGAGTTTTTCTATGTCATTACAATTATATAGAGGATCTCCACCAAAAAGATTGATTTTAACATTATTTTTAACATGATATAGTTCTAAATTAATCAAAGACAAAAGTAGTTAGAAGAATAAGATATAATTATATTAAGAATAAATGATCAAGACAAACAAAAATTATTACAGAGATCTTTTCAATTCATACATTTGACTTTTCAACATGCAAAAGTAACGACATTTTTTCCCCGAAAACCCAGCCTTTAATATCACAAATAAAAGAATTATTATACCAAGTTTTATTTCTACCAGGTATTCCAAACGGTTTAACAATACAAATTATATAATAAAAAATTACAGTACAAAAAATAGCAATAAAAAAAAAAAGGCAAAATATTTCTTTTGGAGATGTGACTTTGCTTTTTCAGGTGAGAACCAAAAAAAGGAAAAGAGAAACAACAGGGAACACATTTGGCAGTTTGTTTAAACATATTTCATTTAAATAATGATTGGTCTAGGCAACAGTTACGAGTAACAGTTGACCCTGTTAATTTTATTTTTTTTTTAAAAACCAAAACAAAACAAGCAAAAGGAATTCAATTAAGTAACAATATTACTACAATAAAGATTCATATGCATTCCAGTATTTTTCAAATTTGACTAATGTATCTTTTTTTTTTGCATTTAATTTTTCAATTTGGTATAAATATTTTATTTGTGGTTTGTAATTGTTGAAAACTGGTTGTCTTCCATCTAACTTGCACTTATAAATGTAATATTTTGCATGTAGTATTAATTTATTTAGAACACTGTCATATTTAATTGACCCAAAGATAATATCTTGCACAGACCATTTTGGTTGAACGTTTATATTTTTGTCAGTGCATAGAGTTTCAAAATTAGCCCAAAATGTTTTTGTATATTTACACTCCCAAAAAAGATGCGTAATATTTTCTATATGCTGTTTACAAAAAGTGCAAGAACTATCGTCTTTTATCTTCATTTTTGTCAATAAATAATTTGTAGCAGTAATTCCATTGTAGCTTGGTGTCTTTAGTGCAACTAAATGGTATTTTAAATAATTTATTCCATTCCTTATCTATATTTAGTCCGTATTGATTCCATTTAGAAATGGATGTTGGTAATACACTGGACCTATTAAGTACATCATAGATAACTCGACAACCTTTCTTTGTACTTGTTATAACAGAAACTATAAGTGGGCTGACAGGATTTTCTAGTTTTATTGCTAGGTGAGTAAACTTAAGAGTTTTAAGGTAAGTACGTACTGCGGCAATCATGCCTTCATATTCTATAAAATTTGAATTAACAGGAAATTTTTCTTTAAATGATCTAAAGGACAGAAGATTACTGTTTTCATTTATCAGATCATTGATCATTATTATGCCTTTATCATACCATCTTTTGTAAAAAACACTTGACCTTCCTATCTTAAGGTTATTGTTGTACCATAAA
Source organism: Panopea generosa (assembly GCA_029582155.1). NCBI lineage: Eukaryota > Metazoa > Mollusca > Bivalvia > Adapedonta > Hiatellidae > Panopea > Panopea generosa. Next base: position 21,768,186 of record CM055895.1, read on the forward strand.
GGTTGAGTTAAAAATTGTTTCCATGACAATGGTTTTGTAACAGATATTAATAAATTAAGACTTTCATAAACATCTTTCCAGAACAGATTGCCTATTTTATGTAAATTATTGTTCATAAAATCATTACCAAAGATTAACATCTTTGTGGTAAAGGGATACATTTGTTCATGGATTTTCATACATTTTTTTCCATCAAATAAAAGTCGTCTTATCCAAGTTAGTTTCAAAGAACATATGAACTGTTTAATATTAATCATTCTAAGTCCCCCATATTCATAACTTTGAGTAACAACATTTCTTTTTTTTTTGTCTGGGTAATTGTTCCATAGAAAATTAAAACACATATTTTGTAACAGTTTAACTTGATCTTCAGGCGGATTTGGTAATGAAGAAAATAGATGATTAAGTTTCGGTAAAGCTAAACTTTTTAAAACCGTTATCTTTCCAAAAGGAGTGAGTATTCTTTTGGACCATGAACGTAACAATAATTTAATTTCATTAATTTTTTTTTCATAATTTAATTTGATCATACTGTCTAAATTAGTAGACATAGTAATTCCAAGGACTATAAAATCTCCCTGATCCCAATTTAGTTCTACTTCCGTACATAATTTAACATCTGAACCTGTCTTTTTCCCAAACCATATAATTCTAGTTTTTTCAACATTAACCTTAATACCTGAGATTTCAGCATAAAATTTTAAAACTTTAAGAGCATGTTTAAGTGACTGTTCTGTACCATCTAATATAAGTGAGGTGTCATCTGCATATTGTGAAATAATGTATTCAGTGTCGCCTACTTGAACTCCTTTTGTGTTTTTATTTGTCCTGACCAGTACAGCCAATATTTCCACACACAAGAGAAAGATATATGGGGAGAGTGGATCACCTTGGTCGGCAGCCTCTGTAAATAGAGAACCAATCTGACAGATGACCATTTACTGTTAAGCATGATTTAATATCAGTATAAAATAATTTAATCCATTTTTTAAAACTATGGCCAAAATTAAAAAACGTTAAAACCTCCTCAATAAACGACCATGAGATAGTATCAAATGCTTTTTCAAAATCAGCAATAACCAATAACCCTGGTATATCATTTTTTTCTGTGTAATAAAAGATATCATAGATAGTGCGAGTGTTTTTCGCCAATATATCTTCCTTCCAAAAATCCTGTCTGATCATTTATAACACTTGGTAGTACCTTTTTTAGATGCTGTGCAATACAGGCAGAAACTAATTTATAAGAACAATTTAATAAAGAAATAGGCCTCCAATTTTTTAAAAACTGTCTGTCTTTATTAGCTTTGGGAATACATGTAATATTAATACCTTCTTTTTGTGTAATTGAAAGTTCTCCTTTCAATAAAACGTAGTTTATGGACCTCAAGAGAAAAACACCTATATCAATCCAAAAGAATTTATAAAATTCCATTGTAAAACCACCAGAGCCAGGACTTTTAAGATTTTTTGCCCTTTTTAAACAAAGCAATAGTTCTGGTAATTCAAGAGGGCCTTCTAATGTGAATTGTGGTTCTTGGGTAAGTTTAGGTATGTGAAAATCTTTAAACAATGTATTCAGATTGCTATTTGTAACTCACTGCCCGGTTTGTGGGCATATAATGATTGATAAAAAATCCTTGCTTCTTTCAAAATTAATTCAAAACTTTGCCTTCATTTGATATTAGCGAAGGTATACATTTACTTACAAAGTTTCTATTTTCTAGATTACAAAAACAATTTGTAACCTTTTCCCCTTCATCTAACCATTTAGCTTTTGATCTTATCTTAATGCCCTCTAATTTTTTTTGTCTTAATTCAAACAGACTTTTTTTTTTTATTTTCTAAACTAACTAAATTATTATCTAATTGTTTTTCAAGTCTTTCAATTTCTTTTAGAAGTTTAGACTCAGTTTGATTTTCTTGTTTTTTAAGAAAAGATGAATATGATATTGTTTTACCCCGGATTTCCAATAGTTACATTTCAAAAAAAAGTTGATCGTTAATATCTAGCATCAAATCTTTACAAGGTATGTCACAAATTTGTACATTTAAATTTTGATCTCTTGTTGCGTATTGAAGTTTTGTATTATCAATTACTTTTTTAATTTCGTCTACATAGGTTTTATCTTTTAAAAGCGAGTTATTAAATTTCCAATATGAACGTCCTTTTTTAAATTTCCCAAAAGTAAATGTTAAAGTAATTATTGAATGATCTGTTCGGTACCCCGGTAAAATATTGCTATCCTCAATGTCAGTAAGTAAATGCTTCGAAATCAGAAAAAAATCTAATCTGGCCATTTTATTTGTATTTAGACGTCTCCAAGTAAACTCTCTCTTATTAAGTTCTCTCCAGCAGTCTGTCAAATTACATTCATTAATAATACTTAAAACATTTTCCCTAGCTTTAGGATTATTGATATTTACATAATTATGTGTATCTATTTGGGGATTGAGAACTAGGTTAAAGTCTCCTGCTAAGATTGTATCATTTCCATATCTATCAATGTCTTGTTTAACCCCTGTATAAAACTCGGGTTTATCTTTGTTTGGTCCATAAATATTTATTAAAGTCATCCTTTTCTTATTAATTGTTATATCTAAAATCAGTTTATTACCATCTATATCACCTTCAGTTTTATGTATTTGTATTCAAAATTATTATTAAATAGAATTGCAACCCCCCTAGATTGACTGTTAAAATTATTAAAAAAACATTCATGACCCCACTGCGCTCGTATATAATTTTCATCTTTGTTGACAAAATGTGTATCTTGTAAAAAATAGACAGAATATGATTTTTGCTTCAAAAAATGGAAAACATCTATACGTTTGTTTCTATCACCAAGGCCTTGGACGTTAACTGAAATAAAGGTTACCTTATCAGTCATTATTTATAAAACTGTATCTATACATTGGCTGTCTGGTCAGACGTAAACTGTATATTCTGTATAACTGTTTTTTATCCATACCGGCACAGTATATGGTTTGAAACCTACTAGACATTGTTCCCTGCAACCTGTTCCCACAGAAAAAGCATAAAGTACAAAATAAAAAATACATGAAAATAATAGGGGTTGGGGGCAGATATTTACATACATAAAAAAGGAGATATTCAAGAATCATTATTTTTTTGTTGTCTCTCCATTACCAAAAAGGGTACTGGAGTATATACAGTATATACACGAACCTAACTAAATCTAGTTGTCATTATCTAATAATAGATTAAACATAGTTACAATAATAGATTAAACATAGTTACAATAACAGATTAAACATAGTTACAATAGTAGATTAAACATAGTTACAATAATAGATTAAACATAGTTACAATAATAGATTAAACATAGTTACAATAACATGTACAGAAGATCAACATCAATGTGCATGAGCTATTTTTACACTCCTTCCGAAACATAAAAACAACAACACACTAATGATAATGACTGTATTTAAGGAGAAAAAAAAAAAATTAAAACAAAGGTTATCATCGACGTTTTATAAAAAAACAAAATTGAGGTCTTATATTAATATCTCAACATATATCGAGTTTATAACTTACTTTTATAGTTACAATGTCAAAGTACACTCGAATAAATAACTAATATAGTATTTACATTCACATTTTAGTTAAGAGAAAAAAACAAAACATACACAAAAAAACAAAACATGAAAGTACCGGGTTCTTTGTACATGCATTTGATCCACCAGAAATATATTTCTGACATCTGTTTCATTTAATCACAGCTGGTTGTCTATAAAAATAAATTGGCAGAGTTTTAATATAAAGCTAAGAATACATACTGTACTTCCTATCTGATATTCAATATATGTTTATACACACACATACATACACATATATATTAAAGGGCACTTGGTCCCTTTTTGCACCAATGGGGCAACATATACATACGTATACACATATACACCCACATATATTTACATATACATCCACATATATATATATACCTATACACACATACACATATGTACATTTACACATATATATGTACATATATATATATATATATATACATATACATATATAACATACATATACATACATACCCACACATGCATATATCAATACACAAAAAGGAGGCAACTAATTTCTCAACAACGAAGTTTCCCATTTTTGGGATCTTTCATATATACATACATATAATATATACATTCCTACAGCCGTCAAAATACGGGCTTACAACATGTAATATTTATCCATAATATCTAATCATAATTATGATCTATTTATAGAAGTCTTTAATATGAGGGCTGCTCTTTAAAGTTTTAATATGAGCAGCTGACTAAACAAATATTTATATGCTTAATTTATTTTTTATCGGTTTGTTTGAATATATACCAGAGAGTATGAGGTTAAATTAGTTATTACTGATTAGGTATTACTAATACATAAATGTTAAACATTTAGACAAAAGAATAAACTTTAATGACAATATCTGGCATAATTTATTATACCCTATATAACTAAACATTGAACTATATCCCTGTTAATGTCAATTTATTTTACAAATGCATCAAAACTTATGTTTATATTTGGTCACTGTGCTTATGTATCATAATTGAATTCATACTGTGACACAGCTATTTACATGCTGGTTGGTATTTGTATATTAAATCACAGTTAAGGTAGATATACAAACTAGCTTTTACCAGCTAAGACTACTCGGTAAGTTGCCATGATGCCATTCAACACTAAAGTTCTTGATACCAGTTATATCTGCAAAATATAAACACTGGGCTAAAAAAACTACGTTAAAAACTATATCAAAATGACAGCACATTTTTATACATCAATAAAAGTTTACACAGTTTGTCTCAGTCTAATATGATATTAATAAAAAATACATATTTATAAAAAAAAAAAAAAAAAAAAAAAAAAAAAAAATGGCTGTTTGCCAGTAAATAGTTTGATCTAGGTTCCAAAAGTAATTTGTATATTACTACGACTGTTAATAAATGTGTTAAGTAACAGATGTAACGAATAGACATTACCTTGTCAGCTACAGAAAGGTATATTTTATGAAGGCTAGTAGTTTGTATCACTAACCTTGCTATACGTTGCTTAAGTTATACATTGCTGGAAAAGCAATGACTTATAATATGGAAGAGTCCCTATAAAAAGTCAACAATTTATTTCTGAGTTGTTCAGTAAAAAATATAAAAATAAAGTTTTTAATTTGTATCTTATAGAATTTATAAAACATATCAAAATATACTACCAATCCCTTCCAATAAACATACGGTTGTTTGTCAACTATATTTCTAATCTTCACACTCACTCACTCCTGGAGCTTATTTAAAAAAAAAATTTAAAATTTTAAAAATCTTCTTCTCCGAAAGTACAAGACCTGGAGTTTTGTTATTATGCATGTAACAATATCAACTTATCATTGTCTTTGTTTAAGTGGCGGGTCCTCTGTGGCTGAGTGGTCTAAGGTGCTATCTCATGATCACTTAACTCTTACCACTAAGGTTGTAGGTTTGAGTCCCGCTTGCTCCAAAAACTTTATGTGAGAAAGTTTCCAGTTACTTGCGAAAGGGCGGTGGTTCTACTCTGTCTGAGGTCTTCCTCCACCAATAAAACCATTACCTGAAATGTGTTGAAAATGTAGTTAAACCCCATTCAAAAACAAATAAATTGTTTAAGCCATGACCCTAGGTTCAAAATTGGCCCTGCCCAGGGACTTATCAGTTTAACATTGGGAAATTTTAATTCAATAATCTTTTCAAGAAGTGACCAGCTAAATTTATTCATATTTAGTATAAATGGTTCCTATGAGTGGGGGTTTCGAGTTTGTTCATAGGAAGGGGCTATAAGGATCTATTTGGAAGCAGTAAGGGAACTTTGATTTTTACATAAGAATACTCTGGGAAAACAGGATATTGTGTTTTTCTCATCCATTTTGGTATAATTAATAGTGAAAAAATGTTCTTTTCTTGTTGGCTTCTGAAAAATAATATGCTAAGTCCCCTTGGCAGAGTCAGTTTGTTAAGTGAAAGGGCTAAAATCTATTGGGTACAGTCAGGGGACTTTGATTTTTATATAGGAATACAATTGGAAAACAGTTTGTTTTTTGTCCAGCCTGTTTGTTGTTAAGTGTCACTTTCTTAGTTATATCGCTACCTGAGAGACAGCATTCTGAGCGTTGCAACCCTGGAGTATCACGCCGCAGACACCTAGTATGATATCCCGCCCAGTAACATTTTACTGAAAGCAGGCTGACCAGACGTAGAATTATCCTCTTAATGCTGAGCACCAAGTAATGACAAATTTTCTTTGGTATGACCAAGCCGGGGATCGAACCCATAGCTACCATATGCAAGGTTTCTGCTCTACTATTAAATCACTGTTGCAGTGACCCATCTAATAATTGAAATTCTCTTATGTCTATTGCATAATAATTAACTATGTTTCGGCGAGGATATATTATACTCTTTCATAAAATTGCTATGATCAATACAACAGCTGATAAATTAGACTAAATGTCACTCATTGCAGTTAACATTATGTACAATACTATAAACTTAGCTGTTTAACTGATTAAGATTTTATGAACACTAGTATATTCGCAAATCTCATTTTCTTTTATCTCAGGAATACAAATCAAAGTTGTTACTCTGCACAATGAAATTCTCTACAAAATAATAATATTTCCAGCAAATTGTGTTTAAAATTGTTGAGTTATGGTTACACAATTTGTACACTGCAACAATGACAAACTGTATTGAAATTTTACTTTAAACTGCAATGTTTTAATTGAAGATCATTTTACATTATACAACATAAGGTAACATACATTTTATTTATAGGAAATCAATCTTTGTCAACTAATTAATCTTTTGTGTGCTATTTTGTCATTACTTAGTCAGGAGATACAAGAATCCTATCTTTCTATATAAGTCCTAAGTGTTTTGTGGAAGCAGTTGACAGATGAGTCCAACCATAAACTAGTGTAAGGCATGGAAATCAATCACTAAAATAGGAAAAAGATTCCAAATTCGGGATTGTTCTTGCAAAATAAAAAGTAGTTTGTTTACATCTCTGAGTGTGATGGTTTTGATACAATCGCTGTTTTTTTTTTCAATCGCTGTTCTTTAGATTAATGCATACATTTATTGTAGCTAGATCTGGCAAAAAAGTTGTCAATATTGCCAGATGTAAAGTTGTCAATATTGCCAGATGTAAGGTTGATACTGGAGTGACTGCTAGCCAAGGTCCTACTTCAGCCCAGGGGGAAAAGGCTTTTATATAATTACATGCAAGATTAAAAAAATGGAAATGTTTGTTTTTTTAAATTTCACAGTCAACACTGCACTGTTGTTGTTGTAATTTGGCACACTACCTGATTAATGTTAATGCTTTCAATTGACAAAAAAAAAAATCCAAAAATTTGACATGTGATATATATTAATGGAAGTAAATGCAGTTTGAAAAATAGATGTTAAACTGCAATTGCCAAATATTTGAAATTCCGAGGAGGAGCTTGTGAAGTCATTTGCTAGAAATTGTAAACATACGCCCACAAATCTTTTTTCATGATCCAAATAAGATATTACAAAATTATAATATCTTGCGGTAGAACAATCTGCACTATCTGTAAAGTTAAAACATATCAGCACACAGACAAGTGAAACAGCTAAAAAGATTTGTATTTAGATATTAACATTCACCATCAAAACATTGATATGTACGTTCAATGTATCATTTCAGGAGGTTGACGACCTCTCAAATGTAGGCTGCGGAGAACCAGTTAACAAGAAAGGAAAATATGCTTCACCATCGACATCTGTTCCAAGTACATTGACTGCTGATGGGGATGATAATCATTTAAACACAGGTGCTTTAAAATCAGATGGAAACAATATAACGTCATTTGCATCAGGTGTAATTACCTCAGGACTGACTGGCAGCGATGTGTCTGCACACACAGCTGAGATGGGAAGCAGTGAAGAGCCTACTAAGTGGTCAGACGTTAAGTCCGGTGATGTTTTAATTGCATATAAAAAAGAGTTGAGGGAAAGACAGAAAGCTGCTATGGTAAATGTTTTGTCATGTAGACCATGTTTTACATTATGTTTTACATTATGTTTTACATTATGATTCATTTAGTTATGTACTTACTTGCATTAATCTGAGAGTGCTTAATAAAGTTGAAAAATTATAAAGGAAAACTTATCATAACAGGAATTATGTTATATGAGGTATTTATAAGTCGTAAAGATAATGTTAGGTAGACTTGTTCAGCAAAGATGACATTTTAATAAATTTATGGAGGGAAGCAAAAAATTTCAGTGTTGTAAATACCTAAATAATGCATCAGTTACAAATATGTTATTGTATAAAAAAGGGTACTGGGTATATTTTTGAAAAACTTGGCATGTATGCAGAGAGAAATACGATTATGCACATCATTTGTTTTATTTACATAACAAAAGTGTGGTTGCTATGACAATAAAAATAATAAACTGATTTATATATCACTATTCTGAGATTTAAGTTTTTAAGTATTTTAATATTCATTATTTTTTTTACTCTGGTTAATTAGTTGTGGAACATATTCAAATAAGGCTCGAAGTATTCCTGGTTAGAACCAGTTTTATTCTAAGCTCAGTTTTAAGATTATGTATATAAAGTGCCTTCCATAAGGACACTACACATAACCACATCCCCTGTTTTCCCACCAATTATAAACTTAAATGAGGGGTAAGTGTGCATGTGATCATGATGTTAGATTGATCCCTGTACAATTGCATTTAGATTTACTGACATTGATTGAATGATAAATAAATAACCAGTCAGAATGCAGTTTAAGTATTTAAGTAAATATGCTGGTAAAACTGAAGCCAGGTGCCTTTAAACAATTGGTACAGACTATTTTGCTGAGGTTTTCAAACATAAACCCTGTAACAAAAATAAATGGACTAAGACATATAGTTGTCAATAAAAAATGACACAGATAACTGGTCATATGGAGAAGCAATGCATCACAGAAATAATGACTATCAGTTATAATGTACAGTACCTGAAGATGGTGATTGGTACTTACATTTTGAAAACTGGTCATCTTTGTTATTTTTTCTTGACTAATATATTCTTTGATCTATTTCAATTTTGCGGAATATCATTGTATAAATATTTAAAAAATATTATCACTTGTTACCAGCAAAGACCCAAAATATTTCTGACTTTGGATGAACTAGCCCGTGACAACCCAGTTGAAGCAGAACCTGATGAGGTCAAGCAAGTGCCTCCGCTCTTCATCACAGACGTACAGCATCTATTGTTATATTCCTTACAAGGATTAAATTCAAGTATTAAACCAAGGTAAGCTACACTTATTAGCAGGTGCCCCCTCTCTTCATCACAGACATGCAACATCTATTGTTATATTCCTTACAAGTATTGTATTCAAGTATTAAACCAAGGTACGTTACACTTATTAGCAGGTGCCCCCTCTCTTCATCACAGGTGTACAGCATCTATTGTTATATTCCCTACACGGATTGTATTCAAGTATAAAACCAAGGTAAGCTAAACTTATAAGCAGGTGCCGTCTCTCTTCATCACAGACATACAACATTTATTGTTATATTCCTTACAAGGATTATATTCAAGTATTAAACCAAGGTAAGCTACACTTATAAGCAGGTGCCTTCTCTCTTCATCACAGACATACAACATCTTTTGTTATATTCCTTACAAGGATTGTATTTAAGTATTAAACCTTGGTAAGCTACACTTATTAGCAGGTGCCCCCTCTCTTCATCACAGACATGCAACATCTATTGTTATATTCCTTACAAGGATTGTATTCAAGTACTAAACCAAGGTATGTTACACTTATTAGCAGGTGCCCCCTCTTTTCATCACAGATGTACAGCATCTATTGTTATATTCCCTACAAGGATTGTATTCAAGTATTAAACCAAGGTAAGCTACACTTATAAGCAGGTGCCTTCTCTCTTCATCACAGACATACAACATCTATTGTTCTATTCCTTACAAGGATTATATTCAAGTATTAAACCAAGGTAAACTAAACTTATAAGCAGGTGCCTTCTGTCTTCATCACAGATGTACAACATCTATTGTTATATCCCTTACAAGGATCATATTCAAGTATTAAACCAAGGTAAGCTACACTTATTAGCAGGTACCCCCTCTCTTCATCACAGATGTACAGCATCTATTGTTATATTCCCTACAAGTATTATATTCAAGTATTAAACCAAGGTAAGTTACACTTATAAGCAGGTGCCCCCTCTCTTCATCACAGACGTACAACATCTACTGTCATATTCCCTACAAGGATTATATTCAAGTATAAAACATTTTCATCTCAGATGTACAGCTTATAAACAGGTTCCTACATTTTCATCACAGATATATAGCTTATAAACAGGTTCCTACATTTTCATCACAGATGTACAGCTTATTAACAGGTTCTTCCCTTTTTCATCTCAGATGTACAGCTTATAAATAGGTTTTTCCCTTTTTCATCACAGATGTACAGCTTATAAATGGGTTCTTACCTTTTTCATCACAGATGTACAGCTTATAAACAGGTTCTTCCCTTTTTCATCACAGATGTACAGCTTATAAAAAGATTCTTCCCTTTTTTTTCATCACAGATGTACAGCTTATAAACAGGTTCTTCTCTTTTTATCACAGATGTACAGTTTATAAACAGGTTCCTACATTTTCATAACAGATGTACAGCTTATAAACAGGTTCTTCCCTTTTCTATCACAGATGTACAGCTTATAAACAGGTTCTTCCCCCTTTTTTTTTTATCACAGATGTACAGCTTATAAACAGGTTCTTCTCTTTTTATCACAGATGTACAGTTTATAAACAGGTTCCTACATTTTCATAACAGATGTACAGCTTATAAACAGGTTCTTCCCTTTTCTAACACAGATGTACAGCTTATAAACTGGTTTCTACATTTTCATCACAGATGTACAGCTTATAAACAGGTTCTGCCCTTTTTCATCACAGATGTACAGCTTATAAACAGGTTCTTCCCTTTTTCATCACAGATGTACAGCTTATAAAAAGATTCTTCCCTTTTTTTTCATCACAGATGTACAGCTTATAAACAGGTTCTTCTCTTTTTATCACAGATGTACAGTTTATAAACAGGTTCCTACATTTTCATAACAGATGTACAGCTTATAAACAGGTTCTTCCCTTTTTTCATCACAGATGCACAGCTTATAAACAGGTTCCTACATTTTCAGCACAGATTTACAGTTTATATACAGGTTCTGCCCTTTTCCATCACTGTATACTGTGTTATACTTATTCAAAGATTGCAATACTATACAAAACTAAGTTAAACTACACTTGTGAGCATGTGCCTCCTGACTTTTATCAAGGGTGTACAGTATTTTTTACAGGAATTTTATTCTAGTATTAAACAAAGGTAAGCATCATTTAGAAGCATTCACCGAATGTAAGAAGACTTTATTGTCATATACATACTGATGTGGAGTCATACATTGCAACTTAATAACTGGTTCAGCACTGTCCAACCAGGCATTATGTATGTGGCAAACTTTCTCACTTACAAATATTTTGACCAAACTTGCTTTCATCAGTCTTACCCATCAATGAAAAGTAAGTGATTTTGTCATAATATTTCAGACAACGTAGCCAGGGAAAACATGAAATGTTATAAGGAATTCATCTAACACATCTGCTTATATTCTAATTGTTGTGATAATCTAATGTTTTGAAGCATCATGTTTCATTGTAGCGTTTTTTGCAACATATTTACGTATGTTCTTGGTTTTGTATTATAGATGGTGTCGGTTATTACGGGTTGGTAAAGTTTCCAAGGTCGTGGCCGTCGTCTTGGAATCGGTCAGTGCTGATGACTTTCACAAGTATGCAGACTCATTGCCAACTCTTAAGTCAGCATTTGATGTGGTAAGCAGCATTTACTTTTGCAATGATACCCAACAGCGTTATTTTTGTTGACTTAATGTAAGAGACTGAATGATAACTGGTGGAAACATCTAATCAAGGGTCAGGGAGGGTCATATGTTCTATTTTGTTGCAACCACCATGGGAATATGTTGTGTCCTTGAGCACTTTATCTGCATATGCTTAGTATTTGTTCTACGAAGAATGAACTAAAAATTGATTTGATGTGTGTGAACTTAAGATTATTTTGATGTATGAACTAAAGTTTGATTTTATGTATGAACAAAAGATTGACTCTATGTGTGAACTAAAGATTGATTTGGTGTGTGAATTAAAGATTGATTTGATGTATGAACTCAAGATTGATTTGGTGTGTGAATTAAAGATTGATTTGATTTATGAACTAAAGATTGATTTGATGTATGAATTGAAGATTGATTGTGTGAACTTAAGATTGATTTTATTTGTAAATTAAAGATCAATTTGATGTGTGAACTAAAGATTGATTTGATGTATAAACTAAAGATTGTTTTGGTTTATAAACTAAAGATTGATTGTTTGAACTAAAGATTGATTTGATGTGTGAACTAAAGATTGATTTGATGTGTAAATTAAATATTGATTGTGAACTAAAGATTGATTTGATGTATGAACTAAAGGTTGATTTGGTGTATGAACTAAATATTGATTTGATGTGTAAATTCAAGATTGATTGTGTGAACTTAAGATTGATTTGATGTTTAAACTAAAGAATGATTTGGTTTGTGATCTAAAAAATGATTTGATGTGTGAACTAAAGGTTGATTTGATTGGTTTATGAACTAAAGATTGATTTGATGTGTGAACTAAAGATTGATTTGATGTGTGAACTAAAGATTGATTTGATGTGTAAATTAAAATTGACTGTGTGAACTTAAGATTGATTTGGTGTGTGAACTAAAGATTGATTTGATGTATAACTCTGTGTGTGAACTAAAGATTGATTTTATGTGTAAATTAAATATTGATTTGGTGTGTGAAATAAAGATTGATTTGATGTTTGAACTTAAGATTGATTTGATGTGTAAACTAAATATTGATTTGGTTTGTGAACTAAAAAATGATTTGATGTGTGAACTAAACATTGATTTGATGTGTGAACTAAACATTGATTGTGTGATCTAAAGATTGATTTGGTGTATTAACTAAAGATTGATTTAGTGTGTAAACTAAAGATGATTTGGTGTATGAATTAAAGATTGATTTGGTGTGTAAAATAAAGATTGATTTGGTGTATGAACTAAAGATTGATTTGATGTGTGAACTAAAGATTGATAAGGTGTGTAAACTAAAGATTAATTTTGTGTATGAACTAAAGATTGATTTGATGTATAAACTAAAGATTAATTTGGTGTATGAACTTAAGACTGATTTGATGTGTGAACTAAAGATTGATTTGATGTGTAAACTAAAGATTGATTTGATGTGTGAACAAAAGATTGATTTGATGTGTAAATTAAAGATTGATTTGATGTTTGAACTTAACATTAATTTGATGTGTGGACTAAAGATTGATTTGATGTGTTAACTAAAGATTGATTTGATGTGTGAATTAAATATTGATTTTATGTGTAAACTAAAGATTGATTTGATGTGTGAACTAAATATTGATTTGATGTGTAAACTAAAGATTGATTTGATGTGTAAACTAAGATTGATTTGATGTGTGGACTAAAGATTGATTTGATGTATAAACTAAAGACTGATGTGTTGTGTGAACAAAAGATTTATTTTATAAATTCGGTAAATTATTTTAAACACCCCTTCTGAATGAAAATAAAATTGTTCACAAAGATGAGAAGAATCTATTGTAAATTTTTCAAAATAAAGTGCTATCTTTTTTGCTTCTGTAAGAAATCTTAATAATTAACCTTTTCAGGTTAACCACCTTTTTGCCATCAGCTTGAGAATGATTCGTTTTTGTCATCACCATACACTGTATTGTTTTATACATGTACTTAATGTATACACGTTCAGTAATGGAAATCATTAAGACCAGTACAATAAACTGTGTATGTACATGTACCCCCTATACATCAGGTAATGATAGAATTATGGAAATATAGGTTGCATGGTTTAATGACCTGTTTATTACAATGGTAACATCAGTTACGATCTAAGTGAATGACTTATCATGTATTTTATCATCATTGTTTCATTGTTTCATTAGACATTTTAGCTATATATCAATTTGAAATCTACATACCTGTAATGTCATATATATAAATAAAACAAAACAGGCAATGCTTAAAATATATAGTAGTGGTGACTGGACATGGCAGTTAAAGTAACACCTGTGTTATATGCGCTAGTACACTCAATAGTACCATTAGTTTGGTAGTATAGTTATGAGGTCAGTTGCATACAACAGTTTGTATTTAACTCAGCAGTGTATAAAACAGTTTGTGTTTAACTCAACAGCATTTAAACAGTTTGTGTTTAACTCAACAATGTATAATACAGTTTGTGTATAACTCAACAGTGTATAAACAGTTTGTGTTTAACTCAACAGTGTATAATGCAGTTTGTGTTTAACTCTGCAGTATAAATTACAGTTTGTGTATAACTCAACAGTTTATAATATGGTTTGTGTTCTCAACAACGTATAATACAGTTTGTGTTTAACTCAACAGATTATAATATGGCTTGTGTTCTCAACAGTGTATAATACAGTTTGTGTATAACTCAACAGTTTATAATATGGTTTGTGTTCTCAACAACGTATAATACAGTTTGTGTTTAACTCAACAGATTATAATATGGTTTGTGTTCTCAACAGTGTATAATACAGTTTGTGTATAACTCAACAGTTTATAATATGGTTTGTGTTCTCAACAGTGTATAATACAGTTTGTGTATAACTCAACAGTTTATAATATGGCTTGTGTTCTCAACAGTGTATAAAAAGTTTGTGTATAACTCAACAGTTTATAATATGGTTTGTGTTCTCAACAATGTATAATACAGTTTGTGTATAACTCAACAGTTTATAATATGGTTTGTGTTCTCAACAATGTATAATACAGTTTGTGTATAACTCAACAGTTTATAATATGGTTTGTGTTCTCAACAGTGTATAAAAAGTTTGTGTATAACTCAACAGTTTATAATATGGTTTGTGTTCTCAACAATGTATAATACAGTTTGTGTATAACTCAATAGTTTATAATATGGTTTGTGTTCTCAACAGTGTATAATTCAGTTTGTGTATAACTCAGCAGTGTATAATACAGTTTGTGATTAACTCAACCGTGTATTATACAGTTTGTGTTTAACTCAAAAGTGTTTGATACAGTTTGTATATAACTCAATAGTGTATAATACAGTTTGTGTATAATACAGTTTGTGTTTAACTCAGCAGTGTTTGATACAGTTTGTGTATAACTCAACAGTGTTTGATACAGTTTGTATATAACTCAACAGTGTATAATACAGTTTGTGTTTAACTCAGCAGTGTATAATACAGTTTGTGTTTAACTCAGCAGTGTATAATACAGTTTGTGTTTAACTCAACAGTGTATAATACAGTTTGTGTTTAACTCAGCAGTGTATAATACAGTTTGTGTTTAACTTAACAGTGTATAATGCAGTTTGTGTTTAACTCAACAGTATAAAATACAGTTTGTGTTCAACTCAGGAGTGTATAATACAGTTTGTGTTTAACTCAACAGTGTATAATACAGTTTGTGTATAACTTAACAGTGTTTGATACAGTTTGTATGTAACTCAACTGTGTATAATACAGTTTGTGTTTAACTCAACAGTGTTTGATACAGTTTGTATGTAACTCAACTGTGTATAATACAGTTTGTGTTTAACTCAGCAGTATATGATACAGTTTGTGTTTAACTTAACAGTGTATAATGCAGTTTGTGCAATTTGTGTTTAACCTGACAGTGTATAATATGGTTTGTGTTTAACTCGACAGTGTATAATATAGTTTGTGTTAAACTCAACAGTGTATAATACAGTTTGTTTTTAACTCAACAGTGGAAGTACAGTTAGAGAAGACATTTTGAATGTCCCTTTAAATCTTCATTTCAGCAAGTTGAGATGGTATCCCCACTGCAGTATGGAAGCACAGTTAGAGAAGATATTTTGAATGTCCCTTTAAGCATGTCACAGATGAGGAAGACAAAGACATACAGTATGTAATATGTTTTAATAATCACGTATTGTCCACCAGAATTATTTACTAGACTGTTCAATGAGTTACGGTGGTGAAGTGATTGCTTCAGACTCGGAGGTCCCAGATTGATTCCTGATGCAGTCACATCCAGGTTTTTTTCGACACACCTCCACAGTGCCATATATTATGTTGACAAGGTACTGTGAAAGTATGCTTTCCTTCAGTGTAGATGTATAGCCAATTGTCCAATGTGTGGGGAGAGTAATAACCAGTGCATGCTAATCTGTGCATGTCACATAAATCAGTGATCAGAATACTTGTAAACCTCCCTTAAAAAACAGTGCTTGCTTAAATGATAAAAAAGAGGAATGGTAGAGTTGTAAATAGTGTTGGTCGCTCATGCCAGAGGTGTGGGTTCAATCCTCAGCTTGACACTATGACTCTCAAAAAGCAACACTCATTACTGGTTCTATCAGGAAGTGAACTCGAGAGCAGTTCATGAATTACTAGTATAAGCTTTGAGCTTTCATTAAGCTAAAATGAATTAGTGTAAGCTTATGTTGGAAATATAAGTAGAAAACATTTTATACTTGATCAATAGTTTTGTCGTAGGGAACTGTGTTAAAATCGCTCCCTATGACAACTCGGGTGATGGGTTCAAGCCTAGCATGGTTTAAAAGTTTAAATGAGGAAATTGATGAGTGACTTGGAGAAGGTCAGTGATTCCACTCAGATACATGAACCTTTGTACATATGGATAAGAGGTTGGCCTCCACCAATAAAATTAAATGCAATATCATATAGCCTCTAATGTGTGCATTTTTTTCTCTAATGTGTATTTCTTATTGATTTGTTTAATTAACAGTATCAACTTCATTTTCAACAATATCTATATAATGTATAGATCATATTGTTTGTACGTTTATATGTAAAGGCAATTCTTCGTCCTTCATTTATACATTCAAACATTCATTTATTAATTTCCTATTTGCTTGTTTGTTAGTACATGCAGACATTCATTTCCAGTTTGTTTGTTAGTTCATGTAGTCATTCATTTCTAGTTTGTTTGTTAGTTCATACAGTCATTCATTCCCAGTTTGTTTGTTAGTTCATGCAGTCATTCATTTCTAGTTTGTTTGTTTGTTAGTTCATGCAGTCATTCATTTCCAGTTTGTTTGTTAGTTCATGCAGACATTCATTTCCAGTTTGTTTGTTAGTTCATGCAGACATTCATTTCCAGTTTGTTTATTAGTTCATGCAGTCATTCATTTCTAGTTTGTTTGTTTGTTAGTTCATACAGTCATTCATTCCCAGTTTGTTTGTTAGTTCATGCAGTCATTCATTTCTAGTTTGTTTGTTTGTTAGTTCATGCAGTCATTCATTTCCATTTGTTTGTTAGTTCATGCAGACATTCATTTCCAGTTTGTTTGTTAGTTCATGCAGACATTCATTTCCAGTTTGTTTGTTAGTACATGCAGACATTCATTTCCAGTTTGTTTGTTAGTTCATGCAGTCATTCATTTTCAGTTTGTTTGTTAGTACATGTACATGCAGACATTCATTTCCAGTTTGTTTGTTAGTTCTTGCAGACATTCATTTCCGGTTTGTTTGTTTGTTAGTACATGCAGGCATTCATTTCCAGTTTATTTGTTATTAAATGCAGGCATTCATTTCCAGTTTGTTTGTTAGTACATGCAGGCATTCATTTCCAGTTTGTTTGTTAGTTCATGTACATGCAGACATTCATTTCCAGTTTGTTTGTTAGTACATGCAGACATTCATTTCCAGTTTGTTTGTTAGTTCATGCAGTCATTCATTTCTAGTTTGTTTGTTTGTTAGTACATGCAGACATTCATTTCCATTTATTTGTTAGTATATGCAGGCATTCATTCTGAGTTTGTTTGTTAGTTCATGCAGACATTCATTTCCAGTTTGTTTGTTAGTTCATGCAGTCATTCATTTCCAGTTTGTTTGTTAGTACATGCAGTCATTCATTTCCAGTTTGTTTGTTAGTTCATGCAATCTTTCATTTCCAGTTTGTTTGTTAGTACATGCAGACATTCATTTCCAGTTTGTTTGTTAGTACATGCAGACATTCATTTCCAGTTTGTTTGTTAGTACATGCAGATATTCATTTTCAATTTGTTTGTTAGTACATGCAGACATTCATTTCCAGTTTGTTTGTTAGTACATGCAGACATTCATTTCCAGTTTGTTTGTTAGTACATGCAGATATTCATTTTCAATTTGTTTGTTAGTACATGCAGATATTCATTTCCAGTTTGTTTGTTAGTACGTGCAGATATTCATTTTCAATTTGTTTGTTAGTACATGCAGACATTCATTTCCAGTTTGTTTGTTAGTACATGCAGATATTCATTTTCAATTTGTTTGTTAGTACATGCAGATATTCATTTCCAGTTTGTTTGTTAGTACATGCAGATATTCATTTTCAATTTGTTTGTTAGTTCATGCAGTCATTCATTTCCAGTTTGTTTGTTAGTACATGCAGATATTCATTTTCAATTTGTTTGTTAGTACATGCAGACATTCATTTCCAGTTTGTTTGTTAGTACATGCAGATATTCATTTTCAATTTGTTTGTTAGTACATGCAGATATTCATTTCCAGTTTGTTTGTTAGTACATGCAGATATTCATTTCCAGTTTGTTTGTTAGTACATGCAGATATTCATTTTCAGTTTGTTTGTTAGTACATGCAGACAATTATTTTCAGTTTGTTTGTTAGTTCATACAGACAATTATTTTTAATTTGTTTGTTAGTACATGCAGATATTCATTTCCAGTTTGTTTGTTAGACATGCAGACAATTATTTCCAGTTTGTTTGTTAGTACATGCAGATATTCATTTTCAATTTGTTAGTTAGTACATGCAGATATTCATTTCCAGTTTGTTTATTAGTTCATGCAGTCATTCATTTCCAGTTTGTTTGTTAGTTCATGCAGTCATTCATTTCCAGTTTGTTTGTTAGTTCATGCAGTCATTCATTTCCGGTTTGTTTGTTAGTTCATGCAGTCATTCATTTCCAGTTTGTTTGTTAGTTCATGCAGAAATTCCTTTGCAGTGAAGTCAGTTAGGAAGCAGAAAGATGTTGCAGCTCAGCTGTCCAATGACTGCAAAGTGACCAATGTAATACTGGAAAATCCTCTCCAGTACTTTAAAGATCAGCAGATGCAGAGAAAGAAACAGAAAACACTCCCAGATGAACCAGTATATGCACATGTGTCTACCTATACACGTGACGTGTTTGACCGAACCTCATTGTTACTAAATACTGCACAACTGATCCATGAAGGAATACCTATGCCTGTCAACCTCAATAGTAAGTCTGTAAGCAGACCACATGGTCTCATGGTAGAGCATCAGTTCCCGAAGCAAGGGTTATGATTTTAATCCATTGCCATAACCAGGCATGGTGTTTGTGATTTTGTGTATGCCGAGTACTGCTTCTACCCTGGAAGACTTTGAGCATTATTTTTAAAATGAAGAAGTTTAAATTGAATTTAAAGCAAAATCTAGTTAATTCTTGTTGAATACATAAACTTTTTAAGAACACATAAATATTATTATAGTTTCTAATAAAATGTAGAACAGTTTCACATTCATCCACCATTTTTATTACGCTCAGTGCAGTTGGTATCACAAGTGACGATTTATTTTCAATTGTAACATAAATACCAAATAAAACTGGTATGATAATGCATTACTTAGATATCTTAAAACTTTAAAAAATCAAAATATTACTTTCTTGATTAAACAAACATGAATAAGACACCTTCCCCATAAATACTTGTTCATGGAAATTATTGAAAAATTGGTAATCTATAATAGTACCAAGGATGTACCGGCATAACTAAAAACCATAGTATACCAGTTTTACTGCACAATTGTACCTGTATGTATGATTTTGAGTGACAGATAAATGAAAATGACCAGAAACCATATGCTTTATATAAAATGTATACGCTTGCATCTTCATTTGTGCAATAAGTTCTAATTATAATTATATTCTTAATGATAATAAGTTCTCTCAAAAACTCCAAAAGGTTGTGAGTCTGATCCCCAACCACAGCTATGTGACTTTATCCTTGAGTAAGACAATTTCTCTACATAATTAATGTTTAGTACTGGCTCTACCAGGAAGACAGCATTGTAGATTTGTATATTCAAAGTTGTATGAACTTATTTCACAATTGATGTAAAATGAATAAGTACATTTTTTTTTATCATTTTCAGAGCAGCATCGGTACTTCCAGTTTACGAAAGACGAGTATAAGCCTGTCACAAGTACAAGTCCCATTTTCGCTGTCGATTGTGAAATGGTAAGTAGCTAGTATCTGAAAGTCTCACTACAGAGTTGTGCCCCTTTTTTGCCATGGTAACATGATTCTTGCGTTTAAAAAAAAGACCTATGTAATTTGACGTGAAACATTTTCAAAATGGTTCATAATGGTTGTGATATCTTGATTTCGTAACATTTACTGCAATAAGACACATGTACTTATGAGCATTTAAGGACTTTTTAATAAAAATCTTTGGGTGTCACTTCACTGTCTTTAAAAAAATCAAAGCTATGTAACCTATCAGTTTTCACAACACAACTCACAACACAACACAACTCAACACACTGACTTATGTTTTATTAAGAGGAAAATATTTTTAAAAAGATATTAATGGTGGTTTTATATTTAATTTTAATATTAGATAATTTAATGATGTGACAGTAACTGTTATAGGATTGGGTTCATAAAAATATTATTAATTCTGTTTATGTTTGATTTGATATCTTTAAAGGGATTATATTACCGTCAATTCCCTGTCTAAATACACACGCCCAGCATGAAGATATACTTATAACTTATAGAGATATACGCGTTCAAAGTGTTTAATTGCATAACCTCTTTATTACAAACATCGGGTTTCTGAAGCCACTTTTTTGTTTTTGTTTACATTTGCCATTTTAAAAGAACCGCTTTCGGGTTTTTGATCAATCGGATAACATCATTAAGACTAGTGCCCGGTCTCGTTTTCGAGGCTTTGTCCGGGAAGTTTACGGAGTTCAATGTAAACAGTGTGCAATACTTATTGCGGGACGTATTAAAGTTTTGACCAATATTCAATTACTGTTTATTTGTAACTTTCAAGTAAATAATGGTTATATGTCAATACATAAGCATTTTTTTGTGCACACTGCATACAGAAAAAGTCTTGATTAGCAGCGTGTTTGTGTTACTTGCCAATATAATCCCTTTAAGTTCATTTATGTTCGATTTTGTTATTGCTTAACTTTACCTTCAATGTCAATTTTGATATTACTTGCTCCAAAGTGCAGTTTTGGAATAATTTTGATGTTACATACATTATATCAAGTTTATTTAAAGTTTGATTTTGATGTTGCGTAACTTCAAGGTCATTACAAGTTTGATTTTGATGTTGCGAAACTTCAGCGTCATTACAAGTTTGATTTTGATGCTGCGTAACTTCAGGGTCATTACAAGTTTGATTTTGATGCTGCGTAGCTTCAAGGTCATTACAAGTTTGATTTTGATGCTGCTTAGCTTCAGGGTCATTACGAGTTTGATTTTGATGCTGCGTAGCTTCAAGGTCATTACAAGTTTGATTTTGATGTTGCATAGCTTCAAGGTCATTACAAGTTTGATTTTGATGTTGTGTAGCTCCAATGTCATTATGCTGTGTAGATTCAAGGTCATTACAAGTTTGATTTTGATGCTGCAAAACTTCAAGGTCATTACAAGTTGATGCTGCGTCGATTCAAGATCATTGCAAGTTTGATTTTGATGTTGCGTAACTTCAAGGTCATTACAATTTTGATTTTGATGTTACGTAGATTCAAGGTCATTACAAGTTTGATTTTGATGTTGCGTAACTTCAAGGTCATTACAATTTTGATTTTGATGTTACGTAGATTCAAGGTCATTACAAGTTTGATTTTGATGCTACATAACTTCAAGGTCATTACAAGTTTGATTTTGATGCTGCATAGATTCAAGGTCATTACAAGTTTGATTTTAAGGCTGCGTAGCTTCAAGGTCATTACAAGTTTGATTTTGATACTGTGTAACTTCAGGGTCATTACAAGTTTGATGTTGCTCAGTGTTCAAAGTTTCTTTTATTTCTTGTAGGTGCAGACAAAGCAATGTTACATGGACTTGGCAAGAGTCTCCATTGTCAATGAAAACCTGGAAACTGTCTATGACACATTTGTGAAACCTTGGTCTCCAGTTGTCAACTATGTTACGAGGTATTTTAGTTTAAAAATTTGCCTATAAGTTCCTAACATATTGTTTGCAACTTACCTATTCATGGTCCATATTGTTGTCAGTGTCGTCTCCACTATGATTTTTTCCCTGGAACATATTTTATTGAAACTTGGTCACAATTTTCCTTGGGTGTTCTACTGTGTATTTATGGTTTTTTTTGTGGCAACCCAAAATCCAATATGGTGGCCATTACTAGACTAAAATGGAGAAAATTTCAATGACATTTTCCTAGAACCCCTTTTTCAATACTGATTAAATTTCATGTGCATCATACTTGGATCAACCTTAATCAAGATTGTGTGCTTTTGTCTTCGTAGACGATTCAAGATTGCCATAACCACAACACTGCCGGAAGTCTAATCAATATGTTACAAAGTTTGTTTGATCAGACATTGGATTTAGTGTGTTAGGTGTTGATGCTGCAGGGTTGGTGGGTTCAAATCCTGATACAGACAATCAACAATTCTGAAATGGATCACTGTCACGTTATTTTGTTACCATTGTAGGTGAAAAATTAGAATTGAAATATAGTTGTGTTAAAATGTTTGCTATGTTGCCTTATACTTAAGTATGCATCGATTTGTTGGACTACAGGTTCAGTGGTATAACGAAGGAAATATTGGACCCTGTGAAGACTCGTATCAGCGATGTGCAGCGACAGATACGGGAGATTCTACCCCCAGATGCCATACTGTGCGGACAGTCTCTAAGCGGAGATCTCCTGAGTATGAAGGTTCGTCACAAACTGTCAGGTTTCTGTTTCACCAACATTTTTGTATAAACTACGTTTCGACTGGTTACTTATCTATTCTACTATCCTTTCAATAATATATTATGTACAGCAGCTGTATTGGTGCCAGTCTGAAAACATAGTCTAGAATCTTTCCCTAGATTTAGTTTTTTTTATGTTGTTTGCATATACTTTAAATGTAGGTGAAACCGAAGACATATAGTTACCCTGTCTACGTTTGGTAACATATTAAAATGTTGACTTTCAGCACTTTAACAGGTTTGATTAAATATGGTTACCACTTTTGAAGAAAGAACTCATTTTTGTTTATCAGTTACATAGTATTACATGGTTGATTGGCTTAAGGTACTGTGCCAAGATCACTTACCTCTCACTGTTGAAGTCCTGGGTTCAAACCCAGATCATTACGGTACTTAAACTTAGAAAGTTTGCCAGTTACTAACGTAAGGACAGTGGTGCTCTATTTTCATCTTGATGTCTTTCTTTTACAAGAAAACCATCTGCCATATATAACCTGTCATATTTGAAATGTCATTAAATCGTATTGAAAAAATTGGTTACATTTTTATACACATCGCTGTATCGCTGGTTTCCTGCCTGAACCAATCACTATTTCAGATTGTTTTCATCCCTACTACTTATGAACTGTTGCTGGTTCTCTCTACCAACAGCTACAATATATTTGTGATGTTTCATGTATATGTATTTATGAAATGCTGCTTGTCCCCTTCTTATACCAATAATTACTACGTGTTTCAGATTGATTGAATGATTGATTGATTGATTGAATATTTAGCGTCATTTTTTTGCCATCGAGGGCTAACAGACTATCAGTTAACCTAACCACTGTTTCCAGGGATTAACCAGTACTCGAGCACACCTCATCTCCGCAAGTAACTGATAACTTTCCCACTTGAATCAGCGGTGAGAGAAGAATGAAAGTGAGACACAATGTCGTATATCAAATCATCACAGAGACTGTTTCCGGGCGGGGATTCAAACTCACGACCCCTGGATTGATAGTCAGACGCGTAACCGACTGAGCTAATCGGGCCCGGCCATGTGTTTCAGATATTTACCCTGTATGTATTTATTTGACCTGTATTTATGAAATGTTGCTGGTCCCCTGCTTATACCAATAACTACAATATGTTTCTGATGTTTCACCTGTATGTATTTATGAAATGCTGCTGGTCCTCTGCTTATACCAATACCTACTATACGTTTCAATTAGTTCACCTGTATGTATTTATGAAATGTTGCTGGTCCCCTGCTTTTACCAATAACTACCATATGTTCCTCATGTTTTACCTGTATGTTGCTGGTCCCCTGCTTATACCAATAACTACAATATGTTTCAGATATTTCACCTGCATGTATTTATGAAATGTTGCTGGTCCCCTGATTATACGCATAACTACAATAGGTTCCGATGTTTCACCTGTATTTATGAAATGTTGCTGGTCCCCTACTTATATCAATGACTACACTGTGTCTCCGATGTTTCACCTGTATTTATTTATGAAATTTTGCAAAGCCCCTGCTTATACCAATACTTACTATATGTTTCAGATATTTCACCTTTATGTATTTATGAATTGCTGCTGGTCCTCTACTTATACCAATAATTACCATATGTTTCACCTGTATGAATTTATGAAATACTGCTGGTCCCTTGCTTATACCAACAATTACAATATGTTTCTTATGTTTCACCTGCATGTATTTATGAATTGCATCTGGTCCCCTGCTAATACCAATAACTACAATATGTTTCACCTGTATGTATTTATAAAATGCTGCTGGTCCTCTGCTTATACCAATAACTACCATATGTTTTACCGTATGAATTTATGAAATACTGCTGGTCCCTTGCTTATACCAACAACTACAATATGTTTTATGAAATGTTGCTGGTCCCCTGCTTATACCAATAACTACAATATGTTTCACCTGCATGTATTTATGAAATGGTGCTGGTCCCCTGCTTATACCAATTACAACAATATGTTTCTTTTGTTTCACCTGTATGTATTTATGAAATGCTGCTGGTCCCTTGCTTATAACAATAACTACAATATGTTTCACCTGTATGTATTTATGAAATGTTGCTGGTCCCCTGCTTATACCAATAACTACAATATGTTTCTTATGTTTCATGTATTTATGAAATGCTGCTGGTCCCCTGCTTATACAAATAACTACAATAAAATTATGTTTAACCTGTATGTATTTATGAAATGCTGCTGGTCCCCTGCTTATACCAATAACTACAATATGCTTCACCTGTATGTATTTATGAAATGTTGCTGGTCCCCTGCTTATACCAGTAACTACAATATGTTTCTTATCTTTCACCTACATGTACATGTATTTATGAAATGTCGTGGTCCCCAGTTTATACACATTACTACAATGTTTTTGATTTATCATCTGTATTTTTGAAATGCTGCTGGTCCCCTGCTTATACCAATAACTCCTATATGTTTAAGATATTTCCCCTATATGTATTTATGAAATGTTGCTGGTCCCCTGCTTATATGCATAACTGAAATATGTTTCCGATGTTTCACCTGTATGTATTTATGATATGCTGCTGGTCCCCTGCTTATACTTGATTACCAATAACTACAAAATGTTTCCGGTGTTTCACCTCTATATATTTATGAAATATTACTGGTCCCCTGCTTATACCAATGACTACTACATGTATATGTTTCAGATGTTTCACCTGTATGTTGCTGGTCCCCTGCTTATAGCAATAACTACTATATGTTTCAGATGTTTCACCCCTATGTGATAGATACCAGTGTAATCTACAACCTGACTGGTAACAGAAGAATGAAGACTGGTCTGAAAAGACTTACAGCTCACTTTCTATGGTAATGTAATAATTATTTGTAATCATATTTGATTGAATAAGTCACCGATTTCTTTTTGTCTCTGTAACTGAAAATTATATTTTTCTTTTAATATATTTGAGCGTAGAGGTGAATATTGACACTTTAAGACATGGTATTCATTATAAACAAAAGCTTTGAATGGCTTTAAGTCGCTCATTTCAAAGTCAAGATAGATGTTGTAGCTGGAAATGGGAAAATGATTTCTGCTCATAAACTGAAAAAAATTGTTTCCTCTAAAATAGTGAGACAAGAATTTATGGGTGGACACTTATGACTGGAAGCTTGAGTCTGCTTTTCAGATCTTTCACGTCAAGGTCACTATTGCTAAAACTGATAAAATGTTTTTATTTCACCTTTTATTATCTTTCTTAGTGTTGTGTTAGTGAAAATATAAAATTTAATAATGACAATGATTTATGTTTTCAAACTCCTAGCAAAGATCAGGTGCATTTCTGTTTTATAATATAATAACTCAATGTCGTTTACTTTGAATGACCTCCATCCATTTACTTTACTTTGTTTATACCCTATCTTTAACACTTTTTGTTGAATCTTGACCAAACTTCAACAATTATATAACCAATACACCTTTAGCAAATTCTTTACAGGTTTTTATTGGTAATTAATGTCTGAGTTGTGACTCTTGAATCACAACTTCTGTTATGCCACAGATTAACAATTAAGGGCTAATGCAGGTTTGCTTCTTAAATGTTACTGTTGATAATTTGTATTTTGTAGCCGTTCAATCCAGGACAGCCAGGATGGTCACAGTTCTGTAGAAGATGCACAGGCTACCATTGAGCTAGTGCTTCTTAAACTCAGAAATGGTATGATATAACTGTCAGGTAGTTCTGCTGTAATACATGTAACTCTGGTATTGTTTGGAATATCATCACTCTGCTGTGATCCGATACAGGCCACCATTGAGCTAGTGCTTCTTAAACTCAGAAATGGTATGATAAAACTGTCAGGTAGTTCTACTGTAACATATGTAACTCTGGTATTGTTTGGTATATCATCACTCTGCTGTGATCCGATACAGTCTACCATTGAGCTAGTGCTTCTTAAACTCAGAAATGGTATGATATAACTGTCAGGTAGTTCTACTGTAACACATGTAACTCTGGTATTGTTTGGTATATCATCACTCTGCTGTGATCCGATACAGGCTACCATTGAGCTAGTGCTTCTTAAACTCAGAAATGGTATGATATAACTGTCAGGTAGTTCTACTGTAATACATGTAACTCTGGTATTGTTTGGTACATGTATATCATCACTCTGCTGTGATCCGATACAGGCTACCATTGAGCTAGTGCTTCTTAAACTCAGAAATGGTATGATATAACTGTCAGGTAGTTCTACTGTAATACATGTAACTCTGGTATTGTTTGGTATATCATCACTCTGCTGTGATCCGATACAGGCTATCATGGAGCTAGTGCTTCTTAAACTCAGAAATGGTATGATATAACTGTCAGGTAGTTCTACTGTAACACAGGTAACTCTGGTATTGTTTGGTATATCATCACACTGCTGTGGTACTAAACAGGCTACCATGGAGCTAGTGCTTCTTAAACTCAGAAATGGTATGATATAACTGTCAGGTAGTTCTACTGTAACACATGTAACTGTGGTATTGTTTGGTATATCATCACACTGCTGTGATCCTATACAGGCTACCATGGAGCTAGTGCTTCTTAAACTCAGAAATGGTATGATATAACTGTCAGGTAGTTCTATTGTAACATATGTAACTCTGGTATTGTTTGGTATATCATCACTCTGCTGTGATCCGATACAGGCTACCATTGAGCTAGTGCTTCTTAATCTCAGAAATGGTATGATATAACTGTCAGGTAGTTCTACTGTAACACATGTAACTCTGGTATTGTTTGGTATATTATCACTTTGCTGTGATCTGATACAGGCTACCATTGAGCTAGTGCTTCTTAAACTCAGAAATGGTATGATATAACTGTCAGGTAGTTCTACTGTAATACATGTAACTCTGGTATTGTTTGGTACATGTATATCATCACTCTGCTGTGATCCGATACAGGCTACCATTGAGCTAGTGCTTCTTAAACTCAGAAATGGTATGATATAACTGTCAGGTAGTTCTACTGTAATACATGTAACTCTGGTATTGTTTGGTATATCATCACTCTGCTGTGATCCGATACAGGCTATCATGGAGCTAGTGCTTCTTAAACTCAGAAATGGTATGATATAACTGTCAGGTAGTTCTACTGTAACACATGTAACTATGGTATTGTTTGGTATATCATCACACTGCTGTGATCCTATACAGGCTACCGTGGAGCTAGTGCTTCTTAAACTCAGAAATGGTATGATATAACTGTCAGGTAGTTCTACTGTAACACATGTAACTGTGGTATTGTTTGGTATATCATCACACTGCTGTGATCCTATACAGGCTATCATGGAGCTAGTGCTTCTTAAACTCAGAAATGGTATGATATAACTGTCAGGTAGTTCTACTGTAACACGTGTAACTCTGATACTGTTTGGTTTATCATCACACTGCTGTGATCCTATACAGGCTATCATGGAGCTAGTGCTTCTTAAACTCAGAAATGGTATGATATAACTGTCAGGTAGTTCTACTGTAACACATGTAACTATGGTATTGTTTGGTATATCATCATACTGCTGTGATCCGATACAGGCTACCATGGAGCTAGTGCTTCTTAAACTCAGAAATGGTATGATATAACTGTCAGGTAGTTCTACTGTAACACGTGTAACTCTGATACTGTTTGGTTTATCATCACACTGCTGTGATCCTATACAGGCTATCATGGAGCTAGTGCTTCTTAAACTCAGAAATGGTATGATATAACTGTCAGGTAGTTCTACTGTAACACATGTAACTCTGGTATTGTTTGGTTTATCATCACGCTGCTGTGATCCTATAATTCTGAAAAACTTTAATGTCTGTATTCTTTCATCGTAATGCATTACCAACTATTACAAAATACTGCCATTTTTAACAACCACTGTATCAATTGATCATTCTTACAGTTCGTTCTTTTGGTAAAAATAAACCTGGTTAATTATTTTACAATAAAGTCATTTTATTTGCAAATACAATTTTAAAGGTTTGCACAGAGACACTTTCTATTTTTAAACTACAGCTGGTTTCCTGCTTGGACCAATCACTATTACAATGTATATTTATGTATATATGTCTCCCTCTCTCAGGGAGTAATTTTGTTTTTGTGTTTTCCATCAATCCGCACAAAATTTCATCTGGATAGCTTCTGCTACATTGGTGGTCAGATTTAAATTTTGACTATGATGCCTCACCATTGTGCCAAATTTATCGCAAAATACTGCCATTTTTAACACCCTCTTTACAAATTGATTGATTTGCTCATCTTTTAAGTTTCAAGATACAAACACCTCATACTTTTCAATAACCGCATGCCTATATTCATTATTGAGTATGCCATTACTATTGACTAAAATTCTAAGTATGTAGGGTTTGGTTGCAGTTTCTTAGATTTAAAGGAAGACATCCAAGTAAGCTGAATGAAAATTTACTATGTTACCTGCCAAACCAACTAAATGTTATTAGGTCACCCCTTTATTGTGTAAAATAATACATTATGGTAGGATAAAATAGGGTAAATGATGACATGACAAATGAATAGATAGCTTATCATCTAAATTTTTCTTTAAAAGGGTGAGTTGGGGTTGTGGGGGAGTATTTTTTATTTTATAATTTTTTTTTTTTTTATGAAAATAAAAAGGGCTAGGGCAGCATGAAAATTAGGGAGCAGATGGGGATGATAATCTAGCTATTGATTTCTTATGGCCTTAACCACAAAATTTAACATTGGTTCACTGAAGTAGTTGCATCATGAATGTAAATTTGCTCAATGTTTTTATTTTGTTCAGGTGCAGAGTTTGGAGACATGTCAGTTGCTGCTCCATCTATGTACACTAATGTTGGCTCATCAACTGCATCATCAGAGGAAAGCCAACCACAGACAAAGGAGGAACATTTAGTTACAAAGGATGAAGAGGATAAGGTTGATGCTAAAAACAATAGTAGTGAAGAATGTACGTCAAAGACTGATGACAGTCACAATAAGAATAGTTGTGAAATAGACAATATTACAGATCAGAATTGTGTAACTAATGATATAAAGGCTGAAAAAAGTAATAATAACCTGTCAGAATCAGATGAAGAAAAGCTTGATAATAGCTCAAACATCACCAGAAGCTCCATGGCAATACAGCAGAGGAGTAACACTAGTGATATCATTCAGAGACGACTGTTCTTTCAACGTGAAGGAAATCGTTTCATTGAAACTTTTATTCACAGAATAAGTCAACAAAAGAAAACAGGTAATTTGATTTATCAACATTCTTGTTTATTCATTTGACATAAATTCTGTGTAACCATAGTAATACCGGTTTTAAGAATACCAACTTGTTTAAAAGTTTGATGCGGGGTCCTCTGGGCCAAATGGTCTAAGACACTGACATCTAATGATCACTTACCCCTCATCACTACGGTCATCGGTTTAAGCGTAGCTTGTACCAAAAACTTAATAAATGTGCCAGTTCATATTTGCAGAAGGACAGTGGTTCTACTCAGATTCATACTGTGGTCTTCCTCCACCAATAAACTTGATATGCCATATATAACATACCATGTATTGAAAATGGAGTTAACCCCCATTTAAGTAAAAAAAATGTTGATAACTGCACAAAATAAGATATATACCTTATCCTTTTTGGCCATTCATATTTTATTTGATCCCCATACATTTTCTATTTGAACATATTACAGTCCTGTATTCACAAGTACCAACAGAACATAACAAACAACTGACAATGTTTATGAACGAGAGATGCCAGCAGCTGAACTATCATTACACCTTTAAAAAATTACTTTTGTAACAGTTGCCTGTGCAAGCTTTTGTTTAGACCGTTATCGGTATAGAACTAGTTACAGGGCTGTCATAAGAAGCTAGAGGTCGGGACTTTCCCCCAGCTATTCTTATTTAAACATCCGGCTATTTTCAGCTGAGTTTCTTACATTTTTTTTGTGGAGAACCCCAAGACCCTGTTGTACTTTTTCTTTTCACCTTCCTTCTTCAAAACTTAATGAAAGCCCTGAGTTATGTTTATTAGATAACTGAAACGTGTCATTGTCAGGGCAGGAAAATTCTACTTTTCCCCTTGAGTAAACATTTAGCCACGGAAAAGCAAGAATTAAGAAACTTACCTTAATATTTCTTCAATTTTATTCCTTAAAAATATTTGGACAAGGAGGACCAGTAGCTTTGATAACAAATTTCAAGCCCTGATTATGTACAATACATGTAATGTACATTGTACTATGTATAATGTACAGTACATATATAAACATGCATATATAATAATATACATTACATAATTACAGACATATCATACAGTGTACAGTGCATATCATAGTTATAATGTATAGAACACACCATATACAATACATATAATATAATGTACATGATTGTATGTGTTATCTAATATGCAGTACATATCATATAATGTACATGACTGTTTGTGTCATATAATATACAAAGCATATAATAATTATAATTTATTGTATATATTTTATAATGTACAATACATCACATTATGTACGTGATTGTATGTGTAATTCGATATACAGTACATATCATATAATATAAAGTACATATCATATAATGTACAGTACATTTCATAATTATGATTTATAGTACACATGTATAATGTACACTACATATATAATGTACCTAACAGTATGTGTTGTATAATGTACAGTACAGATATAATGTACCTGACAGTATGTGTTGTATAATGTACAGTACAGATATAATGCACCTAACAGTATGTGTTGTATAATGTCAGTACAGTACAGATATAATGCACATGACAGTATGTGTCGTAGAATATACAGTACAGATATAATGCACCTGACAGTATGTGTTGTATAATGTACAGTACAGATATAATGCACCTGATAGTATGTGTTGTATAGTGAACAGTACAGATATAATGTACCTGACAGTATGTGTCGTATAATGTACAGTACAGATATAATGTACCTGATAGCATGTGTCGTATAATGTACAGTAATGTACCTGACAGTATGTGTCGTATAATGCACAGTACAGATATAATGCACCTGACAGTATGTGTCGTATAATGTACAGTACAGATATAATGCACCTGACAGTATGTGTTGTATAATGTACAGTACATATATAATGCACCTGACATTATGTGTTGTATAATGTACAGTACATATATAATGCACATGACAGTATGTGTTGTATAATGCACAGTACAGATATAATGTACCTGACAGTATGTGTCGTATAATGTACAGTACATATATAATGCACCTGACAGTATGTGTCGTATAATGTACAGTACATATATAATGCACCTGACAGTATGTGTCGTATAATGTACAGTACAGATATAATGCACCTGACAGTATGTGTCGTATAATGTACAGTACAGATATAATGTACCTGACAGTATGTGTCGTATAATGTACAGTACATATATTATGTACCTGACAGTATGTGTCGTATAATGTACAGTACAAATATAATGTACCTGACAGTATGTGTTGTATAATGCACAATACATATAATATTTTATTAGTTATAATGTATAGCACATATCATATAATGTACAGCACTTATAATGTAGTGTACATTACTATATATCTAGATCATATAATGTTCAGTATATATTTTATAATTACAGGTAAAATTATTGATGTTCCCACACATGTGACACTGTATCCAGCCGCACTTCCAGTGATTTCATGCAGCACAGACAAGGACAGTGAGAAACAGACAACAACTGTGTTACAAGACAATGACTTCTGTCTCACACACCTAAATGGCTTCAGTGATTTGCTTAAACAAAACAAGGGAAACAAACAAATAGATGAAGAGGAGATAAAGGTAGATAATCCTGTTTGGGATGTGTGATTAATTTTATCATCAGCATGCACATATTCTCATGGCATTTTGGTGTGAATATTATTCAAATTGCTAATTTTATATAATTAGACCAGGCATTCAGACTTTGGTAGCATTTGACTTCATTTGAAAAGATGAAATAAAAGTTTAATTAGAACAAGAATAGCTATGGGTAATGCATAGTTTATTAGAACAAGAATAGTTACGGGTATTGCACAGTTTATTAGAACAAGAATAATTACAGGTTATGCATAATTTATAAGTGTTTGGAAACAGCAAAGAATTTGCCATATTGTTAAAACTGAGGATAAATGGAGTTGCGCTGTAGTGAATTATAAATATCTTACATGGGTTTTAAGTGTTGGGTGCTCACATCAGAAGATTCGATCGAAACCTTGACCTGATAGCCTCTTGAAAACAACACCCAGTGTCGGTTCAAGCGTTAAACAGACTTGAGAGTGATACATACAGGTTATGAGATAAAATAAAGTGGTATAAATGAAACTGAGGATTAGATAGCAGCTATATTATGAAGATTTGTTTTAACCCTTCTTTTTTACCTCATATTTTCAGAAGTGCATGTGGAAACTGGACAGAAGGTTATGGAAGATCATGTGTAAACTTGAAGATCGATCCCTGATTGTTGTAGTTCTGGCTGGCCGCCAGCACAACATGACTGTATATCCTGCTATGACTTTTGCCAAGATTGCCAGCTGACCACAGTGATTTGGTCACATGGTTAAGATGATGTTGTTACCAGACTGTCAGACTTTTATTGTCATGGGGTCCTCCATGGCTCAGTGGTCTAAGGTGTTGTATCAGAATTACTTAACTCTCATTACTGAGGCCATAGGTATGAGCCCAGCTCCTTCCAAAACCTCCACGAGAGAAAGTTTGCCAGTTGCCTGCATAAGGACAGAGGCTCTTTTTCACCAACAAAAATTGGATGCCATATATAACCTGTAATGTGTTGACACTGACATTGAACCCCATTCCAAAGTTAATTTATGTCAGGACTGTTGACCATGATCTGATCACATGGATTAGATGTAGGATTCACGTGAATGGGGAGTTGAATAAACTTTCATACTGCAACATCAGATTTGCGAAAACTACCTTTGACCTCAAGGTATCTGTCGCATGGTAGAGAAGGTGAACACATGCCAATGTGGAAATGACATGTGCATCAATTTGATGTGTATCCATTACTATTAAGTAAAAGTGATGGATATTATCAGCAATGTGCTGTACACTATATGTGATGTCTTACAGTTGTTAAGGTATGGAAACAATGCTGTTAAATTGGATATGTTAATTTGATTTTATTAAATTAAAGAGATGCATAACAAATACTTGTGTTTCATTTTCTGTTCAGTTTTGGATATAAGCCTTAACAATACCCACATATAAAAACTTTTATGTAATAATACAAGGAAAGAGAGTCATATTTACATGTTTCGCGGAAGTGTAGATGTGTATTAAAATGCAATTATGGTAGGCTAGTAGAATATATGAGAGTAAGATAGGTGTGAACAAAGTAGGCTGAAACTTGTCAAAGTAGGCTAGAAGCGATTAAAGTAGGTAAAAACGATCAAAGTAAACTAGAAGTGATCAAAGTAGACTAGAAATGATCAAGTAGGCTACAACTGGTCAAAGTAGACTAGAACTGGTCAAAGTAGACTAGAACTGGTCAAAGTAGGCTACAACTGATCAAAGTAGGCTAGAACTGGTCAAAGTAGGCTGGAACTGATCAAAGTAGGCTACAACTGATCAAAGTAGGCTACAACTGGTCAAAGTAGACTAGAACTGGTCAAAGTAGACTAGAACTGGTCAAAGTAGGCTGGAACTGATCAAAGTAGGCTGGAACTGATTGAAGTATGCTGAAACTGGTCAAAGTGTGCTAGAACTGGTCAAAGTATGCTAGAAGTGTTCAAAGAAGGCTAGAAGTGATCAAATAATGCAACAAGTGATCAAAGTATGCTAGAAGTGACCAAAGTATGCTACAAGTGATCAAAGTAGGCTAGAAGTGATCAAAGTATGCTAGAAGTGATCAAAGTAGGCTAGAAGTGATCAAATAACGCTACAAGTGATCAAAGTATGCTAGAAGTGTTCAAAGTATGCTAGAAGTGATCAAAGTAGGCTAGAAGTAATCAAAGTAGGCTAGAAGTGATCAAATAACGCTACAAGTGATCAAAGTATGCTAGAAGTGACCAAAGTATGCTAGAAGTGTTCAGAGTAGGCTAGAAGTGATCAAATAACGCTACAAGTGATCAAAGTATGCTAGAAGTGTTCAAAGTATGCTACAAGTGATCGAAGTATGCTAGAAGTGTTCAAAGTAGGCTAGAAGTAATCAAAGTAGACTAGAAGTGACCAAAGTATGCTAGAAGTGTTCAAAGTAGGCTAGAAGTGTTCAAAGTACGCTAAAAGTGATCAAAGTATGCTAGAAGTGTTCAAAGTATGCTAGAAGTGTTCAAAGTACGCTACAAGTGAACAAAATATGCTAGAATTGTTCAAAGTACGTTACAAGTGATCAAAGTATGCTAGTGTTCAAAGTAGGCAAGAAGTGATCAAAGTAGACTAGAAGTGACCAAAGTACGCTACAAGTGTTCAAAGTAGGCTAGAAGTGATTAAAGTAGACTACAAGTGACCAAAGTACGCTTCAAGTGATCAAAGTATGCTAGAAGTGTTCAAAGTAGGCAAGAAGTGATCAAAGTATGCTAGAACTGGTCAAAGTAGACTAGAAGTGACCAAAGTAGGCTACAACAGGTCAAAGTAGACCAAGTGATCAAAGTAGTCTGGAATTGGTCAAAGTAGACTAGAAGTGACCAAAGTAGGCTTCAAGTGATCAAAGTATGCTAGAAGTGGGCAAAAGCTATAACTGATAAAAAAAGACTAGAAGTGACCAAAGTACGCTAAAAGTGATCAAAATAAGACTAGAACTGATCAAAGTAGGTTAGAAGTGATTTTAGTTGATATTAATTTATTTTAGCTTGATTGTGATGAAAGCTTAGAGCTTATATGAACCGCTTTCTAGTCCACTTCCTGGGTAGAACCAGTACTGAGTATTGTTTTATGAGAGGCATCAGGTCAGCCGAGGATCAAACCCGCAACCTCTGGTGTGAGCAGCCAACACTCTGTTCATTAAACTACCACCCCGCATAAGTGATTTTAGTCGACTAGAAGTGATCAAAATAGGCTAGAAATTATCAAAGTTATCCAAGTAGGCTAGAACTGGTCAAAGTAGACTATAAGTGATCAGAGTAGGCTAGAGGTGCTAAAAGTAGGGCAGAAGTGCTCAAAGTAGGCTAGAGGTGCTCAAAGTAGGACAGAAGTGCTCAAAGTAGGCTAGTGGTGCTCAAGTGTTAAACGTAGGGTAGAGGTGCTCAAAGTAGGGTAGAAGTGCTTAAAGAAGTCTAGATGTGCTCAAAGTAGGCTAAAGGTGCTCAAGTGCTCAAAGTAGGGTAGAAGTGCTCAAAGTAGGGTAGAAGTGATCAAGTAGGGTAGAAGTGCTAAAAGTAGGGTAGAAGTGCTCAAAGTAGGATAGAAGTGCTCAAAGTACGCTAGATGTGCTCAAACTAGGCTAAAGGTGCTCAAAGTAGCAAAGTAGGCTTGAGGTACTCAAAGTAGGCTAGAAGTGATCAAAGTAGGCTAGAGTTGCTCAAGTGCTTAAAGTAGGGTAGAAGTGCTCAAAGTAGGCTAGAGGTGCTCAAGTGCTTAAAGTAGGGTAGAATTGCTCAAAGTAGGGTAGAAGTGCTCAAGTGCTTAAAGTAGGGTAGAAGTGCTCAAAGTAGGGTAGTAGTGCTCAAAGTAGTGTAGAAGTGCTCAAAGTAGGCTAGAGGTGCTCAAGTGCTTAAAGTAGGGTAGAATTGCTCAAAGTAGGGTAGAAGTGCTCAAGTGATTAAAGTAGGGTAGAAGTGCTCAAAGTAGGGTAGTAGTGCTCAAAGTAGTGTAGAAGTGCTCAAAGTAGGCTAGTGGTGCTCAAGTGCTTAAAGTAGGGTAGAGGTGCTCAAAGTAGGGTAGAAGTGCTTAGAGAAGTCTAGAGGTGCTCAAAGTAGGCTAGAGGTGCTCAAGTGCTCAAAGTAGGATAGAAGTGCTCAAAGTAGGGTAGAAGTGCTTAAAGTAGGGTAGAAGTGCTCAAAGTAGGATAGAAGTGCTCAAAGTAGGGTAGAAATGCTCAAAGTACGCTAGAGGTGCTCAAAGTACGCTAGAGGTGCTCATAGTAGCAAAGTAGGCTTGAGGTGCTCAAAGTAGGCTAGTAGTGATCAAAGTGGGATAGAAGTGATCAAAGTAGGCTAGAGGTGCTCAAGTGCTTAGAGTAGGGTAGAAGTGCTCAAAGTAGGCTTGAGGTACTCAAAGTAGGCTAGATGTGATCAAAGTAGGCTAGAGGTGATCAAAGTAGGCTAGAGGTGCTCAAAGTAGGACAGAAGTGATCAAAATAGGGAAGAAGTGATCAAAGTATGGTAGGTCTGGGAGCTAGATTCATACAAACTAATTAGCTTTTTTCTAAATCCCAATTCTTAGAATTGTTTGTCATTTATGAATTGCAAATGTTATGTAATATACTATGTACAGTTCTTGAATAAAATATTGTTAAAACCAAAGTAGGGTAGAGGTGCTCAAAGTAGGGTAGAATTGCTCAAAATAGGTTAGAAGTGCTCGAAGTAGGGAAGAAGTGATCAAAGTAGGGTAGAAATGCTCAAAGAAGGGGAGAAGTGCTCAAGTGCTCAAAGTAGGGTAGAGGTGCTCAAAGTAGGGTAGAAGTGCTCAAAGTAGGGCAGAAGTGCTCAATGTAGGGTAGAAGTGATCAAAGTAGGGTAGAAGTGCTCAAAGTAGGGTAGAAGTGATCAAAGTAGGGTAGAAGTGCTCAAAGTAGGGCAGAAGTGATCAAAGTAGGGTAGAAGTGCTCAAAGTAGGCTAGAAGTGATCAGAACAAGCTACATGCAAGTGTAGCTAGATAAAGGCTAGAAGAAGGGAACCAAGTAAGCTAGAAACCTCTTGACTGCTATTCTTAATGAAATCAAAGAGTTTATGCCGTTGTTTAGACAAAGTTCTAATTAGATTTAAAGAGTTTCGACCCCTGTAAATTTGTTTGAATGTAGAGTTTCGACCTCTGTAAATAGTTTGAATGTAGAGTGTTAATGGAATTATAAATGTATTATTGTTTATCATATAATACACACGTTTTTCATAGGAATATAAAAAAGAAAAAAAAAGTTGGGCTCGTCCGGGATTTGAACCCGGGACCTCTCGCACCCTAAGCGAAAATCATACCCCTAGACCAACGAGCCATATGAAATAATTTGACGTTCAATACGTAGTGTATATTAGTTCTCTGCAGTGTAATACTACCTAGTTCTATGCATAGTGGATATCGATTAATTGTAATGCCTTGTGGGCAATTATAATGTCATCGTATTTATTATATTATGTAGTATATCAACGTATATTCTAGATTTTATAGATTACATATAGACCTTCTGCATTTAAATTGTTTTGTTTTTGAACGCAAATTCAATTTGTATGCAGACTGGTATCCTTCGCTCGCACTGATTAGTGGGTACCAGACTATTTACACGCGTCATATATTGGCCAATGGAATATTGACCTGTTTCGCTTACGAATATATGGACTATCAGTAATGTCATCTCTTTTTTTTACATACGAATATATAATAAAATACTTGGTGTTAGCATTAAACACATACAGTACATTAGAAGTTATATAACAGGTAACCGCTTCAACGAGATAGATTTTTTAAAATCCTAATTAACGTTTCGCTTTATATCGTGGCTCGTTGGTCTAGGGGTATGATTCTCGCTTTGGGTGCGAGAGGTCCCGGGTTCAAATCCCGGACGAGCCCAAATATTTTTTTACAATTTCCAATTTGAACTGCCTGGCGTATTTTGTAACAAACGAAATAAAAACACACGAATACATATTATAACAGTCAAATCGGTGTTTATTGTCAATTCTGTTGTCAATTAGTAAACAGCCAAACACATTTATTTTCTAATTACCATATTTATAATTTTAGTTAAACCTGTAATACGCAGTAACCTTCCTTGATTGGCTGCATAAATCAGGTATATACACTGTACGGTATTTATTTTTTGAACACACTGACATTAGTGTAGAGTAAAACGATTAACGCGATGGAAATAAGTAAGAACATAAATTTTATAATTAGTATATGGCTCGTTGGTCTAGGGGTATGATTTTCGCTTAGGGTGCGAGAGGTCCCGGGTTCAAATCCCGGACGAGCCCAACGTTTTATTTTATTTATGATAAAATATTACGATGTATTGATATAAGTAAACCTTTGGCGATGTTTTCTTGTTTTATTTGAATTGTATTGCATGACTTCATCCTTGCGAACGTTTCATTTCGATATTTCACCATCGTAGTTTCGTTGTTTCGACTTTTCACCATCGTTGTTTCACGTTTTCACCATCACGGTCAGGGAACTCTGTCACAACGTAGAGTGATTCACGTCGACAGTATTATGTTGTCACAGTTGCTAGTCGATAGCGGGGATATAATCGCTGATATGTTAATATAATCAAACTTATGAAGTATATATTTGACATTCTGGGGAATGTAGTATATTATAAGTAAAATACGATCAAATTGAACATCTGATTATGAATATTTCTTCAAGTTTTAAATTTTTAAAATGTCACAGGTTTGTGACGACAGGGTAACGGAAGCGTGTCGATCCTTATTTTAATGTTACGGATTCAGTGTCGATAGTTTTAACATTGTATAATAGTTCAACCCTACGCCATTACTGCCATTTACACTTCGAGTCTCGTACAGAGGCTGTCCGGCATATAGTTTAAGAGCATTGTCGTTATATTACGGATTAAGTCGGTGAAAGTTATAACCGACACACGGTAGCAAAACAATACCTCGGTACTTACAACACAATAGCAATAGTCATGTTTCGTGAGACTTCCGCTGGTAGTTTTAAACTCTACATATAACGAATCATTTTAGGGGAAAATTGACACTTTTGATACGTATTTCCGTATTGACGTTTTGAGTGATGTATTTATCAAGCTCATCGATTGATGCATGTCTCGTTCTCAATTAACTGCCCAAGTTTGAGACTCGGATTAAAGTTTTCCGTTATTCCCCATCATTCGTTTTCTTTTATCTAACAAATAAGAAATTTAATTAAGATTTGAACTTGGAATCTTTTCAAATTTTTCTGGATAAGTTAATAAAACACACCACATATGGTAACGTTATATTCGTTTTTTTATGAAATAATAAAACAAAATGTACACAAAAACTATCATGATTTACAGTGGAAATCATGAAAGACAAGTTAGGGTAACGTGAATACCTGCAAGTATTCTTGGGATTCTGGAGATGTGACTATTTACACATGTCAGTATATAGTACATTTGACCCACCCTCACAAAAGAATAAATATTGTATTCATGTGTTTTATACGTTTTTATATGATTATATGATCATTTGAAAGGAAAAAAGATGTAGTAATGATATCTTATATATAGGCCCTACTCGGCAAAGAAGAAACGTCCCTCCTTTTTTATAACTGATGTAGCTCTGTCTGTGTTTCATGTCCAATGTACATGTATTTTTTTTACCTTGGCGATGTTGAGAATAAGATCATATGCACCGTGTACATAGCACTTAGTGCCCAGAACATTCATTTCCACTTTTTCCACGTGCACATGCGGTCGACAGGTTTTGCAGTCCACGTCATACGATTCATGCAATAGAGGCCGATTTGATTTTTTTTAGTTTTTCA
Source organism: Panopea generosa (assembly GCA_029582155.1). NCBI lineage: Eukaryota > Metazoa > Mollusca > Bivalvia > Adapedonta > Hiatellidae > Panopea > Panopea generosa. Next base: position 21,809,041 of record CM055895.1, read on the forward strand.
CATTTTCAACATGCAACGAATTTCTGAAAACAGACGCATTAAAATGATAGCGGGTTGGGTAACGGCCATAGTGGTCGCATTCCAGTTATGGTGCTGTCGCAAATAAAATGAGCGACCTGAGGCACGTTTCCGATATACCTGAACTGTTTACAGTCGCAGCGACCTGGTAAACGGTAAACCTGTAGAGACAAAGACCGGAACCGAACGTTGACGTGCTTACGTCAGTGTCTGTTGCCACGGCTACCTTCGCTGTTTGGCAGCATGGCGTTTCAGTACAGACTATTCGTTACCGTTTGCGTCGTAACTCCCAACTAATCAGAGTGCGAGGCGCCCATACACTAGAACTGGTCAAATAATGACCCGACGTTACCTCGCTGTCATACTTTTATTTGTGCGACGTCATCTGAACTGGAGTTAAATGGCAGTCCGTGTTCACCAGGCAATGCTTGAACCAGGTCAATGTTTTCACATGGCCGGAAGTTTCCCTTGATCCTTGCAAAAATTGAGAATGTCTGAGTCATTAAACCACCAAAATGATAATCTCTGTGATTTAGCTTAGTCGTTGATACAGGGATCGAGGAATTTGCCCAATGCATTGGTTTTGCGTTACGTTACGTCGAAACGCTGTAAAATTATTTAATACATACCTGCAAATGGTAGATTGACAAATTCTTACTCAAACTTGATGATCTTAACGTTACATAACGAGAGTTTATGTTATCGAGGGCGAATACAGGAATAGTACAATGTAAATATTGTACATGTATCACATGAAGAACAGGTAAACTCGTTTTCTAACGAGAGTCACACACACACACACACACACACACACACACACACACACACACACACAAATCTGAATTAAAATGAAACACGACGCTTGCTTGTAATTTCGGAAGACATCTATTAAAGAACGCCATATAATACTTACGTATAACACGACGTCCAAAACCACCCCGTACAACGTATACGTTACATAAACGACTACTACCGCATTTCGGCGATAAAACCGGTGCTTCCTGTTATTTTTGCGCACGTGGTCGAACAGTTAGGTAAGAAAACCCCGTTATTTTCATATTATTATTTCGTTTTCAAATCAAAGATATAGCCGATACGAGCGGCATTATATTAAAGTTTCAAGCGGACATGTGTTTTTGAATGGAAACATGACTGTTTCCTCAAACATTCGAGAAAAGTGACGGACTGAACCATTTTCAGATTGAAAACAGCTCAATTTATTACTTCGGAAGCATTTCTGGGATTACTTTATGTGTTTTACATTTGTTTTATTATATCAGTAAAAAATACAAGTTGATGTTATAAGACTGCTTAACGCCAAAATTTGCTTAGTACGTAGCATAAGTAGGTGCCTCGTATATGCTACACTACATAAGTAGTATTGTGTCATTTAGCGGTATTCTAATAACATGAAATACTACTGCTATCCAACTATTTCAGGGTTGTTTTCAAGTTGTATCCTTGTTTACACTTCACAAATAAACTTAGTATATTTTTTTTTTCCATTTTAGAACTTTATCGTCCATCTCGCTGTTTTGTATGACATATCGCAGCTGTTTTAGACCCGTATACCATTACCTGTTCTTCATGTGATACATGTACAATATTTACATTGTACTATTCGTGTATTCGCCCTCGATAACATAAAATGACGCTAAATATTCAAACAAAACATTGTTTTAATAATCTTTCTATTAACTGTTAAGAGTCGAAGATTATTTATAACCTATCATCAGGGCCGTAGCCACATTGAGGCAAATGGAGGCACTTGCCTCCTGTAGAGTATGTGGAGGTTCATATGTATATTAGTGGTTTTGTAAAAAGTATTAAGTTATCCCTAAAATATGAATTACTCTTGCAATATGATATATAATATATGCAATATATATATGTATCACAATACCCAGCAAATACTTGTCTCACATTGTACTACTCAGAGTTGATATATACTGTTATGTCGGGTCTAAAAAGCCGCTAATGTGTATTCAAGATAATAGTGTAAAAAAAACTGGGCAAATGTATAAAATGCAGTTTGTTTTATAGATTTGAACGGTTTAAAATGTCTGAAATATCAGAAAAATGCAGGAAATGCGTGTCACGAGCTAAATATATTTTCGTAGCAGCATGCCCCTGGACACCCCTAGCATAGTTGGACAAGACAATATAATAGAATAACTACTTCAATATGTCCGATACCTCAGCATATTAATATCGCTTTTCATATAAACACAACATGCATACTTATTCATTACATGATTGCGAGAAAGATTGTGATTTTATCGTTGTTTTAAGTTGATATATTTTTCAAGTGTGATAGTTGAATACAGGTAAAAAAAAAATAAAATAAAAGCATTGTTATCTTTTAACCCTTGAATGCGGTTTGAACACACGACATCCTGAGTGACAGTCAAAGGCGTACACCACTGGACCACTTTGGAGCCTAATGATAATGTAAGAATTAACACCTTTTAAAGCTGTTAGTTCTTGAAAGGGGCGTCATTCTAGTTGACCGGAACTAGAATTAATTTATACGTTTGAAATACGTTTTATGTTATGCAAAAAGTTGTACCCGACTAGAAGACTTTTCTGGTGAATATAAAATACATGTAGCTCGAAATATGTATCCAAACGTTTTTGCGGTTTGCTCATACTGCAAAAGGCTTAATTTTGAAATCCTCATTAATTTGAGGTCAACCCATCCAGCGGGATGTTGTTATCTTACAATTGCTACAATCGCCATAATTAATATGGATGTCATATTTTTATAACTGACTTTTCAAACACTTTTACTATTAGTACTCTGTTCTGATTTTAGATTTGTCTTTTTTTTTTATTTATTCTTAATCTTTTTATTCTATACGTTCCTGTATTAGTCTGTTTCCCTAAGAATACTATCTTTCAGTCTTGAGTGTACGTTCTCATGTTCTATATACTTGCTCCAATACATAACCGTTCATATTTCTTTTCTTTCGCTTGTTTTCGATACAGCACCCTGTACCACAGGTGGCCACTATAGTGATATCCAGGCTCATACAATGTTATAGCATATTATAAATATGTAATCAAGAACACTGGACCTCTCGCACCAAAAGTGAGAAACACATGCTTAGTCCACGCGCCACATATTATCAGGTTCAACGTAAAAAAGTAAAATGATTAAAGCAGACAACGAGATACGAAAATAAATTTTACGAATTCCAGTCTTTTGATATATGACTCGTTGGTCTAGGGTATCATTTTCGCTTAGGATGCGAAAGGTCCCGGGTTTATATCCCAGACGAGCCCAACTTTTTCATTACTTAAATGTCTATAAAATATTTAATCATAATAAAGAATTACGTCATGTCGCTAGTTAGTATCATTCTGACGTGCACATGTGAAACAGTTCATACCAGACGAGAGATAATTTATCTTACAAAACATATTTTATTTTTCAATATATACATTTGAATGTGGTAACATAAAATTAAAGTAATATAAAAAGATAAGAAAGAAAACTAAATGCTATTGGAGTTCTTATCCTAAAGTTGTTATAAATATGACAGACCAACGAGCCACACACGAAGCGATGTTTCACATCAAAATAAATAACGATTAGTGACATTAAAGCAATTTATTACAAGAAGAAAATAATAAGGAAATTAACTGATTCGGACAAACCCTGCTTTTAGGTTTATCACGTCTTTTAAATCTTTATTCACCGTAAAGAATTTCGACATATTGATAGAAGTACACTAATGAGATATGAAAACGTTACACAGGAAGAGAAATGAAACGCAACCTATTTAGCACAAGTATATCCATGATAGCATACAGTGATTATCTATTGTCTGCTGATGATATTGGTTGTTTACTTGAAATGTTACTGATTAATTTGGTACTTCATGTTTCGGTGACACTTTTTTCATTGCCAAAAAAGTTCCTTCATAACCCTGTGTTGCGTTTTTCACATCACTTGAGTGTATACCTATGACATGGACCACGCTTGCAAATTTATACTATACTAGTATGATAGTCAAGAATACACTTTACTATATTATACGGTAACTATGCGTTTTGTATACTCTGGTTCATGTGTTTTCGGTCTATGTACTCGTTACCCTGTCCTTGCTAACTTACTTTTATGTATATCAAAGTCAGTTTGGATCAATATGACTGGCACAATAGCTAGTTATCCATTTTATTGGCAAAACTGATTGTTTCATTGTGGTAATACTGAGCTTTGGATACTAGACGCATGCGTATGGAGGACAGTTGATAAAATGGTGTTATCGTACTGCACTTTTTATTTATTTTTTCCTATTTGAATAATATATGTCATTCAATTAAGTAAGACAATTAAAGGAAAGGCCGAAATTAATTTTGAAAGATCTTGTTGTCTGATGTCGTTTCATGTTGGATGTCAACTACTTGATGCAAAATACCTTATGAATGGTTTCTTTTAACTCTATGTTTTGTTAATCAGTTTTGTTTAAATGCTTTATACATTATATTGATATAGTGTGATATTCAGGCTCCGACAATGTTATAGCATGTTATAAATATGTCATCATCAATATATTTCATGAAATGCGTCTCTCAAAAGTATACATGGGTTCGTTGGTGATTTGAACCCTGGCCCTCTCGCACCAAATGCGAGAATCGTATGCCTAGACCATCGAGCTACACATTTGCGAATCAGATTTCATGTAAGAAGTTGAAATGATTAAAGTAGAGATCGAGATAAGAAAATAAATTTTATTAATACAGTCTTGTGATATATAGCTAGTTAGAATTTCGATATTGATATAAGTACATTCAAGAGATACGAAAAAACAACACAGCAAGATATATGGAAACGCGACCCATTTAGCACGAATATGGTACCGTATGTATTGGTGACACATTTTTCATTTCCAAGTAAGTCCCTTCTAAACCGTGTGTTGGGTTTTTTTCACATATTTTGAGTGTATACCTTTTGTCATAGACTAGATTTGCAAATTCTTACTATACTGGTATTATTGTCAAGGATGTACTTGACTATATTAGAGTAACTATGTGTTTTCGGTCTTATTTCAGCTGTACTCGTTACTTTGTCCTTGCTAACTTAATGTTATGCATACCAAAAAGGGTTTGCATCGATATGACTGATACAATAGTTAGTTATTCATTGTTTGTGCTAAATTGATTGTATCAATGTGGTGGTACTGAGATTTGGATACTGGACGCATGCGTATGGACGTCAATTGATAAAAGAGTGTTATCTTACTGCATTGCTTCTTTATTTTTTTATTATTTGATAGAAGTATGTCATTCATTTTGATACTTAATATAAAAAACTGTAAAGCAATTAAGGGACAGACCGAACTTAATTTTGAAAGATCTTGTTGTCCGATGGCGTTTCATGTTGGAAGTCAACTACTTGACGGGAAATGTCTTGATTGGTTTCTTGTAACTATATGTTTGTTGGTTCAGTTTTGTTAAAGGGATTATATTGGCAAGTAACTCAAACACGCTGTTAATCCAGACTTTTCCTGTATGCAGTGTGCACAAAACAATGCTTATAAAGGTTATACGTCAATACATAAGCATTATTTTGTGCACACTGCATACAGGAAAAGTCTGGATTAACAGCGTGTTTGTGTTACTTGCCAATATAATCCCTTTAAATGCTTTATTTATTATATTGATATAGTATGATATTCAGGCCCCGTTAATGTTATAACATGCTATAAATATATCAACAAAAATATATCTCGAAAAATGCGTCTCTCAAATGTATACATGGATTCGTTTGTAATTTGAATACTGGCCCTCTCGCACCAAAAGAGAAACTCGTTTGCCTAGACCAACGAGCTACACATCTCCAATTCCGGTTTCATGTAAAAGTTAAAATGATTAAAGCAGAGAACGAGATAAGAAAATAAATTTGATAAATTCAGTCTTGTGATATATGGCTCGTTGGTCTAGGGGTATGATTTTCGCTTAGGGTGCGAGAGGTCCCGGGTTCAAATCCCGGACGAGCCCAACTTTTTATTATTTACATGTCTGTCAAATATTTAATCATAATAAAGAATTACGACATATCTGTAATTAATATCATTCTGACGTGTACCTATGACACAGTTCATACTAGGCGCGAGATGTCTTAACTTAAATATATTGTATTAAGACATATACAGTATGTTCCGGAAGTAGGTCTACTGTGGTTTAGCGACAAAACCCATTCTTACTTTAATGCATGTGTTAACAAACAGTTATCCCGCTTTTGGGGAAGTAAAATACCAAACATTTAAGCTGAAAAATCGTTGCATGCTGTTAAAGTAACCGTTTGGGTCGCACCCACTTCAACCGGACTAATTGGGCCTTTTTTTCGTTGAAAAAAGTGATGGTGATACTGAAACGATAAACAGCTGTCGATATTTGGATCTCGCGAAGAAGAACTCTTTTCGGCATTAAAGAGGAGGGAAGTGAACAGGATGTGGTTTTAGCAAGATGGAGTATCACCACGCACATTTACAGAAGTTCTAGCTTGGCTAAAGAAGACATTTGGCATCAGAACGAATCAATTTTGGCCAATCTATTCCCCTGACCTTAACCCGTTCGACTTTTTTCTGTTGAGTTATCTTAAATACAGGGTGTATACTGAATGTAAACAAACATGTGTTGAAGAGTTGAACGCATCAATCACGAGAAAAATTCTAAAAAGTATCAGATGAAACTTGTGCAGCAGTGATAAAAAATTTTGGAAAACGGTGTTACTTCGTTATTCGCCAAAAACGGACGTCACAAGGAACACATCATCAAAAAATTAAATTTTATGAAATTTCTAACCGACATCTCATTTTTCAAGCAAAATTGACATATTGCATCATGCTGTAATAAAATGTCCTCTTTAAAATGATGTTTTCTGTTTTTACATATTGCATACATTATGCAAATTATAAACCATCGAAACTGTAACATATAGTTTGAAACACCCGGTACATATATATAGAGATGACAAAGAATATGAATTGTGAACAGTTATATAATAAATCTTCTGATTTCACTTGAGTTATTAAAACAAAATCAATACTAGTGTTGAGTTTTGCTACATGAAATCATACGAATGACTTATTGCATCAACATTATTTATAGCTGCATGAGTATAATATATCGAAAAGTTTGACTATAACGATGAATAGGACTGGAAAGAAACGAACATTTTAAATATATTGGGATCGTCTTTGTCTAAATGGCTTTACCTAACGAGACGTATATGTCGCCTGGTTTTAATACATCTACAGTTATTTTCTTATCTCTTCCTCCAAGATAAATTATATAAAGTTTGATGAGTAACCTACTTTTGAAATGAATGGATTGCTTGCATACATATATGACGTGATTGACAGGTCTATCTTTAAATAGAAGGATATCAAAATTAAGTTCGAAGGAAATGATATAAAACGTGACTCGTCTGGGATTTGAACCAAGACCACTCGCACACTAAGCGAAAACCAAACCATTAAACCACCGAACCATACATCGTCCAGAATATTTCTGCTATTTATAAGCTTGTTAATTCCACTGCTTATAAGTAATTATGTTGGATATCGTTCACTTTTGATCAGTTTGATGTGTAGTTTATATGTGTTGCACGTTGGTCTAGGGGTATGGTTCTTGCTTTGAGTGCAAGAGTTCTCGGGTTAAAGTTCCGGACGAGCCCATTTATCTTTTGATAAAAGCAAAATGTATTTTTTTTTAAATATATCCATCTTAGCATATAAATAACAACTTAAGGGGAAGAATTCCAAAAGTTGTCATTCTTATCCCTTTTATGGTACTTCAATATTATGTTACCACATTAAATTGTATATATTGAAAAATAAATATTTTAAGATCGCGTCTAGTATAAACTTGGGAAGAAATCCGTGTAGCAAGTGCACGTCAGAATGACACTATCTATCGATATGTCGTAATTATTTGATAGACATGTAAATAATAAAAAGTTGGGCTCGTCCGGGATTTGAACCCGGGACCTCTCGCACCCTAAGCGAAAATCATACCCCTAGACCAACGAGCCATATATCACAAAGCTGTATTGATAATATTTATTTTCTGATCTCCTCTGCTTAAATGATTTGAACGTTTTACATGAAAATGTGTACCTCTTTGGTCTTAGCATGCGATTCTCGCTTTTGGTGCGAGAGTTCGAGTGTCCTTGATGTCATATTTATAACATGCTATAACATTGCCGGAGCCTGAATATCATACTATATCAATATAATAAATAAAGCATTTTTAACAAAACCGAACCAACATAATTTAGTTGCAGGAAACCATTCAAAACATATTTTGCGTCAAGTAGTTGACTTCCAGCATAAAACGCATCGGACAAGATCTTTCAAAATTAATTTTGGTCCGTCCCTTAATTGTTTTACAGTATTTACATTTAGTATCAAAATGAATGACATATTTTAATCAAATGAGAAAAAGTTAACACAAATTGATCAACTGTCGTCAATACGCATGCGTCCAGCATTCAAATCTCAATAGCACCACAGTGATACAATCAGTTAATAACTAACGTGCCAGTCGTATCGATGCAAACTGTCTTTGGTTTACAAAAAATAAGTTAGCAAAGACAAAGTAACGAGTACAGTTAAAATAGGACCGAAAACCAGACATGAACCAGAGTATACCATATGTAGCATAGTTACTATAATATAGTAAAGTGTATCATTGCCTATAATACTAGTATAGTATGAATTTGCAAGGGTTGTCCACGTCAAAGGTATACACTTTGGAGATGTGAAAAAACGCAACACAGGATTTAGAAGGGACTTACTCGGAAATGAAAACTGTGTCACAAATGCATGCGGTGCCAAACTATTCAGTAACATCTCCAATAAACAACCAATAACATCAGCAGAGAATAATTACTTTCGGGTTTGGATATATATTCGTGCTTAATATGTTCCTTTTTCATATCTGTTCATATGTTGAATTATCATATCTCTTGAGTGTGCATCTGTCAATATGTCGAAATTCTTTACAATGAATAAAGCTTTAAAAGATGTGATCGACCTAAAGTTTGGGCTTGTCTGAGATTTGAACCATAGAGCTCTCGCTCCATAAGAGAAAGTCCTTATCTTTTTCTTCTTGTGAGAAATTGCTTTATACAACTAATCGTTATTTACTTTGATGCCAAACTTCTCTTCACGTGTGGCTCGTTGGTCTGTTCGATAGGTCCCGGGTTAAAATCCCGGACGAGCCCATTTATTCTTTTGATAAATGCTAACTGAAAATTTGCTATTCGTGGGAATATATTGATCATAACAACTTTAGGAGAAGAATTCCATGAGCATTACGTGGTATTTCGTATCCCTTTTATATTACTTCAATATTATGTTACCCCAATTAGATGTATTTCACACAGCAAATAATTTTGAAAAATTCCTCTCGAAAACATTAGCAGTGAATGAATACATGTTTGTAAGAAAAGATATGCTGTGCTAGGCAGTCTCGCATCGCTGAGACCTTTCGCATCATAAGCGAAAAATATATTTCTAGACCAACGAAACAAACAAATCATGAATGCAAATTCATTAAATTTATTTTCTCATCTCACCATTCTTTTTTATCAAACCCCCAAACGAGCCACACATATAAACTACACATCAAACAGAATAACGATAAACGAAATGACTCGTAACTAAGAGTGGAATGAATTAAGAAAAAATCAAGCAATTTTATCAGTCTCAGATGATTTTAATATCTATAAATAAGAAAATGTTACATAATTCTTTGAATTAAAAATAGATAATGTTACATAGTCATTCTTGGAGATTATATATATTATACAAGTATGTAATGTACAACATATATGTTTATGTTGAATACTTCAATGAAGTTATCCTATTTTGTTTGCACACTGAGAGCTGATTTCTGTTTCACCGGTATTTTCTTTGGTTCACCGTCTGATCCGATTTTAGAATGGTGATTCACCTATTCAGTCATCAGTGTGAATTAAAAGTAACGCAGTATTTCTGAATCCAGTGCAAACCACCACGGTTACATAGAATATATTTCTCTAAACGTATGTATACAGGCTTGTGCAAATACCCGAGTGCGTTGGTGAGGCATAAGCCTGCTCTCTATTTATATATTTTTTGTTTGTGAAGAGTTTTATTTCACAAACAGAATAAAGAGCAAACTTTCCTTGTAAATAAAAAATGGTTTTAAATGTTAGAACAACATGAAACAATATGGTATATATAGTCATCGTATAACTTATTTGATACCAATAACAATATATATACTGTACACTAAAGGACTAGGAAAGTTTGCCCTTAATTCTACAAATATGAAAATGTTAAATTCTGTATATACTATATCATCTTTTACATCTTAACATCTAATATTGTTAAACTGTAACAATGAAATAAAAATTACAAAAAAATAGTGGAATGAATAAGATTATAAATTATAGGCATGTTCTGTGTGATGGATGACTCTTTGGTCTTGAGTATGATTTTCTCTTAAGGTGCGATAGGTTCTGGGTTCAAATCAGAAGTCACGTGCATGATTTTATAGTTAAACTATACTTAACGACCGTAAAAACGCAATATGGACAGTGTATCAAATCTAGATATGACACGAATGATAAACCAAGACAAAACTTTCGTACCTAATTGTTTTAAAATTAAACAATTTAATTGCGGTCAAAAGTGATCTTGTAACATACACTATCTCTTAAAAGAAACTTTACATGGGTTTAATTCGAAATAATTTCATATGGTCGTTATGAAATTACATATATTTTTATAGATAGTGTTACATGGTCTTATATATGACAGGCAGAGAAAAACAGTTCATTGACGATATTGACGTCGATGACGTTGGTTACGATGCACCACGATACAAACGGTGAGGAGATGTTCTTCGATCAGCGAGCTGGTTGTGAACCGTTTGTAGGCTGATTCGGTTGTCCGTGCACCTGTTATAGCTAATCTATCCGACTCGCACCCAAAGCGAGAATCATACCCATAGACCAACGAGTCTCGCATCAGATATAAACTACATATCAAGCCGAGGAACGATTTATATTAGAAAGAATAACTCGTTCATCTAGAGGGTTAATTTTCGCTTTGGATGCGAGTGGTCCTTGGTTGAAATCCCAGAAGAGTCGGCATACCATTTTCTTTGTTTGATTATATTACGGTGTTACATTTGCACGAATATTTAGTTTTATGCTAACGAGGGCTAAAAGACGACTAGGTAAACTTACCACTCTTTTCTGGAATCCTGGAAGCTTAACCAATACTCGAGTACTCCCATTTCCCATCTGCTGACTTTTCGACTTGAATCGGCAGTGAAATACGCAATTTCGTATAGCAATTATCATGGGGATTCGAACTCAAGACTCCCGGATTAATAGTCAGCTTTGCAACCGACGGAGCTAAGCGGTCACAACTCGTTGTTTAGACAAGAGTCCATTGCTAGCATCTGTTAAAAGTTACTTATCTAAACTTTCAATTGTTAATTTAGCTTGCAATGGAGGGGCATTAATAAATTGTAAAATACAAATTTTTGATATTATTTGGAATGATTATAAGCCACTAATATCTTGGTAAAACTTTGAAACATTTTACATGTTACTCTTTCAGTTTTGATTTAGACACATTTGTTTGATTTCAAATACATCTATAATTTGTAGACATTTAATTATATCAATCCCCATCCCATACCAAGAGTGTTTTTATATTTTACATTTTTTCTGCTTTTTTTTTAATCGATTACAATATTTAACTGCTCATTATCACGATTTGACAGTACAACAAGGGTGACTCTCATTAATGTTGGTTAGACTGGCTGAATACTTAAGGACTACTATGTGAATTTTTGCATTTTTTTAAATTTCTTCAGGAGTTGGTAGAGCTTAAGCCTATATATTTATAGTTTTAAAAACTATTTCTAATACAAATGCTTAACCTGCCAGATGTTTAATGATATGCCACTATGTAAGTAACTCATTTATACTAAATTGTGAAAATTGATTTAAATTATAGTGTTATGCACGTCTATAAATGCAAAACTTTTTTGAAAGTTATCTATCTCAATTACTACATAAGCTTGGTATTTATATAACAAGACGTGCTTCAACTAATGAATCTGCTCAACATATCAATGAATTATATGGAGAAGGAAAGACAACTGATTGAGATTGTGTGAACGCACTGCAGAATGAAATTCTCATTAAAACAATACCATTCCCAGAAATTTGCGTTTACAATTGTTGAAGTACTTGTGATTACTAAATTTGTATACTGCAGCTAAAATAACGACAAACTACGACAAACTCCAAACTAATACCATTAATTCAAGAGCATTTTGCGTGATCGAAACATGTTTAAACATCTAAGATTACATACAACTTATAGTTTATGTACAAGAAAATCAGTTGCCTATGAATTATGGATGATTAATCATGTTGCAAATTATGAATCCTTCGTGTGCTGTTTCATCAACATTTAGTCAGGAGATGCAAGTTTCCTATCCTTCTATACAAGTCCTTGAACATATCAAATTTGACCGACTTTCAACTTTAAGCTTCCCTACTCTACGCATTAAAAAGTTTAAGTTGATCTGATTTTAATCAGATTGATTTCCAACTATTTCTCGCAGAAATAAATATGTATTTATTATTTAATAGTATGATATATTTGGCGAATATTCCTTCCTGTAATTGGAGTCCTCAAGTTGAGATTATATCGCTCAGGAATAGTGGATTTATGTGTATGACTATATGGACAGATAGAAATAGATCACTGAAAAAATTGTGTCTTGAGTCGTTTTACGTGCTGCATCACCATGCAGAGCATATGTTAGAGCGTTTGGTTTGAACTTCTTCCGGTTTCAACTTGGGCTTGTTGGTGCTTCTCTTGAGAGAAAACTTCAGCCGTCTCTTTTCCTGAGCTTTCACCGTCGACTGTATCGGGGCGCGTATGGGAGAATGCTTCAAAGAATGTATGAAGAAAAGAAATGGAATAATATGGAATAGGTGACATTTGTATACTAAAAATAGATTTATTAATTATACAATTTATTTCATTAGTAGCAGTACATATATTTATTCTTTAAAGCATTAACCGTTTGAATACTGATCGCCGTTGGCAACGCATTGCAGGCTATACGTGGCAGACAGTTTTCTTGGAGGAGGAAGTTCTTAGAATGAAATTGAGTAGAAAAAAGCTCCAAACCAATGACCTCAGTGGCAAGTGGTACTGAGACAGACCAGACCTAGCATCCAGAACCTCTCACTCAAGTTGACCCGTGTCTGCCGTATCGTGTTCTTATACGTACCAGTATGTCGTATCAGTGTGTCGTATCCAGTGTGTCGTATCCAGTGTGTCGTAACAGTGTGCCGTATCAGTGTGTCGTATCAGTGTGTCGTATCGGTAAGCCGTATCGGTGTGCTGTGTCGGTATGCCCGTATCGGTGTGCCGTATTACTGTGCCGTACCGGTGTGCCGTATCAGTGTTCCGTATCAGTTTGCCATATCATTGTGCCATATCAGTGTGCCGTTTGCCGCATCATTGTGCAGTATCAGTGTGTCGTATCGGTATGCCGTATCGGTGTGTCGTGTCGGTATGCCCGTATCGGTGTGCCGTATTATTGTGCCGTACCGGTGTGCCGTATCAGTGTTCCGTATCAGTTTGCCATATCATTGTGCCATATCAGTGTGCCGTTTGCCGTATCATTGTGCAGTATCAGTGTGTCGTATCTGTGTCGTATCAGTGTGCCGTATCAGTATCAGTGTGCTGTATCAGTGTGCCGTATCAGTATGTCGTATCTGTGTGTCGTATCAGTGTGCCGTATCGTTGTGTCGTATCGGTATGCAGTATCGGCGTGGTGTGTCGTATTGGTGTGCCGTATCGGTCTGCTGTATAGGTGTGCCGTATCGTTGTGCCGTATTGGTGTGTCGTATCCAGTATGTCGTAACGGAATGTCGTATCGGTATGCCGTGTGGGTATGCTGTATCCAGTGTGCCGTATCGGTGTGTCGTATCGGTGTGTCATATCGGTTTGGCGTATCCGTGTGCCATATCATTGTGCCGTATCGGTATACCCCGTATCGGTGTGCCATATCAGTGTGCAGTATCAGTCTGTCGTATCAGTTTGCCGTATTAGTATGCCGTATCAATGTGCCGTATCATTGTGACGTATCAGTATTAGTGTGCTGTATCATTGTGCCCTATCAGTGTGTCGTATCTGTGTGTCGTATCAGTGTGCCGTATCAGCGTGCCGTATCAGTATGCCCTATCAGTAAACCATATCAGTATGTCGTTTCGGTATGTTGCATCAGTGTGCCGCATCGGTGTGCCGTATCGGTGTGTCCTATCGGTGTGCAGTATCGGCGTGGTGTGTCGTATTGTATCGGTGTGCCATATCGTTGTGCCGTATCGGTATGTCATTTCAAGTATGTCGTAACGGAATGTCGTATCAGTATGCCGTGTCGGTATGCTGTATCTAGTGTGCTGTATCGGTGTGTCGTATCGGTGTGTCATATCGGTTTGGCGTATCCGTGTGCCATATCAATGTGCCGTATCGGTATTCCCTGTATCGCTGTGCCATATCAGTGTGCAGTATCAGTCTGTCGTATCAGTTTGCCGTATAAGTATGCCGTATCAGTGTGCAGTATCATTGTGACGTATTAGTATGCCATATCAGTGTGCCGTATCAGTGTGTCGTTTCCAGTGTGTCATATCAGTGTGTCGTATCCAGTATGCCGCATCGGTGTGCCATATCGGTGTGTCGTATCGATATGTCGTATTCGTTTGCAGTATCGGTGTGGTTTGTCGTATCGGTGTGCCGTATCAGTGTGCTGTATTGGTGCGTCATATCCGGTATGTCGTTTCGGTATGCCGTGTCGGTATGCCGTGTTAATATGCCGTATCCAGTGTGCCGTATCGATGTATCGTATCGGTGTGCCATAGTGGTGTGTCATATCGGTATGGTGTATCCGTGTGCCATATCAGTGTGCCGTATTGGTGTGTCGTATTGGTATGTCCTGTATCGGTATACCCGGTATCGGTGTGCCATATCGGTGTGTCGTATTGGTTTGGCGTATCCTAGTGCCATATCAGTGTGCCGTATCGGTATGCCCCTTATCGGTATATCCCGTATCGGTGTGCCGTATCAGTATGCCGTATCAGTGTGCCGTATCATTGCGCCGTTTCAGTATGCCGTATCAGTGTGCCGTATCAGTATGTCGTATCAGTGTGCCGTATCAGAGTGCCGTATCATTATGCCCTATCAGTGTGTCGTATCAGTGGGCCATATCAGTGTGTCGTATCAGTGTGTCGTATCAGTGTGTCGTATCTGTGTCGTATCAGTGTGCCGTATCAGTATCAGTGTGCTATATCAGTGTTGCCTATCAATGTGTCGTATCTGTGTGCCGTATCAGTGTGCCGTACAAGTGTGTTGTGTGCCGTATCAGTGTGTCGTATCAGTGTGTCGTATCTATGTGTCGTATAAGTGTGCCATATCAGTATCAGTGTGCTGTATCAGTGTGCTGTTGTGCCCTACTAGTGTGTCGTATCTGTGTGTCGTATCAGTATGACGTTTCAGTAAGCCGTATCAGTAAGCCGTATCAGTATGCAATATCAGTATGACGGATCAGTATAACGTATCAGTATACCGTATCAATATGACGTATCAGTAAACTGTATCAGTAATCCGTATTAGTATGCCGTTTCAGTATGACGTATCAGTATGCCATATCAGTATGACGTATCAGGTATCATTATGTCGTATCAGTAAGCAGTACCAGTAAGCCTTTTTAGTATGCCGTATCAGTATGACGTATCAGTATGCGGTATCAGTATGACGTATCAGGTATCAGTATGACATATCAGTATGACGTATCACGTATCACAATGCCGTATCAGTATGACGTATCAGGTATCAGTATGCCGTATCAGTATGATGTATCAGTATGACGTATCAGTATGCCGTATCAGTATGATGTATCAGGTACCAGTATGACGTATCAGTATGTGGTATCAGTATGACGTATCAGGTATCAGTATGACGTATCAGTATGCCGTATCAGTATGACGTATCAGGTATCAGTATGCCGTATCAGTATGACGTATCAGTATGACGTATCAGTATGCCGTATCAGTATGATGTATCAGGTACCAGTATGACGTATCAGTATGTGGTATCAGTATGACGTATCAGGTATCAGTATGACGTATCAGTATGCCGTATCAGTATGACGTATCAGGTATCAGTATGCCGTATCAGAATGACGTTTCAGTATGCCGTATCAGTATGACGTATCAGGTATCAGTATGACGTATCAGTATGCCGTATCAGTATGACATATCAGGTATCAGTATGACGTATCAGTATGCCGTATCAGTATGACGTATCAGGTATCAGTATGCCGTATCAGAATGACGTATCAGTATGCCGTATCAGTATGACGTATCAGGTATCAGTATGACGTATCAGTATGCCGTATCAGTATGACATATCAGGTATCAGTATGACGTATCAGTATGCCGTATCAGTATGACATATCAGGTATCAGTATGACGTATCAGCATGCCGTATAAGTAAGCCATATCAGTATGATGTATCACGTATCAGAATGCCGTATTAGTATGACGTATCAGTATGCCGTATCAGTATGACGTATCAGTATGCCGTATCAGTATGACGTATCAGAATGCCGTATCAGTATGCCGTATCAGTATGACGTATCAGTATGCCGTATCAGTTTGACATATCAGGTATCAGTATGACATATCAGTATGACGTATCAGGTATCAGTATGACATAACAGTATGCCGCATCAGTATGCCGTATCAGTATGACGTATCAGGTATCAGTATGCCGTATCAGCACCGTATCAGTAAGCCATATCAGTTCGATGTATCAGGTACCAGAATGCCGTATCAGCATGCCGTATCAGTATGCCGTATCAGTATGACGTATCAGGTATCAGTATGACGTATCAGTATGCCGTATCAGTATGATGTATCAGGTATCAGAATGCCGTATCAGCATGCCGTATCAGTAAGCCATATCAGTATGATGCATCAGGTATCAGAATGCCGTATCAGTATGACGTATCAGGTATCGGTTTGCCGTATCAGTATGCCGTATCAGTATGATGTATCAGTATTGACGTATCAGTAAGCCGTATCAGTATTGACGTATCAGTAAGCAGTATCAGTATGTCGTATTAGGTATCAGTATGCCGTATCAGTAAGCCGTATCAGTATGACGTATCAGTATGCCGTATCAGTATGACGTATCAGTATGCCGTATCAGTATGACGTATCAGTATGACGTATCAGTAAGCCGTATCAGTATGACGTATCAGTAAGCAGTATCAGTATGTCGTATTAGGTATCAGTATGCCGTATCAGTACGCCGTATCAGTATGACGTATTAGTATGCCGTATCAGTATGACGTATCAGTATGCCGTATCAGTATGACGAATCAGTATTCGTATATTTTACCTAGGGCCGCATGCATAAAGCTTTCAGTGACTTAAAATTTCAAATAAATAAAAAATATATTAAATAAAAGTTCTCAACTATGTACATGTAACTATATTGTAAACGACACTCTTTTAGGCTCAATATTTCAATGTTAAATTCATTAAGCATCTCGCTATAATTTAAAACTTAGATCTGTGATCCACCTGGACATTCGATAAACAGTGAACATTGGACATACCTTGTGAAATAAACAGTGAAACCATGAAAAGTGTGAAATCTAAAAGACAATGACTCTAGTTTTCAATATTAATAAAAATGAATTTAAAAACATGATGGTGATTAGTTTAAAAATCAATACTATTACTGGGTTGGTAACAAAGTTGAAATGGGGCTGAGTTTTTTATTTACGACAATGGTATCTATTGTTCATGCCAGAAACCTTGGGGGGGGGGGGGGGGGGGGGGGGGGCGGGAATGGTGTCAGTTCATGATTCAGTACGATTACTGATTAGAGTGCTATCATGGTGCATGTATAAATATAACTCCTTCAGATTCCCTAAACATAAACAAACATCGATTACATTTATGTAAGATTCCAGTTGCATAACATGGGTAATATATATAACATACAATCTCTTACAGGAATGTATCACCGGGAACCTGAAAGGAAGAAAGACTTCAGGGATAGTGTAAGTCATCACACTGCCTCAGGCCAATTAATGGAAGCCGGTGATCTTTTTTATGGGGTTATTCATGTGCAGGGGTTTATATCAGGAAGAAGCTTATGTCTTAACGCTCGGCCAGGTAGCAATAGCCAAAAGACTAAAATCCAATCAGTGGTTAAAGAGAACAGCCAGGGAAGCTACCTCTATTCTTACTGACAGCTGGATATCCGAGAATATATGGAAAATCCATACCTAAAAGGTGAAAGTTGTCAGGGATAAAGTTAGCCCTGTAA
This sequence comes from Panopea generosa, assembly GCA_029582155.1. Classification (NCBI taxonomy): domain Eukaryota; kingdom Metazoa; phylum Mollusca; class Bivalvia; order Adapedonta; family Hiatellidae; genus Panopea; species Panopea generosa. The sequence continues at coordinate 21,827,499 of CM055895.1, forward strand.
AAGATTTTAGACTGGATGCTAACCCTAACATGGAACGGCGAGCGGAAATTCTAACCACAACCACCACGCCGAATGAGCGCGCCATTATGGCACCTCAGACGAAGTTAGTGGTGGATGGGACTTCTTTCAGAGATGCAGTAGTCGGGGTCAAGTAAAGTGGAACCATGGAGATCCTTTCCAAAAAAGGACCCATGATTATGCACAAGCTCCCCGGAACATTTCTTAGAGAGGTGGTCGGAAAAGGTCGGCCTGATATTCCCCCTAGAATGTCAGTTGTCCCTATAACCGCCCAAACCTCCCAAAGTAGTTGGGATACGTCACCCAAATTACATGTTAAAGCAGCCACAGATACAGCTTCATGTAAATCACCGGTCACTAAACCCAAGAAAAATAGACCAAAAGAATCAGACTCGTTCATTAATTTAAAAGTTTGCTTTCGGTCTTCACCGAAAAGGCGAGGGACTGATACCGTTGCAGTTTTTAGTTCTTCTCGTGACGGTTCTTCTGCACTCTCATGGCAACGACAAGATGGTGAGTCACGAGCAAGAGTAGTTGAACCAACCAGGAAGAAGAAAAAATTGCAGGTGTCAGCACCTAAAACCACCCACCTAAAAGTTTAGGGTAACAGAAGAATAGTCACAAAGGCTCCCATGAAGGGGTCGATGATCTTCTGGAACTCTAACAGGAATATATACAGCCGACCTGGAGATTCACTGAACCCAGTTTCACTAATGCCCGTGCAGTCTATTACCATGGAGGAACGAACACGCACTGAGGAGCATCAAAAGTTATCAGTAGATTCTCATGAGGTAGTACAAACCAGGCGGAAGAAAAAGAAAAGGCGGCCCCAGATCTGCACCACCCCCAGTTGTAACATGAAGACGAGCTTTGTCAAAAGGCATCTCATGGAACAACATTTCCTGGCTATTTTTGATGAACAATTGCCACCAACAACAGCTCTATGCCAACAGCGTAAAGTAGCTTTGGCAGCTTTCGCCAAAAATATGTTGGGATCACAAGCTACCCAGAGCGATGTAGTCAGCCAAATTGGCTACAGTGGGTTGATTTTCCCAGGGTGGGAAATCACCCAACCGCAAAGGGAAGCTATGATACAGATGTGCATATCACAGAAGTGTCCAGTTCCAACTTCATTCTCGTTGAACCACCTACCTCACCTGCGGTTCTTATTTGTTAGCCATTGCAAATTGCATGTCCAAAGAAAGATTGGATACGCTCAAAGCAACACTCATCATTGTGGATAACCCTCCTCCCTTCTGTCAGACACAGACGTTCCCACGGTCGGAACCACATGTGTAGAAGCCCGACCATTTCATGATGTTCCCAGGGTTGGAACGTCAAGAACATGAATACATTGCAGGTAAAGCTGGGCTACCTGTCCTGTGGTATGCTCGATGACCAAACATATGGGTACCACCTGAAGCTCACAGGCTACACCATAGTTTTCAGTGACCCTGAATCCTACTCAGACAAGGAGGAGGTGCGGAAACTAGCTGCGGACGGGGCTTCAGTAGTAGTGGGGGCCCATCCAAAGATGTTGTCCCTACCCCCAACAACTCGCTTTACAGAAATGTTTGGGTATGCCCGAAGTTGTGGGACTGGGAGAAATTGGGCTAAATCATTCTGTCCACCCAGACAGATGTTTTTTTCAAGAAGAGCAGTTAAAAGACCCTGCTTCGATACTTGAACCCACACCAGGTCCTCGTTCTCCATTGCCAGGGCATGGTTTCAGATCCGACAGGTTTTGAAGTCTATATGAGGTGCCTAGGATTGCTCAAAGAGCAGGTTTCTTCCAGTCAAAGAATCCACTTACATTGTTTCACGGGATCAATGGAGACGGTGAACAGATGTACAGAGGCATTTCCCAACACAATGTTTGGTTTTACGGGTGTAGCCAAAACTTTCAATATCAGGCAGGCTGAAGCACTCAAGATAATTCCGTTTGACAAGCTGTTATTGGAAATGGATGGACCTTACTTCCCTGTCTGCGCAGAGTTCTCAATAAGAACCCCGCATTTATTGGGTTTTGTAGCCGAGATCATAGGTTCGATCCTAGATAAACCCATGGAGGTTATCTTAGAGAAAACCGCGGTCAACGCTACAATGTTTTATTGCCACAAATAAACTCTTGTGAATGGTATGATGTGGCTTAAATAGTCAATTCAGTCAAAGGAGAACCAGGGTGTTCCTTTAGACACTAGATGGAGTCCTGTGTTCAATCTGGAAGGTTATATATATAGGAATAAAGGGATCCAAGAAGACCCCAGTGTCAGACTTAACGGAAAACAGTTTTCCATTAAGTGCCTTGTAAATAGATAAGGAATATGGGAACAGGGGATTTTCATAAAAGATTTAAAATCTGTAAAAGGTAGTTTAAAATATGAAATATTCAAACTTAAGGCCGCTTTCGCAGCCTTCTAAGCTTTATCATTTCCACTAATTCCTATATGACCAGGAAGCCAGCAGAGAACAAAAGTATTTTCTCTACATAGTACATTGTATTTATTTAAAAGTTGAAGAACAAGAGGATTATCATCTTTCATGCCATCTATGGCTTGAAGAGAGGAAAGTGAATCAGAAAATAATAAACTGTTTTTTATCGGATTCATTAATGTAGTTCAATGCCAAATCAATGGCTTTAAGTTCAGCTGAAAAGATGGATGCTCCGTTTGGTAAACGGCTCTTTGAGGTGTGCTGTCCTGTAACAGCAGCTGCAGTCACGGTGTCTCCATCTTTAGAACCATCTGTATATATTTGACAATAATGATTGTAATACAATTTGACTTCATTAAACTTACTTTGGAAGATAGTGAAGTCTGTTTCAGATTTTTTGTCTTTACTAAGTTCAAAAATGATTTATGGCTTTTCCAAAGTCCATGGTGGTATTTGTGAGACTTTGTACTTAGCAATTAAATTAAGATCAATATTGGCTTTGGTGAGTTTTGGTTTGATCCGGAGACCAAAAGTTCGAATAGCTTTAGTTTTTTTATCAAATAGAGTTTCATAATAGGGGTCAAAAGTAAGATTAATAGCAGGATTAGATGGATTTGAATGAAGTTTAATTGCATATTGAAGAGCCAGTTTTTCACGTCTTAAATACAATGATGGTTCATTTGCCTCTACATAAAGACTGTCGGCTGGGAATGTACGAAAGGCACCAAGGGCGAGTCGTAGTCCTTGGTTGTGTATAGGATAAAGCATCGCTAAATAAGACTTGCAAGCAAATCCATATACAATAGAGCTGTAATCTAATTTTGATCTGATTAGTGATTTGTAAAATCAAAGTAAAACTTTACGATCTGCACCCCGATTTATATTAGCAACAACTTTAAATAAATTAAGTGCTTTATTACACTTTGTCTTGAGATATTTAAGATGAGGAATAAAAGTAAGTTTACGGTAAAAAATAAGACCTAAAAATTTTGTTTCCTCAATAACAGGTATATGTGTCCCATTTAAAGTTAGATTGGGATCATCGTGATGTTTACGTTGTCGACAGAATGCATACAATTTGTTTTATTTAGACTTAGAAAATTGAAAACCGTTTTCATCAGACCAAGTCTGAAGTTTATTAAGGCATTGCTGTAGTTGCCTTTCAATAGTTTTCATATTTTTTGAACAGTAACAAATTACAAAATCGTCAACATATAAAGAGCAATCCACACCAGGATTTATACTCTTAACAATATTATTAATTTTGATATTAAAAAGTATGACAGACAGAATACTGCCTTGTGGGACGCCCATCTCCTGTTTGTGAACATCGGAGAGGGTTGTTCCCATTCGGACTTGAAACTTTCTATCATTTAAAAAGTTGTTTAAAATAAATGTAGCTAAACGACCACGAAGGCCCATATTATGAAGATCTTTCATAATGCCATACTTCCAGGTGGTGTCGTAGGCTTAATCGAAGTCAAAAAATACAGCGAATAGATGTTCTTTCTTTATGAAAGCCTCCCTAACAAACGATTCAAATCTAACTAAATAGTCTATTGTGCCTCTTTGGCGTCGGAATCCACTTTGATACTTAATAATTAAGTTGTTGGATTCCAGGAACCAAACGAAGCAACCATTAATCATACGTTCCATGGTTTTACAAACATGTACAGACTCGGGGAAGTTTCCAGTCACCCAAACAGAGTTAAATATATCAAGTAAAATTAATAAAGACGATTCGTGTAAATGTTTCAAAAGTTGATAATGGATATCATCAGGACCAGCTGATGTATCATGTACCTTCTTTAAGGAAATTATTATATTTTTCTGAATTATTTGATTTAAAATTCAATTTCTGTTTCTCATTCTGCTGTTTATATTTTAAAAATTTTGGGTTGCAATTAGTAGTAGATGCATTTTTCGAAAAAGTATTTGCCAAAGTATTAACGATGTCTTTGGCAAGATGTGGCAGTATAATTTTCAGATTTTAAATGGTTTACGCAACCTGGAGTACCCTTACCGTTAACTTTTCGGACCATGTCCCACGCCTTCTTAAGGTTAGTACGAGAATTAAGCCTAGAGACGTAATCTCTCCAAGACTTTCTCTTACTCTCCTTAAGAGTAAGTCTTGCTTTTGCACGAAACACTTTAAAATTGTCTAAATTGTGTTGTGTATGTCGTAAATTAAATTGACTTAAGGCTTTTTTACGATCTTTGACTGCATTCTTTCAGTCATCATCATTCCACGGTTTTTGAGGGCGTTTTGGATTTGTCGAGGTTTTTTTGCGATAGATTTTTCTGCTATACTGTATAATATTGATGAAAACTGACCAGCAGGATCATCTGTATCGTTAAATAAATCAGGCGTAAACTGTTCTTACCATAGAGATTGGAACATATGCCAATCTGCTTTGCGAAGTTTCCATTGTTGATTTCTATGAAGGAGGTCCAACATTTTCAAGAAATATTGGATAATGGTTACTCCCGCAGAGGTCATTGCCAACACTCCATGAAAAGTCTAACAAAAGTGATGGCTCACAAACTGATAAATTTATGGAAGATTTCGATCCTAAAGTAGGATGTAAATATGTATGAGATTTATTGTCATTATAAAGCCATAGGTTATTTTGATTTAAAAAAGATTCAACTTTATTACCTTTATCATTAATGACTTTACAACCCTATATGTAATTGTGGGCATTAAAATCCGCCAAAAGCATAAAAGGTGATGGTAATTGTGCAATGAGTTTATCGAGATCCTTCGGATCAAGGGTTGCACTTGGTGGTAAATAAAAGGAGCAAATTGTAATAACTCTATGCATTGTAACACTAACTGCAACTGCTTGCAGATTAGTGTCTAATGCAATAGTGCTGTGCGGGACGTTTCTATTAACAAGAATAGACACGCCACCATTGGATTTTCACCTGTATTCCATACAGTATTATATATAGAATACCTTTTAAAAGTTGTTTTATCATTTGACTTCAAAAACGTTTCTTGAAGAAAAAATGCAATAGGGTTATGTTCACTTAAAAGTAGACTAATCTCATCATAATTTGGTTTTAAACCGCGACAATTCCATTGTATTATTTTATTTGAAGTGTTCATTTAAGTGGAAGTATAGGTGCTAAAGGGACTTTCAATTTAGCAGCCTTGGAGGAATCCGATGATACATCATCGGTTTCCATATCCAGGTATGAAAATTTATTATACAACTGTATAGGGTCATCGGACTCTTCCAGTTACCTCCATGTACAAAATTTAGCAGTGGCCAGATTTACTTTTCCAGCCCTACGTGTAGAATTTGAACTCTTGGTGTCACCAGAGCTCGACAAAGTCGAGTCCTTGGCACCACCAGAGCTCACAGAAGACGAGCTCTTGGTACCACCAGAGCTCGCAGAAGACATTCGCCGAGTTCACCGATTTTTGGTCAGATTTGTTATTTAATGTTAAATAACTGGTTTAAATGTAAGTGGTGAGGAAGTCTGCGTCTCTGAGGAGACTTTAGACGTACCAGGAATGGTATCAATACAAGACGTTGGTTTTTCACTTTGCCAGGTGATGTCGGTTTGAGTTTCCATACATCTTGTTGATTTTTTTTCAACATGTCTACTCACATCAGCATTTGATTTCCCCGATGGAGTAGATGGAGATTGGAGTTCAACAAGACGTCTGGCCTCCGGGAACGAAATTTTGTTTTTCAATTTAACCTTTTGAATCTCGCGTTCAAGTTTCCATTTTGGACAATCTCTCGAGAAAGCCCCGTGGTTCCCTTTAAAATTATTACAAAAGGCGGGTTTTGTACATGACGAGAAGTCCGTGTGTCCTTGTTCACCACAATGAACACACAGAGCATCTCGTCTACATCTTTCTCGATGTTGTCCAAACTGTTGACAGTTAAAACACCGAAGAGGATTAGGAATAAAAAGGTCAACAGTAAAGATATATAACCGATCTTGACATTTGTTGGTATATTTGGGTTTTTGAAAGTAAGTATAAAGGTATGGTGCCGTTACCTGTTTTCGAGCGTCACCTGAAATCGATCACTTCCCATAATTACGAATATCGCGCACGCGTATTTCAACTTCCTACACTATTGGCAATATTTACAAACAGTATCCACGTGGTCATTGAATGCAAAGAAAAATATGAAAAATAATGCTTCCGATAGAAGTGAGAGAGTCATTTTATGATACAGACCTGAAAAAATGTATTTCTCACTAGGTCCATTTTTCAGTTTACATAAAACCTCGACAAATGCTAGGTTTGTTTACGAATATCGATTTCATACACGTCTGATGAAAACTGATGCAATACAGGTCAAGGTCGAAAGTTATAAAATATTTCACTTCTGCATGTCAGAAATTATCGAGGTTCCGGACGAGTGACCTTCTTATAGATTTTTTTTTAAGAATGAGATTGAAATTAGTACAGGACCACATTTAAATGTAGAATAAAAACAAGCAAACAGTTGAAAAGGTTTGTTATAAGAAGTGGATAAGAAGAGGTGGTTATATAAAGAATAAATAATAAAGTAGCAAATAAAAAAGAAGATATATATATTTTAAATCAGTGTTTTTATTTGGTTACTATGAGTTTTAGAAAAAATAAAAAGTAATTTTTTTTAAAAACCTCATGCTGTTAAGTTAATTGATATTATGATGAAATTAACCTATTAAGAAATATTTATTCATGTTAAAGGTAATGCAGTTTTCTCTGCTTTCATTTATTTGTGCTTTTGAAGCCATGTGTCATTTTAGTTTGACACTTTACATCATCCTATCATGTGCTAGATATCAGGTGCCGCCATTTTATTGAACGTATACTGGGTCACCATGATCTTACGTGAATGGTGAAGTCAATGGGCATGTATTTATAATTGTTTTGGTAGAAAATAATTATTTGATAGTTATTTTAACGTTGCATACAAGCATTTAGTGTCAAAATCCGTTTTGCATTGAAATATTTTAGCAGCGATTATTAAGTGATCGAAAACCGGTAACACAATCATATTGGTCGGTTTCATATTGCCATCTTTCCTGGTATTAATCCTGGTCACCTCTGAAACTCCCTGTGGTTTCAAATTAACACTCATCTCCTCAACAATACAGTGTTCCAGTTGATTCCTTTGGAGGAGTTGATTTTATTGTGCGAACGGACTTCTACAGGTATATTTACGATTTTTTTTGAAAAAAGTAGATTGTCAGAAGGCTTTTTTTTTACATTCAACCAGAATTTTATTAGATTTGAGTTTTTTCACCTCTCGCGGTTCACCAGCAATACCAAGTATTTGCTTGTGAATCCAAACGGTGAAAGTTTCCTAACAAGTCTTGATTCATCTGTAGATGTAATTGTAATAAATCGTGACCAGTTAATATTCTATATATCGTCATCTGATTCAATCTCAACAAAATCGTGCCGAGTTCGTTTGTGCAAAGACTGAACAGGTACAGTTCGAGTAGTAGTTTAGTTTTGGGTGTGTTTTTTTAATCCATAATGAGTTTGTGTTTGGTTCGTCGTCCACGTTTCTCACCCGCCGCGGAGTCCAACAAGGGGACACATTCTGTGGATATCCGACAGACATGATGCCAAGAATACGTGGACAATATACTCCAGCAAAGTAATACATCAGATCCCGCATACCACCCAGTGGATGTAAATTCAAGTCCCGACAAGACAAGAACCGCACCAATATCCATCTAAAATGGCATACGTATAACCATATAGCATTTCACTTTACAAGATTTGCCCATAAGCCATGATAGTTTTCAAGGATTCGAGAGTAAGATTACTAATATATATATTCATAGAAAATAAATATAGACAAGTAAATGAGAATGGAAAAAATCAATGGGGATAAAATAATGGAGAAAGGATGATACATGACAAAATATAAGCCAAGAAAAATATCATGACATACCGAGCCCATCCGACATCCCGTCTTGACTTGAAATCCGGACCAAAGTGGTGTGTTGTGTCGCAGACTCATGCGGCGCTCAACCACCAGGACTCCTTCATCCAACAGGTAGGTTCCTTTTCGGGGAGGATCTTACCCCTCTGCTTGGAACGAGCAGTCGGTAAATTCTAATCCCTACCGACAGGGGGGCATCTCTACACGTAGGCCACCAAGTGTGAGAATAATATTCCGTAACACACTACCTTGAGCTTCATGTTCAGGGGCATTTCACCATAAAGGTTGATAAAATGTAAGTATCGGTGTTGAATTATACCGTCTAGCCTGTTCACTAAAAAGCATAGAGTTGAGTCAATACAATTCACTTCGCAGGATTTCATATTGATCATTGGCTAGAATAGGACAGAAGATTTGCCTGGATATGAACCTTGTTTGCACTGTTTGCATAAAACCATTCCAAGAAAGTCGTTCAGGCTTTAATAGCCATGAAATTTTCCACAAAATGTCAACATTGTACGTTTTGTCATTTTGGTGATACGCGGGCAGTTTCTTGGGTTTAAAGTTTCCTAAAGCCACTTCATCTTCAGACGAAACGGTAACACTAAGAATAGGTTTGGTTGATTTATTTCCTAGTGTTACTGTTGTTATGATACCCATACCATGGAATGTACCGAAACCAATAACAATTCTTATGTTGTGGTCGACATTATCAGCTACATGTTGTATAAACATTTCAGGTTGATAGCCAGTAATTTCAGTACCCTGATGTACAACCGCGCTTCTTTCATACAGGCATTCTTCTGAATATGAAGAGCAGAATCCATACTGTTACAGAGAATCGAATAGAAATCGGGAATCAAACTGTCTGTGCATTTGTATACCAAAACCGATTTATAAAGGTACAACTATTCATCGTGGGTGAACGGATTGCATTATAGCCTGTCTGAAGGATGCAACTTTACAACTTGTATCTTTTCGCGCAAATAGAACATCCAGTAAACATCTTAGAGAAGTAGGTAGGTAAGCTAAAGTGTTTTTTCTGATTCAATGGCTTCGCAATCGGGATAAATGCTTTTATTTGTATAAATTGATTTGATATCATTCTTTAATAATTTAGCAGCTGTCTCTATGATTCACATTTTTCAGCTTCGGAATTGCCTTGCCTTGGCATTTTATAGAACTGGTCCAAAATTGAAGAAGCAGTAGCCGTTAATGTCATTATAGGTGTCTTTCACTAACTATTTGTTATAACTATTTTGTCTCCAAAATGGCTAAGTAGTTTTTAGTATACATTCGGATTTAGTTTTTTTAATTGAAGTAAAGAACAATTTATTCTTGAAGTCCTGTGAACATTTTAAACAGCTTCAATATGTCTTTCATCGAAAAAATGGACCGATATGACGTAGGCGTCGATTTCCGAAGTAACAACGGTTTTTATAATTCTGCACTTGTAATCGGGAAACTCAATTTTATGGGATTTTTCTGCAGTGAAAATGTGATGTGGGTTGCAGTAAAAGATTCAATATCTCATGTGTCCGCCGTGTTGGCCAATGCACGTCATGATTCGCCGCCGCATGCTGTCGACGTAACACTGTACGTACGGCGCCGGTAAATTGTCCCATTCAGCCTGTAGAGCTGCTGAAAGGTCCTGCACCGTGTTGACTGCATAATTTGTTCTAACACGGCGTCCTAACTCATCCCATATGTGTTCGATGGGATTTAAGTCAGGATTATTCGCCGGCCAGTCTAAAACATTGACGTTATTATCCGCCAAAAAACGTCGAGTGAGTGCAGCTGTATGGGGACGGGCGTTATCATACATAAGTGTGACGTTCGGTCCGTGGCGCTGAATAAAAGGAACAATTTCTGGTTCAAGAACATTATTGACATAGGTCTGGGCATTGATGTTTCCTTCAATAACGATTAGGCGGGTCTTGTGTACATCCATAATTCCACCCCAGACTAATACTGAACCTCGCCCAAAGCGGTCTCTCTCAATGACGCACGCATCAGCGTAACGCTCCCCCCGACGAAGGTAAATTCTCTCACGTCCGTCGGCATGACTCAAACTGAATCGAGACTCGTCCGAAAACAATACTGATCTCCAATCAGCACGTCGGAAACGCCGGCGACGTCGGCACCAGTCGAGTCTCGCAGCCCGATGACGTCTAGTTAAAATTTGGCCAAAGTACGGTCTGTACGGACGAATCGGGTCATCATTTTGTCGCAATCGGTTCCGAACTGTCTGTGCACTGATTCTATGCCGTCACCCTGTTGCTAATGCCGACAGACGTTGGTTACGTAAGTGTTGAACCGTTATGTACCGATTATTGGCCGCAATCGTCACACGTGGCCGACCGCTTCGAAACGTCTTCGCAAACGCTCAATTGTCTTCCTCGTGCAGCCGAACAGCCAGGCTACTTCGGATACTGTAGAGCCAGCATTCAGCATCCCGATCGCCTGATTTCTTTGGTCATTATTTAGTCTTGGCATTGCAATTTGACTTGATTTTATATGATGTTTTTGTATTGTGCCTAATTTCTTGTCAATAAGTGCAGTCAGATACCACCACAGGATATCGACCGTTGCTGCACGGAGCGCACGTGCAAAACAAGTTAATCGGGCCTCTCGGCTAAGCGCTTGGCTGATTATTGATAAAACCAACTTTGATAGGTACTCCAACGAATACATGTATATTATTTATAGCTTATTTGACAAATAATTAATATTGAGGAAATAATTAAAAAAATAAGTTTTTTTTTCTTTTTTGGCTCAGTATATTTGATGATATATGGCATCTGCTGCGTGCAAATTTGTACACATTGGATTCTAGCAAATATTATTTCGCTCCAAAAGTCTTGTCTTTTAGCGCATACATCTGCTACCTTTTCTTGAAAGTCAAAGGTGCGGACAGGATATACAATTTTCATAGGTTAAGTCATCAATGTAAGTGGATTTACCACAAAAGAAACAATCATCTTTAAAATTAAACATACTTTCCGAACGAATAACTCGCTTGACACTGCTTGTTGATTGACTTTCTGTTTCAAGTTTTCTTTTCTGATTGTTAATAGATTTATATGGCAGTCGCAGTCAGAATGTCTTGTGCACATATTGACCTGATTGTTAAGTCACACTATCATTGCGCGCTTTGCTAGCTCTGTTGATACTCTCACAACCTTTAACTTTCAGTTTTACAATACCATTACCATTTTCGAAACTTTCTGTACACACAGGACATGCGTCTATTCTTCTTTAAATGACTATAAACAACTTACAGAAAAATACTATCATACAATTAAATACTTTTATAAAATATTATAACAGTTATTGATACCGCGTATTAAACAGTAATAGAACAACGCTGCGTGAGCAATACTGGATAATGAATGACAACTTTCAGAGAAACGTGTACTATTCGCGTCAGCTCGTTTCTGAATTGAACGCTGACATTTTTAAGCTGCACTTTATATACAATCAAACCCCCCTTATTCTAACTCATTGTACAATAATTTGTTCACCGTGATTCAAAATTAGAAAAGAACAATCCATTCGTAAATTTCATCATTTAAGAGAATTTATGGTTTATGAGACAGCATTTCATGGTCGCATTATGCTTCAAATTTTGCATTTTAATAGACTGTTCAGAGCAATTTCACTGACATAATCAGTAGCTCGTGTGGCTTCCTCTACTTGCAACCACAGCAGCAAGACGTCGGCCCATGGAACCGCACAAGTTACGTAGCAGATACCGTTAGATTCTGGTCCACTCCTGGAGGAGCGCTGCTGTCAGTTTCTGGACGTTGGTAAACTGCAGTTGACGTTGACGTAACCGCCGTCCAAGGTAATCCCACGCGTGTTCAATCGGATTGCAGTCAGATGAACACGCCGGCAAAGGCAAGACGTCAATGTTGCGGGTCGGTAAAAAGTTCCTGGTAACACGTGGAACGTGAGGTGGAGCGTGGTCATGCTGGAAGACCAGGACTTGACGTTGGCAGAACATGATGTAACGCCTGGCTGTGATATTACCTTGGCACACGACGAGTTCTGACTTAAACCTATGTTGATGGCTGCCCAGACCATAACTCCACCCCACCGTTACGGTTGTGCTGCAGAACGCAATTGTTAGCGTAGTGTTCGTGACGTCGTCTGTAGACACGGATACGTCGGTCGGCGTTCGACAAGTTGAAACGTGACTCGTCACTAAACACCACGTTCTGCCAACGCTGACCGCGATGGTTGCAGGCCCAAAAAGACGTTGGTGACGGTGGCGTCGCGTAAGAACAAGACCCCGCGGCAGCTAATTCCCCGTTCTCTAAGCCGATTTCTGACTGTATGCCGACTGACAGGGCGTCCACGGTTACCTACCGCTAAACGCGACGTAGTTTCAGCCGTCAGAAATCTGTCACGCAGATGGCGTTGACTTATGTAATTTCCCTGCCGTACTGACGGTACATGCGGTCTATCTGAACGTGGCCTATCGACACACGTTCCTGTGCCTCTGACACGGCGAACGAGACGCAATATAATCGAACGAGAGACGTTATAACGTCTAGCGACTTGTTCTTGCGTTCGCCTACATTAAAGCATAGCCAAAACTTGGGCCCTCACTTTAGCCTCGGCATTATCAGAAACTGGATAATTATCAGAAAATCTCTGATAATATGGTTGTATGTCGACAAACACCTGTCTGAAATTCACTCGATAAAACCACATGGTTGACACGCACGGGCTGCACGAGAAAATCATGAGCAGGTATATGACTCTTACAATGAGCTAAATAAAATCGTACGTACGAGTTTTGGTTGACTGGGTTTGTCGGTCAGAGTACATGTACATTTCCCCCCAAATTTAAACTATGTATGTAAAATAACGCCACTTTTCGATGAAGCGTTTCTTTATCTCGTCAGTGTATGTAACGAAAATAACGCCAGAATTCGACGAGATGTAGTCAGTTTAGTACGTACAGCACAGCACAGCACAGCACAAGACTGTATACCACAGCATAGGGCCGCAAAGCACAGTACAGCACAATACAGTATAATTCGTACAGCACAGTACAGCACAGCACAGTATAATATGTACAGCATAGCACAGTGCAGCATACATGACAGCACAGTACAGTATAGCACAGCACAGCACAGCATTGCATAGTACAGCACAGTACAGCACCAGATAGTATAGTACAGCACAGCACAGCACAACACAGTACGATTAGTACAACACAACACAGTACAGTACATAATATAGTACATCAAACTATGTTGAGCGAGAAAGCATCGAATCCATACTCGGAGTGTCGTGGCTTCGATCTTCCAACACAGTCATATGTGGTAACCTTCATCTGTATATATCTAGTACTTGTTCTACTCAGTGTTGTCTATCTGAGCTGTACGCACTTGTTTCATAATAGTACACTATACATGTACATTATGAATGACTACTCTTGTAGTACTTAAGTAGTTCTTCATCTGGAAAGTTATGCCCCTTCCTATACGGTTTTAAAGGCAGAAAGTCGGGAAAAGTTGCCATAAATGTAAGAAAATTAAAATTATTTTGAAATGAATACAATGAATTTCATTATCATTTATAAATAAAATGCAAATGATTTGTTATTTCAAATCCACCGAAACATGCAAAAATATATTATAATCATTGGGGAGGTGAAATTGAAAAGAAATCCTTTAGGATACTAAAAATAAATATTCTGTAGTTGCAACTTGACGACCTTCACCTCGCCATCTAGACTGTTTCTAAGATGAAGCAATTTCAACATAACGGATATAACGGACCAAATAAAAAACCTCGACAAAATGAAATCACACCTAATTGATACGTTATAACATACTTTAGGTTAACAATTTGCTGTAGTCTAACCTAGCAAAGTTCGGAAATCAAAATCATTTTTCATTATATTATTTTGGCACTTTTACATATCTATCCCTATTGTAATACAGACTCACCGGGTATATATATAGGCATGGTCTACTGGAATTTTTTTTTTAAAATTGAAAAATCCTAATGTATTTCGTTTGAAATAAGCGTATTATGTATACTATATAAAGCATACCTTATTTGCGTGTACTAATTTGAAGCACATGTCATATGTTATATCTTTAGCTATAATCTGCCAACGTTTGATGAGTCCAGAATGAATAAAACCAAATAGGTATGATAGGGTAATTGCCATACATCTACTCTACGGAGGGCTAATTAATTTTGATATATGTAAAACAATGTATATGCTGTTGCACCGTTATCATATTCTATTACACATGCCGGATGTGTGCATGGGACTGTGTAATCAACTGTAAACATACTTACTATCCTTTGTTGTGCGTCACTCATATAAAGTGTGTAATGGGCTGGAAACGTAATATCCGCTGTTGCGCAAAACATGATGGTGTTGGGGAGATACTGGTCTCTTATATGGAGTATGTAATGACATGTTAATGACAAAGAAGAAGAAGAAGAAAAAGAAAAAAAAACAGAAGAAGAAAAAGAAGAAGACATTTTATTGACTTTACTATTTTATTACAGTTTCTTATCATATAACGAAATATAATTTTATATACAATACATTTACGTGACAAATCAATTACGAAATGTATCTTTTTTAAAAAAATGAACTTTGAATTAAAAGCTGTTTAAGCAAAAATGGCCACCAGTAAACTTTTAATGGATAAAAATTCAATTTTATTTGGGAAAAAATGATAATATACGCAAAATACCATGTCTATTGTCTAAATTGATTGAAAAACATGTTCATGAACATTTTATTCTATTTTTAAATCACTATAAATTATTGTGTGAATTTCAAAGCGGGTTCAGAAAACAAAACAGTTGTGAAACAGCTCTAGTTCATATGATTGATACATGGCTCGCGGCACTAGATGAAGGAAAGTGTGTCGGTGCAGTTATGGTAGATTTTAGAAAAGCTTTTTATTTAGTTGACCAGGCAGTTCTTTGTAAAAAAATTTAAACTGTATAAATGCAGTGAAAACAAAATAAAATGGTTTGAATCTTACCTTACTGACAGAAAACAGAAAGTAACATTAAATGGAGAAACATCTGTTGAACAAACTTTTATGTGTGGAGTACCGCAAGGCTCTATCATAGGGCCTCTCTTGTTTTTGATATTTATAAATGATCTCCCTCTCATTTTAGGGTATTGTGTCAAATACAGATATGTATGCAGATGATACTACAATATGTAACATAAATACATCGAAGGCTGTTATACAAAAAAATCTTCAATCATATTTAAATATTTTAAATGGATGGTGTTTAAAAAATGGAATGGTTATAAACACATCAAAAACTAAAGTTCTATTTGTTACTACACCACAACGGCGTGCTAGGCTAATTGATAAAAGTATACCATTAACGTATTATGATATTTCATTAAAACTTACATCTGGTGATAAGGTTCTTTGGAATACATATGAATAATAACCTTAAGTGGGATACACATATCATGTTCATAAGGAAGAAAATTTCAACCTACTTGTGGCTATTATCAAGAATAAAAACCTACATTCCATTGAATTATAGAATTATGTTTTATAAAGCTTATATTCAAACCTCATTTACATTAGTGCAACGTAATTTCGGGTTATACAAAAAAGATAAACATAAACCGTCTCCGAATATTGCAAAAGAGAGCGTGCCGTATTATCTTAGGTGATCAATATTCAACATTTGCAGACGCTATGGAATTTATAAATGCACTTTCCATTGTTCAAAGAATATTTCCCCAAAAAGCAAAATTTATGTACACAGTTTCAAAAAACAATGCACTTTCGTATATAACAGATATGTTTAATACCCATGATACCGTTCATAGAATTCTACGCTCAAGAAATGAATTAAACTTTATCACGCAAAAACCCAACACAGAATTATTCAAAGGTATTATATCTTACTCTGGAACTTTAATATGGAATTTAATATCAGAAACTGTATACTACAGTGAAAAGCTTTACAACAAATTGTGTTATATAGTTACAAACATAATGAGCTACTTCATATGTCCCGTAGATAATATATGGTAATAAATAAACAATTATTATCGCAAATGCTACAAATAAGTCATAACCTCCAATGTACACACATATATATGTATATATATATTGTTTTTGTTTTTTTTTCTATCAAAGAGACTTTCAAAGGATTGCTTAAAAAAGCTAAAAATAATATATATATATATATATATATATATATATGTAGTTATCATATTTTATGTTTAATCAATTTGATTGCAATGCTTAAATGAATTTATTTGTTTTGTTATTGTTTTTTTGTAAATTACATGTAAATGTATCATTAGAGGGCTCAAAGGAAGATTATTTTCAAACTAATTGGACTACCCTCTTTAAATAAAGACTTCCATTCATTCAATTCCATTCCAATTACCCCACCCACTTTATCATGTTTTCAGTTTTTTAATACAATCTTCCCTATAACAAGTTTTTTTTCTTCATTTTTTTTTTATTAGATTCATCGGTACTTAACAATTCGAAACAGTGCTCTTCAGTCAGCCAATTATACATTCATTCATATAATTTTGTCATACAATCATATGTCTGGGACCGCTCTGTATTTATATCAATCCATTTACTCATTTTCATGGGTGCAATTATCCATTGCTACAGAATTAAAACAACTTACTCCCCGACATTCACTGCATATTGGATAGCATTTAAGTCCGTGTTTCTTGCATGTGCAAAAAGTATTTTTGCATTCAGTTTTATATTTACATCTGATTACCTTAAGAAGTCTATCTGGTTCGGGTTTCCTGTCAGTCTGGATAGGTTGTTGTTGTTGTATGGTGTTTAGCGGCACTTTAAAGAATTTTTCAGTCATATGGCGACGGTGTCTACTTGAGACAGTATTCTGAGCGCTGTCACATAGGAGCATCATGTCGCAGACACATATTATTATACCCGACCCAGCCGAGCGCTTAGCGAGGAGGCTTCAAGTACCATTTTTAAGTCTTTGGTATGACCCTGCCTTGGATCGAACCCACGACCTTTCGCGTGCGAGGCGGACGCTCTACCACTAGACCACGCTGCTGCATAGTCCGGATAGGAAGCATAAGCCCATTTGATATTTTCCATCCCATTTCTTGACCGTTCAAATCATTCCCTCTCCATATTTGTACCTGCTAGTATACCCTGTAGCTATGGTAGTTCGCAGCATTTTGGATTGGTGGCAACTGTTCAGGAGTAACACATTTAATACTCTCGGCAACCTTTTGGAAGAGTTTAGACAAGCGAAAAGAACTTTTCTTCGTTTTTGCCATTAAAAAGAATAACTAATGTTTTTTAGCCGGCTTTGCTAATGTCTTCATGAGATGCATCTCCCCGATGAAACGCTATTAAATACTCTCGGAATTGTGCATCCATTTTATATTTCTTGAGGTCCAAACCTTTTCCTAAGCTAAAACTCCTCGATGTTGTGTCGCAGCCGAGTAGCGCATGTACGAAAATGTTAATGTTAATGCATGTTTCGGGAACTAATTTGTTCTGGGTATCTTGGATATGACAAATATATATTCTTCTTTGTGTTTTGAGTTTGTTTCTGTTTCAAGTAAACATTGTTTCTGTTTCAAGTAAACATCTTGGCAATTGTCATTAATGTGATTACAAAGCAGCACCAATAAGTCAGTGTCATCTCCAATCACTGTCACAGCTGAGTTCAAAGCATACTTAACCGCTGTTGTTACTGTTAACAAATCTGCATCACCTTCTGATTGAATAGTTTCGATGTACTTAGATTGAAGATGGGTTCTTAACATATCAATGAAGCTTTATTTGTTGTTAGTTGAGATTTGCAAGGAATATCTCCTTTTTTATATTTAACGTGGTATTGCCATCAAACTTAACGTAAGTGCCAACTCTTCCAGAATTTCTCCTTTTTGTAGACGGAGAATTTGAATATCCAATAAACATAACGACAAAATCTTGACCATAACATATCAATATATACACTGAAAACATCTCAGTTTTTGGAAGTTTTTGATTTAATGCCCCGCCATCGAGTAAATGATTTGCATTTTCGTTTACAGTACATTTATCCAAGCCAGTTATTTTGATATTGCATCTTTAAGCTGTGGTTTGTTCAGAACTCGCCATTAGCGTCAAACAATGACGGTGGATACGAACACACTTGTTGTGCTGCAGATTAATCTTGGAAACAACAATTGAGGGTCAATTAAACATTACGTGGTGGTCGTCGATTTTTACATTTAAATTGGAATACAATGTTACTGCTCAATTTTTTCGTTTAAATATCCAAATATCGCTCCATCAGCCATTTTTGACCCAATTCTTCAGCTCTATAAACATTTACATGTTCTTCTGCAGTAACTCCACTAAATATGTTTATAGGGGTTGAACATTGATTGATTGGGTTTCTGATTTGTAGAAAGTCAGATAGCTTCAACATGTCACCGTTGTCTCTTGTCTGTTTAGCTTTAGATGTGTCGCTGTGATGTTCATTTGGTGTGTACGTAATGCCAGTAAATTGTTGCATTGCCCGATTCACGCTAACACAGGACAGCGTTGAAAGCAGCCATGTTGCCCTCTGAGGTTCCGTCATACCCCTTCCCCTGGTCAGACCACCACCTTTATAATTCTCATCAGCATCTGTTCTATCACGAGAACAGTTGATAAACCGGCCCAGAATATATCGCTTCGTCTGACAACATGGTACCCTTCTTTAAATTTTCTGTAAACTTCAGGATTGGTATCAGGCAAATCATATATATTATTTTGCACGTACATGGACATCGATTTCGCATACAGGTAGTGCCCTGATGCAGCGAAAAAGGGTAACATACGAGTTCATGCACCCAAATATGGATCCCAGTCACCCGTGCGCTCAGACTTAATGAACGATCATAGAATTGAAATCATTTAAATGTATTGGAACTAGAGTTTGTGTTTTAAACCCTGCACAGGAAGTGTTGTATTGTTCAATTTTGAGATTAATCTGTTAAAATACGCGTTTGGTCAAATGTTACAAACAGTATCAATCGTAACGGATCCATCTAACACATCTTCAAGTACACATTTTACAACCTTTAGATCCTCCGCTATCTCCATCCTTGAATTATTTCTGTAAGTTGATAAAAATCTTGTAAATTAGGTCTTTGTGCCACCATGCCTGTAGCTGTATCATCTTGGTCGATAACGGCCGATAACGGAGTACCGTATATATTGTCAAGAAATTGTGCTGTTACAACATATTCTCTCAGCAAATGTCCCCTCATAGCTCTGGAAATGACCTTACCGCATAAAATATGACTAACAGCTGTCTCAGCATATATCACTTCCAATAACTCGCACAAACCAGAACCACCCATAAGAGAACCAACGCTACCAAAAAAAAACCTCATCTCTACATGAAGGCCACCAATTCTGAGAATAATATTCCGTAAAACACTTCATTTTTCTTCATGTTTAAGAATTTCAGAGGCCTTCCCCCATTAAAGTTGGTCAAATGTAAGTATCGGTGTTGAATTTTACCGTCTAGTCTGTTCACTAAAAAAGCATAGAGCATAAATACAATTCTCGTCGCTGGATTTTATATTGATCATTGGCTTGAATAGGACAGTAGATTTTCCTGGATATGAACCTTGTTGCACTGTTTGCACACAATCATTCCAAGAAGGTCGTTCAAGCTTTAATAGCCATGATATTTTCCACAAAATATAAACATTGTACGTTTTTTTTTTCATTTTGGTGATACACGGGCAATTTCTTGAATTTCAATAGGATTTGAAAGTATTCCTTTGGTTTAGTGTAAGCAATGTTAATTTGTCCTAAAGCAATTACATCTTCAGACGAAACGGTAACTCTAGGAATAGGTTTGGTAGATTTATTTCCTGGTGTTACTTTTGTAATGATACCCATAACATGGAATGTACCCAGACTATCAACTGTTTTTATGTTGTGGTCGACATTATCAGCTACATGTTGTACAAACATTTCTGGGTTGATGGCCAGTAATTTCAGTACCCTGAGTACGGATGGCCTTCCAGAACGCACAGGTTCAACTTCATCAGATATTAATTACTTTGGAATACCCATATTTGTTCGGAAGTTAACACTACAGATTTGATGATACATGGCATCTGCTGCGTGCAAATCTTGTACACACACGATACTAGCAAATACTATTTCACTCCAAGAGTGAACATTTGAACACAAGAACATACAATGTATAACCAGTATTAAAATTCTTATTTCCAAATATGACTTTTTGCATCTTCATATTTAAGAAATTTGTGACTTACCGTGTTTTTTTAAAAAACAATAGTGCCTCGCTAGTTTTGAAAATAATAATAAAACTATTTAAAACAAGCGAATTAAGTGAATTTATGTTCCCCGCTTTTTTTCTAAAGATTTGATTCAGGCATTCTCAAACTACCGCACTGAAACCGTCAAAAATACGAGTTTTCACAAATTAAAAGGGCATAACTGTAGAACAACAAATGCAACCACTAAAATCAAACTAAGCCTGTCGTTTATCATTCAAAAGATTGGATTCAGGCATTCTTAAGTTATTGCACGGAACCTCAAAAAGTATGACACACGGATGGAAATTGCGATTTTTCACAAATTAAAGGTGCACAACTCTACAATGTCAAAAGTCACAACCTCGAAAATCAAACTTAGCTTGAGTTCTGCATTAAAAATATTGCATAAAGGTTTCATAAGATTTGATTTAGGCATTCTTAAGTTATTAAGAATAAACCAAAGTGTAACGGACAGTCGGACGGACGTTCTGGTGGAAGTGATGTTGTGGGATGCGGTTTTTATATGTTATAACACATCTTTTTTTTCATAAAACAAAACAAAACCTATTTTCTTTCTAACCCTAATGTCACAAACCTTGAGATCCAACCCTAATGACACTAAAAAAGAATAAAAAAGGTGAAAAAAAAAGTAAAAGAAAAATGTGACAAAATGGAATTAACCCACAATGCCATTCTGTACACATTTCGTACCAAAAAAAACAAAAAAACAAACCAAAATGCCGTTCTGTAATGGCAACGCAACACACAGCTACCGCTCCATACGTACAGACAGACGAATGGACGGACCCAAATTTGTGTCTACCTCTTTTCGCAAAGCGGGGTACAAAAATGTTATTAGATTTGTTTTTCTATCGTAGTGAAAAAAACAAGAAATCAAAACCTGTTTTACACCGTTTATCACATGCGAAAAAAGATCTGCAAAATAAGATGTATTTCAACCATTTACTAGAGTTATGCCCCTTCAGTGACTATCTCTGAAAAAGCGACGAGAACAAGCGGAGAATGTCATAGTCTACAGGATCAACCACGACCTGATAGACAGTCCAGCAGTTGTGTACCTCCACTCCACTGCACCATCAACCAGAGGACATTCCTCTAGATATATGCAGTATTTCTGCCGGACGGACATTTATAGGCACAGCTTTTGGTCATCTGGTATCCGCCTGCGGAACAGTGGCCAGATTGCATAGTCTCTGTCCAGACCACATATGGCTTCAGGACCGGACCGACTGCCCTCCATAATTAATCAACGCCGTTCATGTTTTGATCGTTTTTTTTTATCCCAGAAAAAAATCATACCTTGTGACATAACATACAAATCATCGAAGTGATGAACACAGTTCAAATCCAGTGATATCGTTCTTTTTTTAAAAGATAATGGTTAAGAAGGGTTGACTGTCCCACCCATCCAAGATAAAGCGACTGCCCTTTGTTTTATGTTAAACACTTACAATGTGATGAACACATTGCAAATTAAGTGATAATGCTTATTTTGAAATGTTGGTAAAAAAATTACATGATTGTTGAATATCGTAAAGGGAATACATCAGGAAAAAAACACTATAAATGTCTTAAAAGTATAATTATTTTTAAATGGATACATCTCATTATTCCAAGGGGGAGAACCTACGTCACGCGCACTGATATATACGGTGACGGAACTTGGTTTAAGTGATTTTTGCGTGTCAATTTGGGGTAAATGTGTAGATTTTAAAGAGGAGTCTATTTCACTGATATTTAGTTATGTGCGGTCTACACAATTCCAGATAACCTCAAAACAGTTGCACTACAAATCTAAATGTAAACGTTACCGGAAATGACGCTCAACTGTTTTTGAGGTTATCTGAGATTTTGAAGGTCTACGGTGTCCCGTTGGGGGCCATCGCGGCATATTTATTAATCTGAGTCAAGTTTAAACAATGGAACTGCGACTTTTCACCATCGTTGTTTCGACTTTTCACCATCGCAGTTTCGCGTTTTCGTCGTCGTTGTTTCGCCGTCCTGTTGCTCATGCACAATCGAAATACAATTATATCTTTATCAACTGTAGCTTCAAATATGTTGTGTGTATAAGTCAACTTGAGATTTTGTGAATTAATGTTTATGTAACAGTGCAATACATATGCAGCATAACTATGTATTCAAATGTATAATACGCTTACAATTCATTTTATTTGTATACATGTAATAATATGACTTGCTACGTCCCTGATATATCTCCTCCTTTTTAATATTTCTATTTCTAATTTCTTTTTCGAATAACCATGTCTGTCTGTCTGTCTGTCTGTCTGTCTGTCTCTCTCTCTCTCTCTCTCTCTCTCTCTCTCTCTATCTGTCTCTCAGTCATGTGGCGGCGGTTCTCCCATAGTTTCAGAAGGATTTGACATGATATCGGATAGCAATACTCTCTGAATATTAATATAACCAGCGATAAGTAAGTAAGCGCATTTGTAAGTGTAGATTAATTACATGACGTCAGGCGTTTGTTTTACATCAGCGCGTATGAACAACAAGAATGCGAATCAACGATATTGAAAACGCGAAACTATGATGGTGAAAAGTCGAACCTCTCTTCATCGTAGTTTTGTTGTTTCGTGGTTTCGCCTTGACTTAACTAAAAAATATATGCCGCAATGGCCCCCAACGTGACACCGTAGATGGTCGCACTGAATTGTTGGATAACATAACTAAGATGCTATAACTGGTATAATCAATAATAGCTGATCGTATGACAGACATGAACTGGAGCCCTACAGGGATGTTCTATGTATAGATCTAGGATCCACCGAACAGGCATATGCATCCTAGAAAAAATAAAATAACGTTCGTAAAGGTGCATATTATAATCCAGCTTACAGGGTATTCTATAATCGTGTACATTAGTTGTCTATTGAATTTCAAAATTAAACTAACGTTTTTTAAATTTCAATAAAATAAATGCAGTGTGTTCTTAAAAAGCATCGCCATTATAATTAAAGTGACGAGTTTGAATGAAACGTAATTAGAGACAGAATAAAATGTCTTTAAGACATGTTTTTTTAAGTTAGCAATCTCTCTTTTAATGGGTGGCACAAATGAATATAATTGATGAAATTATCCTGCCGACTTTTGAATTGATTTTCTCTCAGTTCATTGACTTCGGGTGACAGTACAACCGTTATTTCTGAAGATAGCAGGTGCATTTCTTGAAATCACGTTTCCGTAATTAACTTGGTAGAGTTCTCATTTGTCTTAAAATCAAATCAATTTTGATGAAATTTAGAATCAGAATTTAATCTTTGGACTGCATTTTTTTTATATAAGAAAATGAATAACAGAAAGTTTATCGGAAAATCAGAAAAAAATGTATGTATCATTCACAAATATTCAGAATCATGTCACAAACAATACTTTGTCATGAAATAAGACATGTCCATTGTGCCGTAGGTAATCTTGTAGAATAACAACCAGACTGTTTCAGACTTGCATCTATATTTACGGATATGTTTTTCTTGTGTAAGCACATTGTAAGATGTATTATATATGTAACCACTGGATTGCATTTAAAAAACAAAAGTTTTACCTAACCTTTATGTACCAAAGTTTTTTTGTTTTTTTTCTTGCTATATATTTTTTATAACTCTTATTTCAGTTTAGTTATACAAAATCAGATATATGATACATAAATAGTTCTTGACAATTATATTTACATTTAGACGTTTCTAATAGCCATTGAGTGTCTCACTGTCTGTGCGAATTGAATGAGTAACGAACAGTGCCCACTAAATCCAGATAAATTCTTTGTGCAGTTAAGCTCAAGGGCCGGTTTATTGTCATTAGTAAAAATGCTCAGAAATCTTCTTCAACCATTTTATTTTTCAGTTTCTCTTTTAATTATTATTTGAAATACTTCACAGTTAATTCCCCACACTCGGTCATTACACCTCTGTACTTAATGATGAAGTATAACTTGCAACGTAATCAGTAAGTGTGAAGTTTCAGCATTTAAAAATATCACTGAGGAAACTATCAAAATATGTTAAATAAGTGAAACCGGTGTTAACAACTCAATGGTTACCAAACATTAAGCTAACTTGTACATATTATATGCATTTACACACGTGCATAACACTGTAATTTAAATCAGTTTTCACAATTTAATATAAAATAGTTAGTTATATAGTGGCATATCATTAAACACCAGGCAGGTTAATCATTTGTATCAGAGATATTTTTGAAACTATAAATATATAAGCTGAAGCTCTGCTAACTCCTGAGCAAATACAACACAACTTAAACAGTGCAAAATTTCATATACAAGTCAAGTAATCATCCAGTCTAACAAACATTGATGAGAGTCAACCTTGTTATGTTATCAAATTGCTTTGCACTTATTATAATGTATAAATTATAAAGCAACCATACATATTAAATTGAGTGTTGGACTTCATTTATTGAAGATAGGTAATTCGCATTCCACTCTAAATTTTTTATCTGACTTTGTAAAAATATTTTTTTGAAAAGAAAGTAATGCTTAATTGAAGGATATAAACATTCATTAAATAATTCTTCTTCTTGAAGGTCTAGCCGTGATAATGAGCAGTTATATATATATATCATAACTGATTGAAGAGAAGAAAAAGGAACATATGAAAACACTCTGGGGAGAGATAGGGACTGATATAATTAAATGTCTACAAAATATAAATGTATGTGAAATCAAACAAATGTGTCTGAATTAGTAACTTGTAAAATGTTTCAAAGTTATATCAAGATATTATAGGCTTATAATCATTCCAAATAATATAAAAATTGTGTATTTTACAATTTATTTTGCAAAATACTGTTCTGTATTATACAGATTTATAATATGTTTTATAATGTTGTCAAGTGTATGTTTAACTGTTTTAAGGTTCTGAGTGTAAATTCACTTTTTTGCAATCAATATTATTTTATTCAAGACGTTGTCGAAATTTTATTTCCGAGCATTATGTCTATACATTTTTCATGGATATGGTTCATCAAACACGAGATAAATTGTTTAGAAGTGTCACATTCGGTAAAATATTTTTAATTGTTTCTATTTCTCTGTTGCATAAACTGCAAATATCATATTCCTTTATTTTCATGTTTACAGAAGAGAATTGGTTCCTACTATTTGGTGGTTAATTCTGTATTGAAACCATTATACATTTGTTATGTTAAATGGAAGGCGGTAAACTTTGGTCCAACCACATTGGTTCTTATATCAAATTCATTTTCCCATTTAGCAGCGGATTAAGGGATTATATTTTCTTGTATATAAGACTGATAGATTGCTCTACATCCTCTTGTATCTTTCATAATTGTTGATATTGATAAAGGGCAAACTATATTTCCAGAAGGGATTATGCATTCTGTTTATGTGTCTTCTAATAAAATCTAGGTCATATGCGCCAACATTTGACATGAATGGGTTCATTGAATTGAATATATCTTACTAGATACTTTTCATTTGAATATAAAAGTCTTGTCTATGTTTAAATGAACTAACAAAAAATTCTATACCAAACATTTTGAGACCCCGTTTGATGTAAAAGTTGCAAAGAGCATTTCTTTCCACCTTATCTAGTTTACAATCCCATTTAACTTAAAAGATACACTTTTAATCTCTTTAATTTTATATGCATTAGAGTTTGGTAGAGCTAAGAAAAGATGATTAATTTTCGATATTGCTAAACTTTTTAAGATTGTTGTTTTACCATTTCGAGTTAATATTCTTTCTGACCAACGGATAAGAAACTGTTGTATACCATGTATTTTATCATCAAAGTTGACGTCAATCATTTTGTCTAGATCTACAGAAAATCGAATACAAAGGAAGGACAGTAAATTCATTATCAAAAGAAAGATTATATTGTTCACATAACTTAATATTACTGTTTTTCACACTGCCTTAGTTTTATTTACATTGATATTAAGCCAGCGGAGATTTCAGCATAGAACTTGAGTGTTTGAAGTGTGTTTACAAGTGATTTTTCTGAACCATCAAGCATACTTGTTTTATCATAAGCATATTGTGAAATTAAAATTTTTTTTTCAATCTGTATTCTTTTTATATTTTTTTTCCAATTAGAACAGCGAGGATCTCTGCACATAAAATGAATATATATGAAGATAATGAGTCTCCTTACATACAGCCTCTCTGTAAGTAGAACTACTCTGACAAGTGTCCATTGACTATTACACATGATTTCTATATTCATATAAAATACTTTGACCCATTTGATAAAGGATTGACCAAAGTTAAAACATTTAAGAACTGGATTAATAAATCAGTATACTAGATGGATGAATGTGTGTCTCTCTCAGTTTGAATAAATCAGTGCTCAGGACATACTCATTCTAAAAAAAAAATCTATAATACTAGTAATTAATAAAATGTTTTTTTAAAATCATGTCCATTTATACGTACGCTCGCACACACGCACGAACGCACACATGGACTCCCCTACAACTCATAATATAGTTCAGCGAGATGTAACCAATAGTACTGTTATTTCTGATTCTCTCTCTTTGTATATCTCACATAACGTCCGTATTGCACATAGGACAAGCACATGGCGGCCATAACTCTACAATATGTCTACACTTTGGTGTTAAATTCTTATATTGAATTGTAGAGGGCACCATTGGTATACTAAACGAAAGCGTTGTCTCTTCTGTTATTAACGTAAAGGCAAAACAGCACGGTCGCAATATTATTTCGTTAAGGTGACCGACCTTTCTTCTTTTTGCCAGTAATTGCGTCCTATTTTGAGACTCAGACATTTTTATGCGTAAGTGATCAAACAAATTCGCACAATTAGTTTAGAAGTTAACAAACACAACACCTCGCCTTTGTCAAGTCTTCGTGGTAAATGTTTTGACATTTGGACTGGGTTCCGTTTCTGTTCAGACATTGTGAATTGAATTATAGAGAATCAGTCCGTATGTGTGCTATTATGCATGCTTAGTCTATCCAAGTTAATGACATCACTGATATTTCGTTAAATCCCAATGAAAATGATGCCTGTCCCACAATGCTTACTGTGACATCATTCAGTTTTCACTTGTAAGCGGAGAGAACTTGGTCAATTCTACAGTCTAGCGCATGCTCAAACGTTAGTTTCGCATGTCGTAAAAAACCCCGTCGTTTGTTAAACACACTTATCGTACAGACCCATATGCCAAACGTATGACTTCCAGTATAGAAATCGTGTGCGTGCTTCTTTTGAAATGGGATTTAACGCCATTTTCGACACGTGAAATGTTATATAATGGCATAACCAGTTATATGGGTGGTGGAATACCTCAGAATGAATCGAGCAGAAAGTAAATCGGATATTGCTTTAAAGAATATACTATGTACATAAAGTATATGCTGAGCTGTATACAGTTTATAGATTTATTTCGATTTTGATGTAGGTACTGTTTGAAAGAGCTAATATTGCGATGGATATATCATTATTCCCAAATACATTCCTCCTAAATTTGTTTCGCTCAATGATCTTTGTATATGGGATTCCAAACATGATTTGAAAATCTTAACTTGCTGTTTAATAGATTTTAAACAACTATGTTTCTATTCGTGTTGTCCAGCTTTATATTGTGTTCGATGTTTTTCATTTATATTCATTATTTTGCAATCTTGTAGTAAAATTGCATTTTGTGTTTGTTGTTTTATTTTCCTGTTTTTAATTTTTATCTTATCTTTATCGTTTAATTTATTTTGTGTTGGATAATTCGTTAATGTTTATTAGAACTTTTATATATTCATATTCTTAGTTAAACAATAAAAATATAAAACAAATAGTAAAAATATAAAATGTAACACCATAACTTTTTATTTTTACACTTTAACAACACATATGTTAAGTTTGAAAAAGAAAATGAGTTAAACAATACAGAAACGTTTGGCCTGCCATAAACGAATTATTTTTTTCTAAACACCGCTTAGTATATCTTAAGACTTCTACAAATAATATGTAAACATTTTGACAAGTATAAAACATGTTATACACGTTTACATGAAGTTTATAAACTGACTGCATTATGAATAATAGCTAATTATGGAGCTAGATCTTATTAGTTTATTTATAGTTTCCAATTGATAAATAGGTTAATGCTTTTTATTGAGTAACTCTATACACAAAGTCAGTCTTCCTGTATATTATGAATCAGAATTCTACTTATTGTATTTCTTAAAAAAATATCAAAACTTTAATCTTTGCTAGATAAAAAATATATAATATTCTGATAAAAAATTTGTTTTTTTTTTATAGATACACACTATAACACAGAACACTCTCTTAAAATTTAGGGTCTCACACCACTATTAAACATTTTCCCCCAAAAAAAATATTTACGAAAAAAATCGTCGTTAACGTTAACCAATACTTATCCATATTATTTTTAATATTTATCGACATGAATCCAAAATTGCTAAAACTATGCAGTAAATGATATATGTTCTGGAAATACAATCATTTTAAATGTCGATCAAAATTTAAACAAACAGCATGTACTTGTGAAATTAACTTACGACGATTTTTATCGTAAGTTATTTTGCGAAACGCAGCCCAGGGCTCCATTGTACATGTAAACCAATGTCACCACCACGGTGAACAATCAATATCTGTGCTCAAATACTTCACTGATTCTTGGTAAATAAATCACATATTAGCCACCTGCTTTAAAATGCAATGGTTCATTTTCAGAGTAATAATTGGTATACAATTTGTCCACGATACGATTGCTGCGTGTTTTGTAATTTCTCAAAATATTCTCGAGTACAGTAAACGCAATTTAATGTCCCACAATTTCCCTCGATATACATGTAGTTGCGTTTACACATTTTGGTCTTCCCCTCAAACGTCATTTAACAATTTACGATTGGTTAACTGACTATCTATATTGATTGATAGAATGTTTCGACTGTCAAATAAGCCAATTTATTTTCGATTTTTAAATCTAGCGACAATACAGGACACAAATATTAAGTTGGTAATACTTGAGTCTCATATCAAACAGCGCTTTCTAAACAAAATTGAAAGTTAATGCTGATGTTTTGAACTGACCTAGTTTAGAAATTCCTTCTCAATAATCGAGATTGCCAAGTCGCATGTTATATACTGATGAAATGAATTATAAGAAACAGAAACTTCTCCACGGCATGCCAATTTATTACTCTAGTGGTTATTCCCATTAAATTACTAAATGCAAGTAAACGATCATCAAATATGTTGTATATATCATTTTAAAACATTCCGAAAAATTCAATTGACAAACAATGTCAAAGACAACGATTACAAAACACAGATATATATCTGGAATATACCAATTAGAAACTGTGTTTGTTGCCGATGGTATTTCTGTAAAACCGTGTCCCCATCTATAACAGCCACGAGGTATCACGTGATCAGGTCTTAGATTCTCAGAAACCAGAAAGGCAGTATAATTGGATTATACACGCTCGACAATTGTAAAACGTTTACGTTTCCAGGCACTAACAGAAGTCTGAAAAAGTGCATGCTTATACCATAAATACATATATTGCCAATGAGTGAAAAGGAATTCTAACATCTGAATATATATTTTAATGAAAAAAGCAGAGTTTTGCAATAAATTACTGAAAACGGCTGATATGTTACTGTTACTTGCGTACTTGCGATCTGGTATATTTAAATGGATGTCATACAATTAAATATGTAAATTTCCCGAAACTCCTGCTTCCGGTTTCCCAAATAGTGACCATAGTGTCACGTGATTTACGTGGCATATCAGCTGTCTATCAATCAGACAGCTCATTGTCGCCGTTGTTGAACGGTCCATAACGGGAGTTACAATCTAATAGTACTATACTGTTGTTTATTTTTCAGAGCAAAGACAATTTAGATACAAATGAGTCATAGTCACACGCAAATAGAAATTTCACGTTTAATGACATTTCTAAAGTATACGTGAATAGACTTAAAAATCAGTCCTGGCCCTCCCTGCTAGGGACTTCCATATAGTGACGTACGAACACGCTAATTGGTCAGTTGCTTCAGCAGAAGTTGAGTTTGTTCACATTTAGTTTTAAAATACATAAGAGTGTTATGTTATGAATGGTTGAAAAGTCAGGAAATATCAAATGGTTTCTCATTATAGTATAACAAACTTGATTGACTAATATGTGAACAAAGATTGATTTCCAAAAAAACACACGACTTGTATTTCCATTCTGAACGAATGGTTTCAATGGATTAATTTCCACAGCTTCATGTAATAAACAAACAACATATTCGCATTAACAGACTGCCTTGTGGATACATACTGTGTCAATGAGAAGCAATGCAAGCTTTAATTAAAGGATTTATAATGATGCCCTAACTGAATTAAATCGATGTTTTATTTTCAAAATGAGAAAGTTACCCCGTAAGCCTACATGTTCTGATATCTAGGAACCACAGTGCTCATTCATTGTTGCTGCTCAAAAATAGCAGAAGTTGATTCTAGGAGACGCGGTTCATGCATAACTGTTTAGAAACGAAATGCGTGATACTGGCTTTGCTGTTTTCCTGCATGATACTGGCTTTGCTGTTTATCTACGTAATACTGGCTATGGTGTTTTTCTGCGTGATACTAACTATGCTGTTTTTCTGCGTGATACGAGCTTTGCTGTTTACCTGCGAGATAATTGCTATGCTGTTTTCCTGCGTGGTACTGGCGCTGCTGTTTACCTGCGTGATACTGACTTTGCTGTTTTTCTGCGTGATGCTGACTATGCTATTTTCCTGCGTGGTACTGTCTTTGCTGTTTACCTGCGTAATACTGGCTATGCTGCTTTTCTGCGTAATACTGGCTTTGCTGTTTTTCTGCATGATACTGGCTTTGCTGTTTACCTGCCTGATACTGGTTTTGCTATTTACCTGCGTGATACTGACTATGCTGTTTTCCTGCGTGATACTGGCTTTGCTTTTTACCTGTGTGATACTGACTTTGCAGTTTTTCTGCGTGATGCTGACTATGCTGTTTTCCTGCGTGATACTGGCTTTGCTGTTTACCTGCGTGATACTGGCTTTGCTGTTTACCTGCGTGATACTGACTATGCTGTTTTCTTGGTTGTGTTCAGCACTTCTAGTGGATTGTTTGTATTATTTACAACTAGCCACCATGATGAGCCATCATGTCAAACGTTTGTAACGTATGTTTCTGTCTGCTATATGTAGCCATATCATGCGAATTGCAATATAATGACATTAAAATTTGATTAATTGAAAATTCATTGAAAGTAGAAATTCACGATATTGGCAGATTTTGTACGTAAATATGTTTGAAAATACATTTTGTAATGTGGAAATGTAAAGAATATGATTATGTTAAAACATGTTTAAATGTACATTTTGATTTTGTATCGAAATTTTATAGTAATGTTAGTACATTTAGGATTTAATTTGAAGATTAATCGGCTTAAACTAATCATCATCATCATCATCATCATCATCATTATCATCATCATCATCATCATCATCATATTTATAAACAGAACATGTTCCAATGTCCCTAGTCTCTATACCAAGAATACAATGATTCTTTAAAGGGAATATATCAGGATTTTTCAAAACGTTCAAATTAGCTTAAAACATTTATTTCCAATAAAATATGCCTATATATACTCACTGCACCCGTATTACCAAAAGGACTTCTATTTAAAAATGTCAAAATAAAATATTGAAAAGGAATTTCCTAACTTGGGTTACGCGCCTAGGTTAGATTAAAATAGAGTTCCCGCTAGCATTACAACATATTTTTTTATGTATTTAATGAGTCACGTGATGTCATTTTGATTTCACTTTAATCTGTCATACAGGTTTACACGTTGTTACATTTGTTTAATCTCAGGAAGAGTCCGAATGACGATGTGAATATCGCGAAGACCTATTTAAGTACTGTCTATTTTTAGAATTGGGATTTTGTTTCAAGTTACATGTAACCACTCGTATTGAAACATCGGCTTTGTCACGATTTGGTGGATTTGACATACCACATACAAACCCATTCATATTTTATTTATTTACGACAATGAGAAGCTTTTTATCGATGTTTTAAAATAATTTTATTTTTAAGACATTTATAGCGTTTTTTTTCCTGATCCTTTAAATATGACCATGTTTCTATTCGGACGCATGTTGTGTAACCAGTGATATGTATGGCTGTATTGGACAGAGCATCACCATTAGATATGAACGCAGAGAGGTAAAGTAATTAACAGTACAACAATACGATCAAGTTTCTATTCGGACGCATGTTGTGTAACCAGCGGTACGTATGGCAATATTGGACGGAGCATCACCATTAGATATGAACGCAGCGAGGTTGTAAAGTAATTTACAGTACTACAATACGATCAAGTTTCTATTCGGACGCATGTTGTGTAACCAGCGATATGTATGGCTATATTGGACAGAGCATCACCATTAGATATGAACGCAGCGAGGTTGTAAAGTAATTTACAGTACTACAATACGATCAAGTTTCTATTCGGACGCATGTTGTGTAACCAGCGATATTTATGGCTATATTGGACGGAGCATCACCATTAGATATGAACGCAGAGAGGTTGTAAAGTAATTTACAGTACAACAATACGATTAAGTTTCTATTCGGACGCATGTTGTGTAACCAGTGATATGTATGGCTATATTGGACGGAGCATCACCATTAGATATGAACGCAGAGAGGTTGTAAAGTAATTTACAGTACAACAATACGATTAAGTTTCTATTCGGACGCATGTTGTGTAACCAGCGATATGTATGGCTATATTGGACGGAGCATTACCATTAGATATGAACACAGAGAGGTTGTAAAGTAATTTACAGTACAACAATACGATCAAGTTTCTATTCGGACGCATGTTGTGTAACCAGCGGTACGTATGGCTATATTGGACGGAGCATCACCATTAGATATGAACACAGAGAGGTTGTAAAGTAATTTACAGTACAACAAAACGATCAAGTTTCTATTCGGACGCATGTTGTGTAACCAGCGATATGTATGGCTATATTGAATGGAGCATCATCATTAGATATGAACGCAGAGAGGTTGTAAAGTAATTTACAGTACAACAATACGATCAAGTTTGAATTCGGACGCATGTTGTGTAACCAGCGATATGTATGGCGATATTGAATGGAACATCACCATTAGATATGGACGCAGAGAGGTTGTAAAGTAATTTACAGTACAACAATACGATCAAGTTTGAATTCGGACGCATGTTGTGTAACCAGTGATATGTATGGCTATATTGGACGGAGCATCACCATTAGATATGAACGCAGAGAGGTTGTAAAGTAATTTACAGTACAACAATACGATCAAGTTTGAATTCGGACGCATGTTGTGTAACCAGCGATATGTATGGCGATATTGAATGGAACATCACCATTAGATATGGACGCAGAGAGGTTGTAAAGTAATTTACAGTACAACAATACGATCAAGTTTGAATTCGGACGCATGTTGTGTAACCAGTGATATGTATGGCTATATTGGACGGAGCATCACCATTAGATATGAACGCAGAGAGGTTGTAAAGTAATTTACAGTACTACAATACGATCAAGTTTCTATTCGGACGCATGTTGTGTAACCAGCGATATGTATGGCTATATTGAATGGAGCATCACAATTAGATATGAACGCAGAGAGGTTGTAAAGTAATTTACAGTGCAACAATACGATCAAGTTTCTATTCGGACGCATGTTGTTTAAGCAGCGATATGTATGGCTATATTGAATGGAGCATCACCATTAGATATGAACACAGAGAGGTTATAAAGTAATTTACAGTACAACAATACGATCATATTTCTATTCGGACGCATGTTGTGTAACCAGCGATATGTATGGCTATATTGGACGGAGTGTCATCATTAGATATGAACGCAGAAAGGTTGTAAAGTAATTTACAGTACAACAATACGATCAAGTTTCTATTCGGATGCATGTTGTGTAACCAGCGATATGTATGGCTATATTGAATGGAGCATCACCATTAGATATGGACGCAGAGAGGTTGTAAAGTAATTTACAGTACAACAATACGATCAAGTTTGAATTCGGACGCATGTTGTGTAACCAGCGATATGTATGGCTATATTGGACGGAGTGTCATCATTAGATATGAACGCAGAAAGGTTGTAAAGTAATTTACAGTACTACAATACGATTAAGTTTCTATTCTGACGCATGTTGTGTAACCAGCGATATGTATGGCTATATTGGACGGAGTGTCATCATTAGATATGAACGCAGAAAGGTTGTAAAGTAATTTACAGTACTACAATACGATCAAGTTTCTATTCGGACGCATGTTTTGTAACCAGCGATATGTATGGCTATATTGAATGGAACATCACCATTAGATATGGACGCAGAGAGGTTGTAAAGTAATTTACAGTACAACAATACGATCAAGTTTCTATTCGGACGCATGTTGTGTAACCAGCGATATGTATGGCTATATTGAATGGAACATCACCATTAGATATGGACGCAGAGAGGTTGTAAAGTAATTTACAGTACAACAATACGATCAAGTTTCTATTCGGACGCATGTTCTGTAACCAGCGATATGTATGGCTATATTGAATGTAACATCACCATTAGATATGAACGCAGATAGGTTGTAAAGTAATTTACAGTACTACAATACGATCAAGTTTCTATTCGGACGCATGTTCTGTAACCAGAGATATGTATGGCTATATTGAATGTAACATCACCATTAGATATGGACGCAGAGAGGTTGTAAAGTAATTTACAGTACAACAATACGATCAAGTTTCTATTCGGACGCATGTTGTGTAACCAGCGATATGTATGGCTATATTGAATGGAACATCACCATTAGATATGGACGCAGAGAGGTTGTAAAGTAATTTACAGTACAACAATACGATCAAGTTTCTATTCGGACGCATGTTGTGTAACCAGCGATATGTATGGCTATATTGAATGGAACATCACCATTAGATATGGACGCAGAGAGGTTGTAAAGTAATTTACAGTACAACAATACGATCAAGTTTCTATTCGGACGCATGTTGTGTAACCAGCGATATGTATGGCTATATTGAATGGAACATCACCATTAGATATGGACGCAGAGAGGTTGTAAAGTAATTTACAGTACAACAATACGATCAAGTTTCTATTCGGACGCATGTTGTGTAACCAGTGATATGTATGGCGATATTGAATGGAACATCACCATTAGATATGGACGCAGAGAGGTTGTAAAGTAATTTACAGTACAACAATACGATCAAGTTTCTATTCGGACGCATGTTGTGTAACCAGCGATATGTATGGCTATATTGAATGGAACATCACAATTAGATATGAACGCAGAGAGGTTGTAAAGTAATTTACAGTACAACAATACGATCATATTTCTATTCGGACGCATGTTCTGTAACCAGCGATATGTATGGCTATATTGAATGTAACATCACCATTAGATATGAACGCAGATAGGTTGTAAAGTAATTTACAGTACTACAATACGATCATGTTTCTATTCGGACGCATGTTGTGTAACCAGCGATATGTATGGCTATATTGAATGGAGCATCACCATTAGATATGGACGCAGAGAGGTTGTAAAGTAATTTACAGTACAACAATACGATCAAGTTTCTATTCGGATGCATGTTGTGTAACCAGCGATATGTATGGCTATATTGAATGGAGCATCACCATTAGATATGGACGCAGAGAGATTGTAAAGTATATTTCAGTACAACAATACGATCAAGTTTCTATTCGGACGCATGTTGTGTAACCAGAGATATGTATGGCTATATTGAATGGAGCATCACAATTAGATATGGACGCAGAGAGATTGTAAAGTATATTTCAGTACAACAATACGATCAAGTTTCTATTCGGACGCATGTTGTGTAACCAGTGATATGTATGGCTATATTGAATGGAGCATCACAATTAGATATGAACGCAGAGAGGTTGTAAAGTAATTTACAGTACAACAATACGATCAAGTTTCTATTCGGACGCATGTTGTGTAACCAGCGATATGTATGGCTATATTGAATGGAACATCACCATTAGATATGAACGCAGAAAGGTTGTAAAGTAATTTACAGTACTATAATACGATCAAGTTTCTATTCGGACGCATGTTGTGTAACCAGCAATATGTATGGCTATATTGGACGGAGCATCACCATTAGATATGAACGCAGAGAGGTTGTAAAGTAATTTTACAGTACAACAATACGATCATATTTATATTCGGACGCATGTTGTGTAACCAGTGATATGTATGGCTATATTGGACGGAGCATTACCATTAGATATGAACGCTGAGAAGTTGTAAAGTATTTGACAGTACAACAGTACGATCATATTTCTATTCGGACGCATGTTGTGTAACCAGTGATATTTATGGCTATATTGAATGGAGCATCAAAATTAAATATGAACGCAGAGAGGTTGTAAAGTAATTTTACAATACAACAATACGATCATATTTCTATTCGGACGCATGTTGTGTAACCAGCGATATGTATGGCTATATTGGACGGAGTATCATCATTAGATATGAACGCAGAGAGGTTGTAAAGTAATTTACAGTACAACAATACGATCAAGTTTCTATTCGGACGCATGTTTTGTAACCAGTGATATGTATGGCTGTATTGGACGGAGCATCACCATTAGATATGAACGCAGCGAGGTTGTAAAGTAATTTACAGTACTACAATACGATCAAGTTTCTATTCGAACGCATGTTGTGTAACCAGTGATATGTATGGCTAAATTGGACGGAGCATCACCATTAGATATGAACGCAGAGAGGTTGTAAAGTAATTTACAGTACAACAATACGATCAAGTTTCTATTCGGACGCATGTTGTGTAACCAGCGATATGTATGGCTATATTGGACGGAGCATCACCATTAGATATGAACGCAGAGAGGTTGTAAAGTAATTTACAGTACAACAATACGATTAAGTTTCTATTCGGACGCATGTTGTGTAACCAGTGATATGTATGGCTATATTGAATGGAGCATCATCATTAGATATGAACGCAGAGAGGTTGTAAAGTTATTTACATTACAACAATACGATCAAGTTTCTATTCGGACGCATGTTGTGTAACCAGCGATATGTATGGCTATATTGGACGGAGCATCACCATTAGATATGAACGCAGCGAGGTTGTAAAGTAATTTACAGTACTACAATACGATCAAGTTTCTATTCGAACGCATGTTGTGTAACCAGTGATATGTATGGCTAAATTGGACGGAGCATCACCATTAGATATGAACGCAGAGAGGTTGTAAAGTAATTTACAGTACAACAATACGATCAAGTTTCTATTCGGACGCATGTTGTGTAACCAGCGATATGTATGGCTATATTGGACGGAGCATCACCATTAGATATGAACGCAGAGAGGTTGTAAAGTAATTTACAGTACAACAATACGATCAAGTTTCTATTCGGACGCATGTTGTGTAACCAGCGATATGTATGGCTATATTGGACGGAGCATCACCATTAGATATGAACGCAGAGAGGTTGTAAAGTAATTTACAGTACAACAATACGATTAAGTTTCTATTCGGACGCATGTTGTGTAACCAGTGATATGTATGGCTATATTGAATGGAGCATCATCATTAGATATGAACGCAGAGAGGTTGTAAAGTAATTTACAGTACAACAATACGATTAAGTTTCTATTCGGACGCATGTTTTGTAACCAGTGATATGTATGGCTGTATTGGACGGAGCATCACCATTAGATATGAACGCAGCGAGGTTGTAAAGTAATTTACAGTACTACAATACGATCAAGTTTCTATTCGAACGCATGTTGTGTAACCAGTGATATGTATGGCTAAATTGGACGGAGCATCACCATTAGATATGAACGCAGAGAGGTTGTAAAGTAATTTACAGTACAACAATACGATCAAGTTTCTATTCGGACGCATGTTGTGTAACCAGCGATATGTATGGCTATATTGGACGGAGCATCACCATTAGATATGAACGCAGAGAGGTTGTAAAGTAATTTACAGTACAACAATACGATCAAGTTTCTATTCGGACGCATGTTGTGTAACCAGCGATATGTATGGCTATATTGGACGGAGCATCACCATTAGATATGAACACAGAGAGGTTGTAAAGTAATTTACAGTACAACAATACGATTAAGTTTCTATTCGGACGCATGTTGTGTAACCAGTGATATGTATGGCTATATTGGACGGAGCATCAC
This sequence comes from Panopea generosa, assembly GCA_029582155.1. Lineage (NCBI taxonomy): Eukaryota > Metazoa > Mollusca > Bivalvia > Adapedonta > Hiatellidae > Panopea > Panopea generosa. Next base: position 21,866,507 of record CM055895.1, read on the forward strand.
CATTAAATATGAACGCAGAGAGGTTGTAAAGTAATTTACAGTACAACAATACGATCAAGTTTCTATTCGGACGCATGTTGTGTAACCAGCGATATGTATGGCTATATTGAATGGAGCATCACCATTAGATATGGACGCAGAGAGGTTGTAAAGTAATTTACAGTACAACAATACGATCAAGTTTCTATTCGGACGCATGTTGTGTAACCAGCGATATGTATGGCTATATTGAATGGAGCATCACCATTAGATATGAACACAGAGAAGTTGTAAAGTAATTTACAGTACAACAATACGATCAAGTTTCTATTCGGACGCATGTTGTGTAACCAGTGATATGTATGGCTATATTGAATGGAGCATTACCATTAGATATGAACACAGAGAGGTTGTAAAGTAATTTACAATACAACAATACGATCAAGTTTCTATTCGGACGCATGTTGTGTAACCAGCGATATGTATGGCTATAATGGACGGAGCATCACCATTAGATATGAACGCAGAGAGGTTGTAAAGTAATTTACAGTACAACAATACGATTAAGTTTCTATTCGGACGCATGTTGTGTAACCAGTGATATGTATGGCGATATTGGACGGAGCATCACCATTAGATATGAACGCAGAGAGGTTGTAAAGTAATTTACAGTACAACAATACGATCAAGTTTCTATTCGGACGCATGTTGTGTAACCAGTGATATGTATGGCTATATTGAATGGAACATCACCATTAGATATGAACGCAGAGAGGTTGTAAAGTAATTTACAGTACAACAATACGATTAAGTTTCTATTCGGACGCATGTTGTGTAACCAGTGATATGTATGGCTATATTGAATGGAGCATCATCATTAGATATGAACGCAGAGAGGTTGTAAAGTTATTTACATTACAACAATACGATCAAGTTTCTATTCGGACGCATGTTGTGTAACCAGCGATATGTATGGCTATATTGGACGGAGCATCATCATTAGATATGAACGCAGAGAGGTTGTAAAGTTATTTACATTACAACAATACGATCAAGTTTCTATTCGGACGCATGTTGTGTAACCAGTGATATGTATGGCTATATTGAATGGAGCATCATCATTAGATATGAACGCAGAGAGGTTGTAAAGTAATTTACAGTACAACAATACGATCAAGTTTCTATTCGGACGCATGTTGTGTAACCAGCGATATGTATGGCTATATTAAATGGAACATCACCATTAGATATGAACGCAGAAAGGTTGTAAAGTAATTTACAGTACAACAATACGATCAAGTTTCTATTCGGACGCATGTTGTGTAACCAGCGATATGTATGGCTATATTGAATGGAACATCACCATTAGATATAAAGAGGTTTTACAATATTTTACAGTACAGTAATAGGGCATCTACAGCATATATTCCCGACCCGGTTAGAATAATTTTGAAACCACATTTCACAACTACTCTTTGTGGAAGTCTCGCTTGTCTGAGAGGCGAATCTGTTTCAAGGAATACTGGAAAGTTTGTCAGAAAATCAGAAAAAAATATTGCGTGTATCGCTCAAAAACATTCAGAATCATGTCAGAAAGCAATACTTTGTCATGATATTAAACATATTCATTGTACCGTTTTAATGTAGCCGACATGTCAGGCAGTTTCAGACGTACATTTGAACAAAAGGCGTTTGTTTCTTGAAAACACATTGTTGGATGTATTGTTTATTCAATAAAGCAAGAAATCAGAAAATTTATTTATAGAAAAATATACTCTTAATGATGATATGAAAATTTTGATTATATTGTGTTGGAATAAATCAGTTTTAATGGTCGGTTATTTATTTAGTTCAATGACATACAATTTCAAGACATTTCAATATCGTCGGTTCACCATTCTACAATGTAGGTTAACTTTTAAGCAACGAGGATTCACGTTTTTATACCATTAGAGCACATCTTTCTTCGCATAATCTACACAAATTTGTTATATTAATTCTATCCAATGAAAAGAAAGACATAATATAAACATATATCAAAACTAATTTACTTTTCAAATAAACTAAAACAAGAACTAGAATAAGTCTTGTTATTTTTTTATGTAATATCACAAAGGTAAAAAAACATTAATATTAGTTTTCTTTATTGACGCCAATAACTGTTATTGCATGTACCTAATATAAATACGTCTGCAGAACGAACCCACTCTTCCGATTGGGTCCGTTAACTAACAATTGTTACAAGCACGCTGATTGCTCCAGGTAACGTTTGAATGACGTCATAGTTTAGTAAGCGTTCAATTGCTATGAATTGTTGGACAGGCATAGAATTCCCTGCTTTTCCATTGGTGGTTAATAGACCTGATTCGAGAAATATCATGTTCTGGGATATACTAATTATAAATTATCTGTCGTTTCTGTCAAATACAGTTAAACTTTAATAATTTGATCAATCAGTCTTGTTACAACATACTTTGTTACATCAATTACTAACATACTCGCATGACTCCGGCATATTTGTACCAGACCGAACATACCAAATCGAACTAGAGTGTTCAATAGCCTTTTCCAGAGCCTGATATCTCCCGAATCAGGTCTATTAACCCCCATTGAAAATGAAGGGAATTCTATGCCTGTCCCACAATTCATAGCAATTGAAACGCTTACTAAACTGTGACGTCATAAAAAATTGCTTTCGAAACAAGGCTAATTACTGGACCCAATCTGGAGAGCTGGGTCCGTTCTACTGTCAGATTAAGGGTCCAACTATCGTCGGAAAATGACGTCATCATGGTTAAACTACACAACGTTTTCGCGCGGTTAAGTCGATCTATAGGGACCATTATGACATTATGTTTGCCGATGTGTTATGGTCTTTAGTTTACACCACCCCTATAATTAAGATAAGTGCTAAGTCATTATACAGTGAAGAATAGCCTCGATGGTGACATGTAATCCTGTGACGCCAGTGAATTTAACCACTATGTTTACCACGTGTAAAAACTGAACACCAATGTAGCCGATTGATAGTTACAACGACATGGATACATGGCATATAGATCACAGATAGGTAAACACGGGAATATCAATGTATGTCTGAGTATTACTTTTTCAGAAAATATTTAAAAAAAATACCAAGTAAGTGCAAGTAAAGTGAAGTTTATAATAAACAAGGACATATCCTGGATGATAAATACAGAGAATACCAAACACACCGAAACACATTTTATAAAGTGCAGTAACACTGTCGTTCTTTTAAAACTGTGGTTTTTCCATACAAGCATCGAATTTTGAATAGAACTCGACTTCAAACTATTGAAGCCTTTTCGATTTTGCTCGAAAATGGATAACCTCTAAAGTTTACTGCTGGCGTGTATGAAAGGAGTGGAATATTGCATTACCTATCTCCGTTTCGTCTTCGTTTTGATAACAAGACATGCGGGTTGCCATACATGTTTATTATTGTAATCATTTTCCAGCTTAAAGCAGAACTATTACATGTTCGTACTATTTAAACAGAAGTTAGATTATTATCCGATAACCAATCGAATTAAACGTACATTGTCAGATAATACGTGCTGATATATAATAACACCCGAAAACATAGAAACACGTCCTACTGGGAAAACGAACGGAAGATTTTGTTTCAGAGGAGAGGGTACAGTTTTGTTGAAGATGGAAAACATCGGATGTATTTCTTAAATGTGCTAATTAGTCTTTTCACTACTAATGACATTTCAAAAAGATCTTGTCACGTTAAGATATATTTCCATTTCTCCTGATAAGATTTATCAGCACTATATTTATACCGATGTGTCTTCTCTCGACATAACCGAAACTCTATTAGAATCTGTGGAAATTGCCGAGGCAGTCCGATTGTTTGGTTTAACAAATGAGAAGCGTTATCAAAATCTCATTTAAATATTTTAAAAAGAAAAAAAAGCAACTTGGAATAAGATCAAGACACCATAAAATGGGTTTTTATTCATAACGTATTTTGGCCATAGTCTTACTACTTCAACATACTTAATCGGCATGGAGTATGGTGATATTTTTACTGAATTGATATATATATATATATATATATATATACTAACCAACACTTCCAGAGCATCACTTGGAAAATAAACCCATAGCCTATCGGGTAATGATTGACTGCGCGCAGTTGAATTGGCGGGATACCTGTCTGTGCAATGCGACGCATTGAGGCATACCAATAGCACGGCCGTGATCTTTAATACTTAATTTTGGCATGGTAATGGAACTTAATGTCTGATTTTAAATCTATTTCTAATGGGACTGGGAAAAGAGATATCGACCAACATATTTTTAAACGCATAACTTTCTTGATTTCCACGTGCAGCACGGAACTGGTTTACCATTAAAACAGCCCGTGTTCAGTCATCCATGAAGATAATTTCTTCATGTTTTAGCCAATAGATTTCAATTAAAGTGGACACAATATAAACATGACAACAGAATTTTCTGTTGTAATAAACAATATTTCAAAGCTACGCGATGTGTTGGGAGGGTGGGTTAGAATAGAATTTTGATATTGGCATCAAAATATTTGATACGTCTTTTAATGTTTTATTTCAGCCACAAATGCTCGTCTGGGCTCTAGATGACGTCAGCGATCGTTGATTTGAAAACATATTTAATTTGTAATAGGATACCTGTGTTTTGTCTATTTCATTTATATACCAGATATAAATCCGGAACAATTGTTCAAAAAAATAAACTGATCACCTGATAATGGACGACAACAATGAAATCAGATTACCTATAGATATTAAAACACGTTGTCACGTGTATGTGTTTTTATAACTTAAATACAAACTTTGCAAATTGGCACAATTTATGACAATCGCTACACATTTTGAGTGTATTTGGTCCGATGATTATTCATGTGGAATTTTAGCCGTATAGAAAGTAGTTCCATAAATGACTTTTAAAAACAAACGAATAAAATGGCTCATTTTAAATTTTGAATTTAATACCGACACATGTTATTGAGTAGCTATCAATACATTCCGTTATACACAACACCCTGCAAAAGTGCATCTTGGCATTTATAATTGAATTGCATGTCAAATAAAAGTTAATCACATTCACATCACACCATTTTCTGTTATCTCCTAATTCAGACTCATATTTATTCAAATGAAAAAGCAGGCAATTCCATTCCCACAATTCATTATGTGTACACTATTGTCAGGTTTTAGTTTTGTTTAAGTTTCTGACCAACTAGCGTCACTGTCGTGATCGAGGTCCGGCACATCCATTTTTGGAACCGGCACAGACTAACCAAGATGGCGGATGCTAAACTGTTCCAAGGCAGGTGGTTTCTTACAAGTGTGATTACGCAATAAGGATGAAGTAAATCTGCATATGTATTGTTGATGCGATTTTGACTTAGGTTAAAAACGTATCAGTACTTAAGTTTTTATCCACACATGAAGTGTAACTATTCAAATTCTGTTCTAAAACAGCGGGTCAGTCATTTTTTTTTAAATCGAAGCGGTAAAGCTATTTTTTCTCAATTCTCCTGAGTATATTCCAAAATGTATAAACGTTATTTATTATTTTTCTGATGCAACAGTATAATATATATCAATTTCAAAACCGCTTTGAATTATGTGAAGTTATAATGGAGAAATTGCTATAAAAAGTCAACGGCACAGTTGGCATATTTGACATACAGTTTTAAAGTACAAACAAGAGAGAAGTCAACGGCACAGTTGCCAGAAATGCCAACGGCACATACATGTAATTAATTGGCATGCATTCAAAACTTTTAGTGTGAAAATTATGATATATCCATATTTTCATCTGTAACGTCGTATTTTTCGTCAGTTTAACAACATTTGTGTATACTAATCAATATCAGGAGAGAAAAACATGTGCCTTTGAAGATGCTAGTGATGGACAGATGCTAAGCACTAGTTAAAATATATATTACGCACCGATTTAACAAAATAGAAAAAAACAACAACAATAACACTATGAATGTAGGGAGCGAGTATTGCAAATTCATCATATAATCAATTAATTAACTTATTAAGTGTTCAACATACTTTTCGACAAACGACTAATTATTAATAAAGACGTTATTCTGAACGTTAACTTGCAACCGAAGCTCCCCTCTTCCATTCTACGGTATACACAAGAAGAGTTCGATTTCAGGACTATGTATTTGTTCTTTGTCATGTATTAATGGTATGGTGTTTAGCCGAAATCCGACGTTCTTCTCTGAGCTTTTAACAATATATTTAGGTTTGGCTTAATGGAAGACCGACATAAAACTGTATTTCATAGAAATAGTTTTTACAAAATTTGAAAATCAAGGCTGATTTCAGTTAGAATGTCATTCAATAAAGCTGGATCGAATGTTACCATTTGAGTAGTAAATCTGATCAGTTTGCAGTGTATATATTTCAGATAGGACTTTGGTAACACCAAACTTCGGTAGGTTTTAAAAAGCCGGAGTAGTACATGAAAGGGTATTACCGTTCGACTCGTAATAAAGTGTCAAGCCCCAAGATGAGCCGCAGCTACCATATGGGTTCATGGCAACTCGTGTTCCTTGATTGAAACTATGAAAACAACTTTTTTTCTTTATATTTAACCCTGGATTATATACAAGAAGTACTTTAGCAACACATTTCGCAATTGCATGGATGAGGATCACTCTGTTTTCTGTTATTTAGATTAGCGATTAGACTTAAGAAGATTTAATGTCGATTTGTCAGTCTTCTAAGTCAGACAGATTGTTCAACAGTATATTCGAATCAAGGGTTTTTGTAAAATAATATCTGCCTTTGAATAACATGTGCGTCTTCAAAACTGTTCATATCGCTTAAGTTACGGTTGACTTTGTTTCAGTGTTGATTTATTGTCCCAAAAAACAAATCTCACTACCATCTTCACCCGTAGATGATATCTTCCGTATCTTTCGGATAATATAATTTTATTACCTTTTAACATTCACCAGATATGAGCATTAGACCCCACGTTTTGGTCCTCCAATACCGATTCGCCAATATTTCTTAACCGTGTCATTAAACTTCAAAGATGAGGTGTTAGTGCAGTTATCAAACTTTAAAAAGTCCATAAGCAGCTGGAATGCTATATTGTTAAATTCGAAAGTGCAATCATAAATCTGACTATTTAGATTTGCACATGTCTCTAGATGACCGTCTTTATTTAGAGCATTAATAACGATAGATTTCCCTTTCAATTCATCATCAATTTCAACTGCTTTCCCTCTAAATGAATGTTTCTATTCTGTGTTTTTGGTCGAATAGTTTGTTTTCATAGAAAGGAATATAAATGGTCTTATCAAAGGTAGCATGCGTTTCGTCGATTGAAATATTTTGCATTTATTTTTTTTTTTCGGTTTCTCTATGTTCTTCAGATTTATTAAAATAATCCCACGTGTTCTCAATTATATAAAAAAATCCGACCCGTCTGCTATCCATATTAAGGCATAATATTAAAAATGTGATATCAAAATGACCGCTTCCTCTCATAAATGCATCCAAGTTTGACTTCGATGTACTATTGCAATGTTTTCCAACATATGGTCTGTCTAGAATCTTTTACAGTATATCACTTCTCAGCGATCAAAAATGATTAGTCAGAGGAAGTCTTTAGACAACCTTAATGGAGAAAAATAAGTAAAATAGATAAATGTACAGCTTTTCAATTAATTTTTAACCAAAATGCTTCCTAATATATCTTATATATTTTTGGGACGAAGTATTACGCCGGTTTCAACACATTTCAGGTTATATATGGGATATCCAGTTTTATAGGGGGAGGAAGATCCCAGAATGAATCTGATTAGAAACACTGTCCTTCCCTTAGTAATTGGTAACATACCTCTTATATGTATGATGATATTAATGTTCGTTATATATCAACTGTATTTAACAAAATATGTGATTAATAACGAATATTCAGCATAATTTGTACATTTTAATAAATGTATGCTTTTATCATTTATTTTATATGTGCCGCTGACAGCTTGGGCAACTGTGCCGTAGACATCAATTGTTTACTCGTTTGAAAATAAACGCAAAATATCACATCTGTGCCGTTGACTTTTCCGATTTTTATTTTTCAGAAAAAACCCCCAGCAATATCTCCATTAACACTTCACATAAGTTAGTGTGTTTTTTGGCATTGAGACATATCATACTATTGTGTCAAGAAAATAATGAATAAATTATAGATTGGGTGGAATATACTCAGGAGAGCTCAGAAAAGAATAGCTCCACCGATTCGATTCGACAAATTCAAATGACCCGCTGTTTTTGGACAGAATTTGAACAGTTACACTTCATGTGTGGATAAAAATAAAAGTGCTTGAACATTTTGAACCTAAGCCGAATTGACATCAACAATGCGTTTACAGATTAACACCATATTTATCGCATAATCACACTTGTAAAAAAAACAACCTACCTTGGAACATTTTAGCGTCCGCCATCTTGGTTAGTCTGTGCCGGTTCAACAAAAAATTGTGCCGGAGCTCGATTACGACAGTGAGCGTATTCATAACCACTGGTGTTGATATGATCTTAGCGGAGAGAGCTGGGGCTAAAGATTGGTCCATAGCGAGTAGAGCTACAGCTTGATTGATCCGTAGCAGGGAGAGCTAGATGTGTTCATTGGTCCGTAGCAAGAGAGCTGGAACTGTTGATTGGTCCATAGCGGGTAGAGCTAGATCTTGACTGATCCGTAGCAGGGAGCGTATTCATAACCATTGGTGTTGATATGATCGTAGCGGGGAGAGCTGGGGCTGTAGATTGGTCCATAGCGGGTAGAGCTACAGCTTGATTGGTCCAGAGCAGGGAGAGCTATATTTGTTCATTGATCCGTAGCTAGAGAGCTGTGATTGTAGATTGGTCCATAGAGGGTAGAGCTAGAGCTTGATTGATCCGTGACAGGGAGAGCTAGAATTATTTATTGGTCCGTAGCTAGGGAGCTGGGACTGTTGATCGGTCCATAGCGGGTAGAGCTAGAACTTGACTGATCCGTAGCAGGGAGAGCTAGAACTGTTCATTGGTCAGTACCTTATAGCGGGGAGTATTAGAACTGTTCATGGATCAGTACCTTGTAGCGAGGAGAGCTAAAACTGTTCATGAGTCAGTACCTTGTAGGGGGGAGAGCTAGAATTGTTCATGGATCCGTACATTGTAATGGGGCAGATCTAGAAGTGTTCTTCGGTCAGCACCTTGTAACGGGAAAAGTTAGAACTGTTCATGGGTCAGTACCTTATGGCGGGGAGAATTAGAACTGTTCATGGGTCCGTACATTGTAGGGGGGGGAGGGGGGGGGGAAGAGCTATAACTGTTAATGGGTCAGTACCTTATAGCGGCGAGGAGAATTAGAACTGTTCATTGGTCAGTACCATATAGCGGGGAGAATAAGAACTGTTCATTGGTCAGTACCATATAGCGGGGAGAATAAGAACTGTTAACTAGTCAATACCTTGTAGCATTGAGAGCTAGAATTGTTCATGGGTCTGTACCTTATAGCGGGGAGAGTAAGATCTGTTCACGGGTCAGTACCTTGTTGCAGTGAGAGCTAGAATTGTTCATGGGTCTGTACCTTATAGCGGGGAGAGTAAGATATGTTCACGGGTCAGTACCTTGTTGCAGTGAGAGCTAGAATTGTTCATGGGTCTGTACCTTATAGCGGGGAGAGTAAGATCTGTTTACGGGTCAGTACCTTGTTGCAGCAAAGGCTAGAACTTTTCATGGGTCTGTACCTTATAGCGGGGAGAGTAAGATCTGTTCACGGGTCAGTACCTTGTTGCAGTGAGAGCTAGAACTTTTCATGGGTCTGTACCTTATAGCGGGGAGAGTAAGATCTGTTTACGGGTCAGTACCTTGTTGCAGTGAGAGCTAGAACTTTTCATGGGTCTGTACCTTATAGCGGGTAGAGTTAGAACTGTTAACGGGTTAGTTCCTTGTATCAATGAGAGCTAGAACTTTTCATGGGTCTGTACCTTATAGCGGGGAGAGTAAGATCTGTTCACGGGTCAGTACCTTGTTGCAGTGAGAGCTAGAACTTTTCATGGGTCTGTACCATATAGCGGGGAGAGTAAGATCTGTTCACGGGTCAGCACCTTGTATCAGTGAGAGCTAGAACTTTTCATGGGTCTGTACCTTATAGCGGGGAGAGTAAGATCTGTTCACGGGTCAGTACCTTGTTGCAGTGAGAGCTAGAACTTTTCATGGGTCTGTACCTTATAGCGGGGAGAGTAAGATCTGTTTACGGATCAGTACCTTGTTGCAGTGAGAGCTAGAACTTTTCATGGATCTGTACCTTATAGCGGGGAGAGTTAGATCTGTTAACGGGTTAGTTCCTTGTATCAATGAGAGCTAGAACTTTTTATGGGTCTGTACCTTATAGCGGGGAGAGTAAGATCTGTTCACGGGTCAGTACCTTGTTGCAGTGAGAGCTAAAACTTTTCATGGGTCTGTACCTTATAGCGGGTAGAGTTAGAACTTTTAACGGGTTAGTTCCTTGTATCAATGAGAGCTAGAACTTTTCATGGGTCAGTACCATATAGCGGGGAGAGTAAGATATGTTCACGGGTCAGTACCTTGTTGCAGTGAGAGCTAGAACTTTTCATGGGTCTGTACCATATAGCGGAGAGAGTAAGATATGTTCACGGGTCAGTACCTTGTATCAGTGAGAGCTAGAACTTTTCATGGGTCTGTACCTTATAGCGGGGAGAGTAAGATCTGTTCACGGGTAAGTACCTTGTTGCAGTGAGAGCTAGAACTTTTCATGGGTCTGTACCATATAGCGGGGAGAGTAAGATATGTTCACGGGTCAGTACCTTATAACGATGAGAGCTAGAAATGTACATGAGTCAGTACATCGGAGGGGGAAGAGCTAGAACTGTTCATGTGTCAGTAGCTTATAATGATGAGAGCTAGAAATGTACATGAGTCAGTACATCGGAGGGGGAAGAGCTAGAACTGTTCATGTGTCAGTAGCTTATAACGATGAGAGCTAGAAATGTACATGAGTCAGTACATCGGAGGGGGAAGAGCTAGAACTGTTCATGTGTCAGTAGCTTATAACGATGAGAGCTAGAAATGTACATGAGTCAGTACATCGGAGGGGGAAGAGCTAGAACTGTTCATGTGTCAGTAGCTTATAACGATGAGAGCTAGAAATGTACATGAGTCAGTACATCGGAGGGGGAAGAGCTAGAACTGTTCATGTGTCAGTACCTTATAACGATGAGAGCTAGAAATGTACATGAGTCAGTACATCGGAGGGGGAAGAGCTAGAACTGTTCATGAGTCATTTCATTAAATCGGGGAGAGCTAAAACTGTTCATGGGGCAGTACCTTGTAGCGGGGAGAGCTAGAACTGTTCATTAGTCACTACCTTATAGCGGAGAGAGCTAGAACTGTTCATGGGTCAGTACCGTGTAGCGGGGAGGGCTAGAACTGTTCATGGGTCAGTACCTTATAGCGGAGAGAGCTAGAACTGTTCATGGGTCAGTACCGTGTAGCGGGAAGGGCTAGAACTGTTCATGGGTCAGTACCGTTTAGCGGGGAGGGCTAGAACTGTTCATGGGTCAGTACCTTATAGCGGAGAGAGCTAGAACTGTTCATGGGTCAGTACCGTGTAGCGGGGAGGGCTAGAACTGTTCATGGGTCAGTACCGTGTAGCGGAGAGAGCTAGAACTGTTCATGAGTCAGTACCGTGTAGCGGGGAGGGCTAGAACTGTTCATGGGTCAGTACCGTGTAGCGGGGAGAGCTAGAACTGTTCATGGGTCAGTACCGTGTAGCGGGGAGAGCTAGAAATGTTCATGAGTCAGTACCGTGTAGCGGGAAGAGCTAGAATTGTTCATGAGTCAGTACTGTGTAGCGGGAAGAGCCAGAATTGTTCATGGGTCACTACCTTATAGCGGGGAGAGCTAGAACTGTTTACTGGTCAGAACCTTGTATTGGGGAGAGCTAAAACTGTTCATGGGTCATTTCCTTGTAGCGAGAAGAGCTAGAACTATTTCTACATTCAAACTAATAATATTATCACATGTTATTTTAGTGTAAGTGATATATTCTAAAAAAAAATTCGAACAAATCTGTTTTTTCTTTTAACTTAAAGTCAAAGACAAGGTTGTATTTAAATATATTTTCAATTGCATATGTGACCAACTAAGACGCATTTATAAATAAATAGACAGACGACTGATATATTCATCCTGCATGAATAATATCAGGGAAGGGATTGTCGCAGTGCATTTCTACAGCTTCGAGTGCAAATTCGCATTATCAGACTACCTCATGATAAGAGTCTGTGACAATAATAAAACAAAACCAAGCAAAATTGGCTTCATGGTATTGGCAACAGTGACTGTACTGATTTAGCTTGAATTTAACCTAAAGTATTACTTTAAGAAAACAAAAAAGTATATTTGTTTATTTACTTTGGTGGTTGTGGCCATTCAACTATTGTTAAGTGTATATTTGTTTGTTTTATAGACGGAATCAATATTCTAGATGACAGCAACGTTAGGGGAAATTGTGCCTGAAATTTGTTTTGCTTTATATATTAAATTATTTTTTTTCTCCAAATTTTCTGAGCTCTGGCTTTTGTGTCGCTTTAGTATGTATGTTTGTAGATAAATATTGTTGTGGTCTATTATATTGTTAAACATATATTACCAATGTGCCTGTTTTACAATTATATCAATATATTTGTTAACGGTTATCGACAGTGTATTTTGCATTCCAGATTACTAATTGTTGGAAGGCCAAGACTAAATCCACTGTTTATATAAACACATAACAGGCCACGTTTCACCAAGTAACATTCAAATCTATCGTTTATGGAGGTACTTATGCTATTTTTAAATAAGTGAACTTATTTTATAGAGTCGTGTAAGTTATTACTGAGGTCATCTATCTGGCCAAGACTTCATTTTTCATTTCGGCATAACACATCCACTGGAAGCAGGAAAAGTTTCCGTAGGGTAATCGCATAATGGCGGTGATAAATATTCTTTGTTTCTTCTTATTAAAAATTATATATTCATTATTCTAATGCTAATTTGGTGATTTGATTGGCATTATTGTTGTATTTGGAACGTTTTGAAAGCATTGCCATGTTTGAATTGTGAACTAAAAAAAGAACTGATGCTTGGACATTTTGGTAGACATAATATTATATATGCAGTCTACGTTCACATTATTGACAGTGCACATACTAAAGACAAACAATTTCATGGATGAAACATTACACCTACTTTTCTAATACTACTGTGGCACTGCAGATGTCAACAAACAGTAAATGTAAGTCCCTTCATGGTCTGGGTTTTTCTATGAATGGCAAAACTTTAAAAATGCTTCATTCACTATAGAAATGAGAACAAAAGTCAATAATGGGATTACATCTTTAAAACAACTGTTTAATTAACCTTCTAAACGGTGACTATTCTTTTTATTTGAGTAAACATTATATTGAAACAAATTGGCATTTCTACGACATATCTTTACTTATTTTATACAAGAAAACTTTTTTCGTTCTAAATGTATTTTTGTTCTAGACTAGAAGTAAATTTTGCATTTCTACACGCGACAAAACTAACAACAATTTGAGCTGTAGTCTGTACAAATGTCAATGGGTGCTTACCATCTCCATCAATTTCCATCACTTATGTAATTGTATACGAAACATTTATACCCCATAATAGCTCAGATACAAGCAAATTCCATCAGTAGTTGTCGGCAGTAATAGAAATTAAATGGATAGGATAACCGAGTTGTTAACTATTGTTTGATGGGGGCATTGTACCCCAGTAATCTTAACGATGACAATTACATTTGCTGCAAGTTCAATTGGCAACAACTTATTCGTGACACAAAGTGTGCACTCGTTTACGTTCGGAATAACATATTAACTTCTGAACAACAACAGCTGAGCACTTGGAAAATATTGAATTAAATAAATGTTGTAAATTTCTTTCACAATAAATGAAGAATTCAAGTCTAATTTTATTAAATTCTGTCTACGTCCTATAAGAATATACTTGATAAAAAAAATCGAATCTTTGTAAATTTTAACCCAAAATCTACCGATTTATTTATATACCGATTTAAAAGTTCTAGTTTGTTGTTGTTGAAGAAGATGTTTATATATACAACGCATGTCTTCCTATATGGTTTTGGTGTTATTTTCCCGATGTCTAGCCATAATGTAACATCGTAAAATCAAGTAACGTTATCGTCATTTTCGACGAGCTTTTAAAGTGCAATTATTATTTTCTCGTTAGTAATACTTTCGCCATGTCAATGTTTAATCTACTCTGTCTTCTACAAACTATTATACCATACCATACAATGAGTCAATCAATCAATCAGTCAATCAATCAATCAATCAATCAATCAATCAATCAACCAATCAATCAATCAGTTAACCAATTAGTCAATGTATTGAACATTCTTATGTGGCTGTCAAAACATTCTTATGTGACAGTTAAAAAACTGAATTTTCCATATTTAACCTGAAATGTGCGGAAAATGACGTTAAAACCCCATTTAAAAAAACAATTTACTGGCCTTTTAAAAGCGTCCAAACTTAGAATTTTAAACAAATTAGCTGTATTTAGGCATTAAATCAAAGGACAAAAGCTTTAAACAACTGATTTATGTGCATTGTAATTACATGGTTTATTTTATAACATATTTATGTATATAACATATTTATGTTTACTTTTGAACTTCTGCGTGCGTGTATTGTAGTATTCGGGCAACAACGATGTTCAGTATATGTTCAAGTTAATTGGCATAATGTTCTGTTCTATTCTGTTGATGTGATCGTGTTTCATTATTCAGACTGAGAAGTTAGCAATACAGCTATAGAAATCGGAACATGAAATTTAACGTTCGTAGTTGCTATAATTGTGTTTCGTTGTTTTTGTCAGTGCTGCTGTTGTTGTTGCTGCTGCCGATATTGCCTTTGTGATCATGATGTGATGATAATGATGGAAAAAGTGTTCTACACCAATCAACAAATTCGTCTAATGCCTTAAAATGTGTCAACTGCTATTTGGTGAAAATCCGCAGAAATCGGATTACTTTACACTTTCAGCACCTGCTAACGGACCAATCTCATTGAATTAATTGCTATTTTGTCAGACTGCCGCTACGGGATTGAGTATTTCTGGATTTTGTCAGACGCAATGATAGCCTTGACACGAATGTTTATATATATACTAGGAACAAATTTTCTAATTGCGTTGTATAAACGCGTTTGGTAAAATAAGTCGAATTGTTATAGAAATGTGTGGTCTATATTAAGATTGTGCTACTACTTTTCATTTTGTTACTTATACATCCATAAGTGCATGTTTTTGAGTATTTGCATGTTGTTGTTGAACGTTGTTTTGTGCATACAAATGTATCACCTAAACCTTTGAACGAGTACAGACACTACATAATTATGGTATATTTATTTTCTTGTATTTCAGAAAGCAGCTATCCTATATCATCTAGATATCTTTGCTTTTGCTTTGAATATTTAGCTCAAGCATATCTCCACTACAAACTGACAACTGTTCTGTTTAAATCTGCTGTGAGAGATGAAGGACAATGAGACTAAATTTTCAAACACAAACAGTATTCTACAGCCGTGTATCGTGCTGTTTGCCCGCCCTACAAAGTCACCCGTGCTTTGTCTCAGTGTCGTTATTATTACTGTTCCTTGGAATCTTAAAGTTCATTCAGTGTTGCTTGAAAATATAATACCGCTTAAACCGATTATAGGGGACGTGATCATAGGCGTAGGAGCGTTCCAATTATCGGGGGTGATGGTGGGGGCGGGGGGTAGGCAACATGAGCTTTTAGGCCCCAAATTATTGTTGAACCTGCAAATGTGGGGGGGGGGGGGGCGTGCCCCAACACCTCCCCCCACACCGGTTCCTACGCCTATGTTGATAGGTGTTATCATAACATCATGACTAAATAAAGAGCCCTCTGCTATTTTCCTTCTTTGTTGCGTTCTGCACTTCCAATGTCAAGGTAATAACTAGTCGTCATATACAATTTAGTTTTATCATTCCTAAGACCTAAGGACCATGGAGTTCTTTTAGTGATTCTTGAAATAGAAAAACAGCTCAAGCCGATGGTATGGGATGTAAGGGCTGATGTATATTTTATAATCCCCATAAACAGACTCAATAAAACAGAACCGGCTGTTCCCTGGTGTTGGTTGCAATATATAAATTCCGATAAGTTTTATCAGCCGTTAACGTCACCAAATCCTCATAAATACACAATTCTGTTTAATTCCTATAAAAGTCATGTTTTAACACCAGTGGTGTCCTATTGCAGTATTGTCAATGTCAGCCTAATCTTTACTCATATGCAGCAAGAAATCAAAACCCCTATGAACCATTCCAAAAATATGTAAAACCAAATTACATAATCTTTTTAAGCGCAAGAATCATGTCACGTGACAAAAAGGGGCGCAACTGTGTAGTGAGGCGTTAAGACCAGACTGTTATAAGAGGCGTGAGGGGTGTTGCATTTTTCATAAACCCTCATGAACTGAATCTATAAAACCTTATCAACCATGCATTTCCTTTCCTTGGGTGCGTTTTCCGCTCGAAGCGATTCCTTTATTATATACCGAATGGAATAGCTAGTCCGCCATTTTTGTATTTCCAATATCTTCATCAAAATAGCGTAAAGCAGAGTTATTCAAATTTGCATACGATATAAACATACAATATGTATTGATTTTAAATAGCCTAAACGTTTTTTTTTCCTTTTTAAATCCAAATTTGAATGAAATTGCTTAGATGCTTTTTGAGAAAATACATAAAATGTCAGGTGGCGGGTTGGTTGTCCCGTTCAAAACATATATTTAATTTAATTTTTTATCAAAACAGCAGTGTCACGTGGTATGTGGCGACCGCAAAAGGTCACCCCGTATTTTGACTGAGTTCTATTATTCAGTATTTCTGATTCCTTACGGCGCGAGTGTCGTGTTGCATGTTTCATAACCGCTCATGAACATACGCAAAAAAACTGAGTCTGCTATTTTCTTTTTTCAATTGCACTCTGAGCTTCCAATGGAAACTTTTATCAAATACAAAATATTGCAGTCTTTTCAATTATTAGTTTAGTTTATACTTATTGAGTTAAGCTCGACTGCGACGAAAGCTCAAAGCTTATATAAACCGCTCTCGAGTCTTCAATTATTGACTCTGTTAACCATGTATCAATCAATTATCATAGCCTGATTGGAAACACTAACTACAATTAAATTGGTATAGACACGAACATTAATATGTCAAAATACTCTTCATAAGTCTTCATTTTGCAGTTACATGTACTTTTTCAATTTTTTTGTACGTTTTTCAGTCAGATGAAATATCTAAATAAATTAATCATTGACTTCTATTTCTTCATTAAATGTTGTTGTTAGTTTTCAGTTTGTTTTATGTCCTTGAGTAAAAAAATAAAAAAAGTCCGTGTAAGAATAATACTGACGCCGGAGATAACGTAGTTCCTATGTCTTCATTTGTTGTTACTTTATCATTAAATGTCTGATGAAGCCTATTCTATATTGTTGATGGAATACTTTGATCATGTGGATATCGTCTTGAGAATGGTATTGAACATAAGTTATGTGGTGCACATATTCGATGATGTGCGTGAACTTATAGTGCTGATGAAAGTGCAACAATAATTCAGCCTGGATACTACTGATTACATGATAGCAAACGTTTGCTGTCGTACATACTAGGCCAATTCTGTCATCCTTCGGTATTCATTAGGATAATTGGCGAGGTGGTCCGAACGATAACGGTGCCGCGTGAAAATCCGATAATAATTTTACTAAAAACAAGGAAGGACAGCTTTAGTTTAATCTTAATGAATCAATAACCAATTATATTATCAAATGCATCATGTTGTTTAAAATGTATTCTGCAATTTGGTGTTGTTTTTTCCCCCAGTTTTTATTTAATTTAATTAAATTTTGGTCGTTTGTAAGTTGTAAGACAATCGTCCATCATGTTCTATACCTTCTATATAAAATGAAGAAAACATTTGGAGTGCTCCAATACCACCTTTCAAACACATAATTCCGAATTTGTACGTATAAATATAACAAGGTATTTCATTAAGCTTTCCATTGATATTATTTTTATTAAAATAAGATTTTATATCTTTAGCCCTTTGCATAGCTTTGTTTTTTAATTACCAATGTCTACTGATGGATCGACATTCATCGATAGATTATGGAAGTGATCTGGAATTTGTCCCATAAATTAAAACAAATTATCTCATGTTGCTTTTACGACCACGTCCGAAAGGATAACGGGAGAATTTCTGACGCTAACTTCCTTTCTTTTCATGAAGTTATAAATCATTTTAAAAATGACATGTACACATTCAAGCTTTATAGTCATTTGTATTTAAATATTCATAGTTTTTATCATTATGTCATTGATTACCATGACAATATTGCGTGCTGTGTGGTGACCGTAAAGTCGCGTACACAGGCTCCGTGTTATTATTATTTCTAATCAATTTGAATCATAGAACTTGTTCAGTTTTGATCGATAATAGAATTTATATGCTTTTATGCTTTTTGATGCATTTTACTTCGATATTTCTCAGTGGATTATTTATGGTAAACCACTGTTTCAAACAGTGAAATTATGAAAAAAATGTTTTTATTTTTTTGTCCTTGTGTTTATTTAAACTTTAACCAAAAAAGTACTTTAATTTTTTAACTAATACAATTATATCTAATGGCAAATTGAGGTCAAAATAAACTTAAATTTTTGTAAATGCATAAAAAAGAAAGAAAATGTGTTTGTTTTGGTGTAAGATCAAAAAATATTTCGTCTCGTGATCACTTGATGCATTATAATTCTATCTTACACCAAAACAAATAAATATCCTCTATTTAATCCGGTACTGGTGGTGTGAGGGTTGTTACATAAATCCGGTGCTGGTAGTGTGAGGGTTGTTACATAAATCCGGTGCTGGTGGTGTGAGGGTTGTTACATAAATCACGACCCTCATAAACAGACTCAATTAAATCGAGCCTTTTATTGTCGTGTACGCATATATCAGATGTTATTTCATACTTTTAAAGTAAACCGTTGTCGAGCTAAGTCGCAGTCATAAAACCACTTGAAGGTCAACCAACTTGAAGGTCAACTCACTTGAAGGTAAACTCATTTGAAGGTCAACCCACTTAAAGGTCAACTCACTTGAAGGTCACCGCCGTCAAATATTAGATTTGATTTTACTTCTGTTCACACATTAAGCCAATCTTTTTTTATAAACGAATATTCTCATATTCTGATATCCATTTCTTGGTAGTGCTAGATAAATCTTCATCTTCATGTTTTAGAAATTATTACTTTATTATTTTCGGAAATATATTTAAGTCACTATGATCTTGATAACATGAGTCAAACTCTAAAAAGTTCAAATGGAAGTTCTCTTTCATACCGATGAAAAGGAATGCAATTAAAAGAAATGTTAAACTGTGTTTTATTGCCATATAAAACCTGATTACATCATCAATATTTTGTCATTTGCAAATAATGAAAAATATAACCTTCGATCCAAACAAAATAATGATCTTGTCCCGGTGAGACCTCGCACTAATTATTTAAAAAAATCATTCAACTACAAAGCTGAACATTTGTGGAGAACAATTCCAATTAACATTGGGAAAAAAATAACAAATTATGCACTTTCAAACAGAATCTTAAAAAAACATCTTTTACAAACACAAAGAAATATAAACTACTCAGACTCAAAGTAAACTGTATGCATACTAGTGTATCTGATCATTGTTTTTATTATTCTAATTTGAGTGTATAATTTCATTGAATAATTTACAATACTTTTATAATTAAAGTTAAATGTGTTTGTCTGGTTCATATTGATCAATATCAATTTAAACTTCTTGATTAATTATTATCTAAGCAATTATTCAGCATGTAGGTCTAATACTGACGATCGTTTTTTTTATTATTGCTTTTATTATTGTTGTTGTTGAAGGCCATATTGAAAATAAGTTATATGTGATATTATATTATGTTATCTTAATATGTTACCTTCGAAAAATAAAGTTGTTTTTATTATTATTATTATCATTATTATTATTATTATTATTATTATTATTATTATTATTATTATTATTATTATTATTATATGTGGATACCTTACAACCGTTTACCAGAGGAAATTCACCTTTTCAAATCTGAAACGAAATTACAGACGATTTCTACAGTTTTGTAATTTTTTCCTATTGAAAGAATTTGATGAAACCTCCCAGTATTAAAGAGTAATGTATGTTAAGGCTCTTACACTACATTATTTTGTTATTATCTAACCAACTCACCAACACCCGCCTCTCTGAAATTTGGCTGTAATTGTAAGTAAAATGTATAATAAAAAAATGTCCTTGAAAATGTCATTTTAAGCTGGTTCTTAACTGTTTTGCATTTTAACAATAAAAATCATTTCGGCCGGTGAGAAGTTTTACTCGTTTTAGTTTTATAATCTTTCCCTTTGATGTAGACCACATTTTTGCGGTATTCATTTTTCTTTTCTTTTCGAGATCAAGCTGCCAAACATCGCGGTAAAACGAAAAGTTGCGTAGTGACGTACATTGTATGTCAGACACCAGATATTAAAGACATAACCACATGTTATTTACTAATTATATGTAATAAAATATTGATACTAAAACAAATTGTAAGAGGAATATATACCTAATTGATATACTTAAACTCTACGTATGTAATTAAAGCGATAAACACACACACAGCAAAATAAAACTATTTTTGGAGATATCCATCTATAAATAAGACGTGTAGCATGTCAGTAGGAAAGTCAATTAACCTGGCTTTCGATAGATTAGTTCGCCTCCCACCCCAACAGCGATTTCAATTTTATCATGATCCGATCTGATCATTGATCTGGTAGACATTTATTAGATTGCTCATAAATGTCGGTAAAGGTATCTGCTTTGTCTTACTTTCCAGGATTTATGTGTTTTTACCCACCCCCAGCTGCCACTCCAATCATTCTCGACCTCCAAGGTACTTGATTGACAAGGATACTTTCCAGGTATAGAATAAAAGTGTGGAAACACATTTTTTTTGAGTAATGATTTTGTTTCTTTTTAGTATTACTTGATACACACACAATTCCATGCCATTGCATGCTTTGAGTTTACGCTCCTCGGCTAATAAAATATAATTTACTTGTTAAAGAAATAAGTCTTACGCTTGGAAAAATGTCATCTCCTAATTAATGTCCACATAAATTGCATTACTTAACGATTACCGCACCTGCTTATAGCACTACAAATATATTGAATTAGCTGATATTTTTGTCAGATTGTCGGTTTTTATGTTTAGTGTTTGATGTTTACTTCAAGGTACTGTTGACTTTGGTATTCGATACAGAGTAGGACAGATTGAACATTTTTAAATTGCAAGCAATCAAATTTATTTTTTTGGTCAAATAAATTGGAGTTTGTTAAATGTGTATGCATGTTACGTACATATACCAATGCTGGATTTCTGACGAGGTCCTCTATTGGCTGGCTGACATGCCTAAAGTGCGAAGTACTCCTCTGTAAGAATGAATGCAGGGTGAACAATAGTTCAACTCTTTCACCCATCTGAACCGCATTTAAAAACTTAAGATCGTGAATATTTAGCAGAAAAGACCACATATGATTATTTAGATATACATAGACCTAGCAAAAAATATAAGTTAAAAAGACCCACAACAATGGTCATTCTCCTGACCGTGACTGTGGCTGAATAGGTGTAGAGTATACCAGTCCAAGGTGTGTGATCTATACTAGAACCTGATATTTCCCGAATCAGGTCTATTAACCGTCAATGAAAAGGCAGGGAATTCTATGCCTGTCCCACTATTCATTGCAATTGAATGCTTACTAAATGGGGACGTCATTCAAACTATCAATTGAAGCAGTTGACCAATCAACGTGCTCAAATGGGGATTTCCCAACATTGCTATTTAACGGACATAATCGGTAGAGCTCGGTCCGCACTACAGATTAGATTAAACTCGACTGAACGGGTTCATTCAGAAAAATAGGTAGACTGGCTGCTGTAACATAATGGTGTTCTAGGTTATTGGAAATCGAACAAGAATTATAGAAGCTTCATCCTTTAAATATACGTACTCAATTAATTATTTGGTATTAAATTCTGCTTGTGTAAGCTGACTCTTGGGACATTTTAATCTTTGAGTAGAGTTTTGAAAAATGTCTAAACTACTTCTCCACTAAGCCATCAGAGCCCCAGACAATTTGATTTATTCTTTCAATGAAATATATTGTGTTCGTGCGTATATTTAAATATTGATATATCAACTATGGCATTTGTTCTTGAATAGATACATGTAGATGTTGAGCGTTTTGTGTTGTTGATTGATAAAAAATGTTGTTGACTAGTTAATGCTATTTTGTTCCAGCTCAATTACGAAATACTTATAGGCCGAGAACTTATATGAACTGCTTTTCAGTCGACTTCAAGGACAGAACCAGTACAGTACAGATTGTTGCTTTTTGAGAAGTCACCTGGGATCTAACTCGCGATATCTGGTGTGAGCAGTCAACACTCACTACCACCCCATTTAAAATATTGTTACATGTTTATTAGTTTATGTCGTTGTTGATCGTTTTATGCAGTTTTGGATAATCCGTGACCGAGTGGTCGTGTAATGACCGATTAATTCTCCCCACACTGAAGTCGTTGGTTCGTGCCCAACTGTCCGGCCAAATACCATATATACTGAGCCAAAAAAGAAAGTACCCACTTTTATTTTTTTGAATTATTTCCTCAATATTAATAATTTGTCATAATAAGCTATAAATAATGATGACTGTAAAGTAAGTAGGTATTAACACGAGTAAAATATGTAAATGAAATAGTAATTACATGTATAATAACGAATCCGAATCCCCAACTGGCAGCTGGTCGGTAGTTGGTTATTCGAATCCCCAACTACCAACTGCGAACTGCCTACTAACTTTACAGTCATTAAATAATGTACATGTATTCGTTGGAGTACCTGTCAAAGTTGGTTTTACCAATAATCAGCCAAGCGCTTAGCCGAGAGGCTCGATTAACTTGTTTTGCATGTGCGCTCCGTGCAGCGACGGTCAATATCCGGTGGTGGTATCTAACTGCACTTATTGACAAGAAATTAGACACAATACAAAAAGATCACATAAAATCAAGCCAAATTGCAATGCCAAGACTAAATAACGACAAAAGAAATCAGGCGATCGGGATGCTGAATGCTGGCTCTACAGTAGCAGAAGTATCCCGGCTGTTCGGCTGCACGAGGAAGACAACTGAGCGTTTGCGAAGACGTTTCCAGATCAGGGGAAACATTTGGGACTGTCCCCGAAGCGGTCGGCCACGTGTAACGACTGCGGCCAATGATTGGTACATCATGGTTCAACACTTACGTAACCGACGTCTGTCGGCATCAGCAACATGCCGACGGCATGAAATCAGTGCACAAACAGTTCGAAACCGATTGCGACAAAATGATGACCCGATTCGTCCGTACAGACCGTACTTTGGCCAAATTTTAACCAGACGTCATTGGGCTAGGAGTCTCGACTGGTGCCGATATCGCCGTCGTTTCCGACGTGCTGATTGGAGATCAGTATTGTTTTCGGACGAGTCTCGATTCAATTTGAGTTATGCCGATTGACGTGAGAGAATTTACCGTCGTCGGTGGGATCATTACGCTGATGCATGCGTCGTTGAGAGAGATACCGCTTTGGGGGAGGTTCAGTATTAGTCTGGGTGGAATTATGGATGTACACAAGACCCGCCTAATCGTTATTGAAGGAAACATCAGTGCCCAGACCTACGTCAATAATGTTCTTGAACCAGAAGTTGTTCCTTTTATTCAGCGCCACGGACCGAACGTCACACTTATGCATGATAACGCCCGTCCCCATACAGCTGAACTTACTCGACGTGTTTTGGCGGATAATAACGTCAATGTTTTAGACTGGCCGGCGAATAGTCCTGACTTAAATCCCATCGAACACATATGGGATGAGTTAGGACGCCGTGTTAGAAAATAAAATGCAATCAACACGGTGCAGGACCTTCCAGCAGCCCTACAGGCTGAATGGGACAATTTACCGGCGCCGTACGTACAGCGTTACGTCGACAGCATGCGACGGCGGATCATGACGTGCATTGGGCAACACGGCGGACACATGAGATATTATTTTGTTGATAGATACATGGAGTTGTTAAGCGTTACATGGTGTTGTTGAGCGTTAAATGATGTTGCTGATAGTTGCAACGTGTCGTTGATAGTTACATGAAGTTGTTGAGCGTTACATGGTGCTGCTGATAGATACATGAAGTTGTTGAGCGTTACATGGTGTTGCTGATAGTTACATGAAGTTGTTGAGCGTTACATGGCGTTGTTGAGCGTTACATGGTGTCGCTGATAGTTAAATGAAGTTGTTGAGCGTAACATGGTGTTGCTGATAGATACATGAAGTTGTTGAGCGTTACATGGTGTTGCTGATAGATACATGAAGTTGTTGATTATTACATGGTGTTGCTGATAAATACATGGAGTTGTAAGCGTTACATGGTGTTGTTGAGCGTGAAATGATGTTGCTGATAGTTGCATGGTGTCGTTGATAGTTACATGAAGTTGTTGAGCGTTACATGGTGCTGCTGATAGATACATGAAGTTGTTGAGCGTTGCATGGTGTTGCTGATAGTTACATGAAGTTGTTGAGCGTTTCATGGCGTTGTTGAGCGTTACATGTACATGGTGTCGCTGATAGTTAAATGACGTTGTTGAGCGTTACATGGTGTTGCTGATAGATACATGAAGTTGTTGAGCGTTACATGTTGTTGCTGATAGATACATGAAGTTGTTGAGCGTTACATGTTGTTGCTTATAGATACATGGAGTTGTTAAGCGTTACATGGTATTGTTGAGCGTTACATGGTGTCGCTGATAGTTACATGAAGTTGGTGAGCGTTACATGGTGTTGCTGATAGATACATGAAGTTGTTGAGCGTTACATGGTGTTGCTGATATATACAAAAAGTTGTTGATTATTACATGGTGTTGCTGATAGATACATGGAGTTGTAAGCGTTACATGGTGTTGTTGAGCGTTAAATGATGTTGCTGATAGTTGCATGGTGTCGTTGATAGTTACATGAAGTTGTTGAGCGTTATAATGTGCTGCTGATAGATACATGAAGTTGTTGAGCGTTGCATGGTGTTGCTGATAGTTACATGAAGTTGTTGAGCGTTTCATGGCGTTGTTGAGCGTTACATGTACATGGTGTCGCTGATAGTTAAATGAAGTTGTTGAGCGTTACATGGTGTTGCTGATAGATACATGAAGTTGTTGAGCGTTACATGTTGTTGCTTATAGATACATGGAGTTGTTAAGCGTTACATGTTGTTGCTTATAGATACATGGAGTTGTTAAGCGTTACATGGTGTTGTTGAGCGTTACATGGTATCGCTGATAGTTACATAAAGTTGGTGAGCGTTACATGGTGTTGCTGATAGATACATGAAGTTGTTGACCGTTACATGGTGTTGCTGATAGATAAATGAAGTTGTTGATTATTACATGGTGTTGCTGATAGATACATAGAGTTGTAAGCGTTACATGGTGTTGTTGAGCGTTAAATGATGTTGCTGATAGTTGCATGGTGTCGTTGATAGTTACATGAAGTTGTTGAGCGTTACATGGTGCTGCTGATAGATACATGAAGTTGTTGAGCGTTGCATGGTGTTGCCGATAGTTACATGAAGTTGTTGAGCGTTTCATGGCGTTGTTGAGCGTTACATGTACATGGTGTCGCTGATAGTTAAATGAAGTTGTTGAGCGTTACATGGTGCTGCTGATAGATACATGAAGTTGTTGAGCGTTACATGTTGTTGCTTATAGATACATGGAGTTGTTAAGCGTAACATGGTGTTGTTGAGCGTTACATGGTGTCGCTGATAGTTACATGAAGTTGGTGAGCGTTACATGGTGTTAAGTTGGTGAGCGTTACATGGTGTTAAGTTGGTGAGCGTTACATGGTGTTGTTGAGCGTTAAATGATGTTACTGATAGTTTCATGGTGTCGTTGATAGTTACATGAAGTTGTTGAGCATTACATGGTGTTGCTGATAGATAGATGAAGTTGTTGATTATTACATGGTGTTGCTGATAGATACATGGAGTTGATAAGCGTAACATGGTGTTGTTGAGCGTTAAATCATGTTGCTGAGAGCTGTATGGTGTCGTTTATAGTTACATGAAGTTGTTGAGCGTTACATGGTGTTGCTGATAGTTACATGACAATGTAAAGCATAACATGGTGTTGTTGGGCGTTAAATGATGTTGCTGATAGTTACATGGTGTCGCTGATAGTTAAATGAAGCTCATGAACGTTACATGGTGCTGCTGATAGTTACATGAATTTGTTGAGCGTTACATGGTATTGCTGATAGATACATGAAAATGTTGAGCATTACATGGTGTTGCTGATAGATACATGAAGTTGTTGAGCATTACATGGTGTTGCCGATAGTTACATGGAGTTGTTGAGCGTTACATGGTAATGCCGATAGTTACATGGAGTTGTAGAGCGTTACATGGTGTAGCCGATAGATACATGAAGTTGTTAAGCGTTACATGGCGTTGTTGAGCGTTACATGGTGTCGCTGATAGTTGCATGAAGTTGTTGAGCGTTACATGGTGCTGCTGATAGATACATGACGTTGTTGAGCGTTACATGGTGTTGCTGATAGTAACACTGTGTATGATGAAGCTGTTGAGCGTTATATGGCATTGTTAAGCGTTACATGGTATTGCTGATAGTTGCATGAAGTTGTTGAGCGTTACATGGTGCTGCTGATAGATACATGAAGTTGTTGAGCGTTACATGGTGTTGCTGATAGTTACACTGTGTATGATGAAGTTGTAGAACGTTATATGGCGTTTTTGACCGTGACATGGTGTCGCTGATAGTTAAATGAAGTTGTTGAGCGTTACATGGTGCTGCTGATAGATACATAAAATTGTTGAGCGTTACATGCTGTTGCTGATTGTTACATGAAGTTGTTGAGCGTTACATTGCGTTGTTGAGCGTTACATAGTGTCGCTTATAGTTAAATGAAGTTGTTGAGCGTTACATGGTGTTGCTGAGAGATACATGAAGTTGTTGAGCGTTACAAAGTGTTGCTGATTGATACATGGAGTTGTTAAGCGTTTCATGGTGTTGTTGAGCGTAACATGGTGTTGCTGATAGTTACATGAAGTTGTTGAGCGTTACATGGCGTTGTTGAGCGTTACATGGTGTCGCTGATAGTTAAATGAAGTTGTTGAGCGTTACATGGTGTTGCTGATAGATACATGAAGTTGTTGAGCGTTACATGGTGTTGCTGATAGATACATGAATTTGTTGATTATTACATGGTGTTGCTGATAGATACATGGAGTTGTAAGCGTTACATGGTGTTGTTGAGCGTTAAATGATGTTGCTGATAGTTGCATGGTGTCGTTGATAGTTACATGAAGTTGTTGAGCGTTATAATGTGCTGCTGATAGATACATGAAGTTGTTGAGCGTTGCATGGTGTTGCTGATAGTTACATGAAGTTGTTGAGCGTTTCATGGCGTTGTTGAGCGTTACATGTACATGGTGTCGCTGATAGTTAAATGAAGTTGTTGAGCGTTACATGGTGTTGCTGATAGATACATGAAGTTGTTGAGCGTTACATGTTGTTGCTTATAGATACATGGAGTTGTTAAGCGTTACATGTTGTTGCTTATAGATACATGGAGTTGTTAAGCGTTACATGGTGTTGTTGAGCATTACATGGTGTCGCTGATAGTTACATAAAGTTGGTGAGCGTTACATGGTGTTGCTGATAGATACATGAAGTTGTTGAGCGTTACATGGTGTTGCTGATAGATACATGGAGTTGTTAAGCGTTACATGGTGTTGCTGATAGATACATGGAGTTGTTAAGCGTTACATGGTGTTGTTTAGCGTTACATGGTGTCGCTGATAGTTACATGAAGTTGTTGAGCGTTATATGGTGTTGTTGATACATACATTAAGTTGTTATGCGTAACATGGTGTTGCTGATAGATATATTGAGTTGTAAAGCGTAACATGGTGTTGTTGAGCGTTAAATGATGTTACTGATAGTTTCATGGTGTCGGTGATAGTTACATGAAGCTGTTGAGCATTACATGGTGTTGCTGATAGATACATGAAGTTGTTGACTATTACATGGTGTTGCTGATAGATACATGGAGTTGTTAAGCGTAACATGGTGTTGTTGAGCGTTAAATCATGTTGCTGATAGTTGCATGATGTCGTTGATAGTTACATGAAGCTGTTGAGCATAACATGGTGTTGCTGATAGTTACATGACAATGTTAAACATAACATGGTGTTGTTGGGCGTTAAATGATGTTGCTGATAGTTGCATGGTGTCGCTGATAGTTAAATGAAGTTCACGAGCGTTACATGGTGCTGCTGATAGTTACATGAATTTATTTATCGTTGCATGGTATTGCTAATAGATACATGAAGTTGTTGAGCGTTACATGGTGTTGCTGATAGATACATGGAGGTATTAAGCGTAACATGGTGTTGTTGAGCGTTAAATGATGTTGCTGATAGATACATGAAGTTGTTGAGCGTTATATGGCGTTATTGAGCGTTACATGGTGTCGCTGATAGTTGCATGAAGTTGTTGAACGTTACATGGTGCTGCTGATAGATACATGAAGTTGTTGAGCGTTACTTGGTGTTGCCGATAGTTACATGGAGTTGTTGAGCGTTACATGGTGTTGCTGATAGATACATGAAGTTGTTGAGCGTTATATGGCGTTATTGAGCGTTACATGGTGTCGCTGATAGTTGCATGAAGTTGTTGAGCGTTACATGGTGCTGCTGATAGATACATGAAGTTGTTGAGCGTTACATGGTGTTGCTGATAGTTACACTGTGTATGATGAACTTGTAGAGTGTTACATGGCGTTGTTGAGCGTTACATGGTATCGCTGATAGTTAAATGAAGTATTTGAGTATTACATGATGCTGCTGATAGATATATGAAGTTGTTGAGTGTTACATGCTGATGCTGATAGTAGCACGAAGTTGTTGAGCGTTACATGATGTTGCTGATAGATACATAAAGTTGTTGAGCGTTACATTGTGTTGTTCAGCGATATATTTTGTTGTTGTTGTTGACCATTATATATTGTTAATGAGTAGTATATGTTGTTTTTGAGCGTTTCTTTTATTGATGAACGCTTACTTAACTGTGACGTCATTCAAACTTTCAGTTGAAGCAATGGCCAATCAACGTGCTCAAAATGTGACTTTCCCAACATTACTATTTAACGTAACTAATCGGTACTGCTGGGTCCGTTTTACAGACTACAGGTGCATATCAGTGTAACATTTGTGTAATAGTCTGTAAAACTTTCACGTAACGGTGTTGACTATGATTATATATGTGTTTATAATTATCTTTAATTGAAACTCTATTTCTTTTAAGAATTCAAACCATTATTTTGTTCATGTTTATATATTCATGGTGTTTCAACTGAAACTTTTATTATTTTATGATGTTATCAAATATAAACATTTTTTTTAAAAAAAGCACCAAAATAATTATGTACTGTGTTTCAGGTAATTTGGCAAACATATATAAAAAATAAAATTATAAAGTAAAGAGTCAGCTATGATGGGTTTATCAGACACCTTAATATTGTACACAGTTACTTCCCGAAAGCTAACAGACTGCTAGACATTCGATAACCCCTTAATTTAACTTATAGTCTATAACTACCGGATGGGCAACCGGCCACCTCAGAAGAAAAAAAACAAGTGTATCTACCAGCATTCGAACCTTCGACCTACTGCTTCCGAGGTGGACACATTAACCACTAAACCACGGGAGACGGAACTTTTGTTTTCCATTATTCAGTTTTGAATGTGCTTATATAGGACTAAAGAAAACTGAAATATAATAAAGATATCAACTATTTCCACTTATAATAAATTTAAAAAACGGCGAATGACATATTTATGTAACCTACAGTTTTCAAATGGCATTGAACAACATCACGAATCTTGGAAAATAATAGGCATGTCACAAAACCATTACTGTATGTTATAGTAAAAAAGCTCTTGACAGAACAAAATTATACCTTCTATTTCGCGACCCTCTAAAGACAAGACAAATAAATTGTTATTGAATTGGGCATTATTTGATATAAATAAATGATATATATATGATAACTGTAATTTTGTAAATGCCTACAAATTAGCAACGGAAATGCCTAATTTTCTTGTGTGACAGCTATGTTATCATTATTTAGAGAATATCAATATAGAAACATCAATCTTTTTAACAGCAGTAAAATGTATTTAAATGATTGATGGTTTAAACGTATTATCCGCGGCGAATGGTGTTGCTGTTGTATGGTGTTTTGCGTCTCTTTGAACACTTTTTCTTCATATCGCGACGGTGTCTACTTGAGACAGTATTCTGAGCGCTGTCACACTGAAGTATCATGCCGCTGACACATAGTATGATACCCCACCCAGTCACATTTTATTGAAACCAGGCCGACCAGACATAGAACTATCCTCGTAATACTGAGCGCCTAGCGAGAAAGCTTCTAGTACCATTTCTCAAGTCTTTGGTATGACCCGGTCGGTTATCGAACCCACGACCTTCCACATGCGAGGCGGCGCTCTACCAATAGACCACACTGCTGTTTATCCGAATGAAATTGAAAAAAAGCATTGAACATGAATGATATATTAGCCATTCGGTACTCTTCTCCAACATTGCTCACGGTTTTGTTGCCATTCCATCTTCTCACTACTTGACACATTTATACATACACCCATGGCTGCGTTCAGCAACGTTTAACAGCAAACTTGTTTAATGCCTGGTTCCCTAAAATTATCGCGTGCTGCGTGCTAACATGACGTAGAGCTAGTATTCAGGAAAATGTGTTAGCTAACGTTTAACCGAACTGAACACAGCCCAGGACACAATCACCACCTTGCAAATTCTAACAGTAACAGTAAACTGTTGACAACTTCAACATTTCACCCACCACACACAGCAGTCATGTAATAAACATTACCAACACACGTAGTCAGCGCTGACTCAATGTTAGGGTTTGAATCAGTTCCAAATAAATACTTATATATACGTACTTATTTAATATTTTAACCAACCCTAACAACTCCTTTCCTACACCGAACATGTACATTTTGTAGGATTAGGAAACTACTTTAAGGGCTGCACCAGTTATTATTATATCAATAAATTCTCCTGGGTGGATTGTGCAGCTTAGAAAACTTAACAATCAAGTATTTTTTACCACCTCAACCCCCTCACATGATCATTATAGTCATATAATGATTGGTAGCCACTATTGTAAATGAAGAAGAAGAAGAAGAAGATGAGATGACACATTTATATTTGGCATTGAAATGTGCATTTTATCAAACACATTTTTAAATAATACGCTTAATTGATCAGTTATACACGCACTGTTTCATGCAGTGTAATCTTCATATATTTTGCTTCTACAGTTACTATCTGAATGTTCCGATTTTGCTTTGTTCGCTTTTTAAATTAAATTACTCAGAAGCAAAGATATATTAATGAATTGGTAATTTCAGAACGCAAATCCATTCCTAATACTTTCTTGTTTATAATACTGACACAATGCAATTCCGTTCTAGCAGTCCGATATCATTCATTATTTCAAAGGTTATCAAAATATTTAAATGATCATTATTGTGCATGTTTCTTACACACGTCTAAGACCTAAAACTATTTAAGAATCGGTCTTGTTATACATGATCACGTCCATTGATTTCTGTATTCCTCATGTGTGTATTATGTTTATGATTAGTTTATATAATTATATAAATTATGTTTTTTTTTTATGTCTCTTGTTGGGCCTATGTTTCCTTATTTTATATCCCAAATCTGTTATCAAACATATATACAATGCAACACTGTTTATATCATAAAAAATGAGCTCTGTTCGTTATCCAAGATCTGTTGCAGAAAAAACTAAGGCAATCGATAAATCAATCATGAATGGAGCCGAGAGACAGATTAAATAAAATGCAATATAACGAAATGTCCCAAGTAAGATGAGAAATAATTCACTACGCCGTTTTTCACTTTATTGGATACACATAAAGTGCCACTGTTTGAGGCAGTATCAGAATCACATGGACGATGCTAAACAGTTGGTCAGTACCAGATACAATATCATGTATGTTAGCTGATACCTTGAGAATATAGACTGGTACCTCAAGGAAATATAGACTGCGCCTCAAGAATGTAATTTAGTACCTCCTAGTCCAATCTGATCACCTCGGCTTTTATGCTACGCAATAGACCTCTGATAATAGGGCGCCATTTCAGAACAACTTTCAGTCACATGAAAAAATAAAATGGCGACCCCCTTATGCCACCTTATATACATGTACGTTGAAAATATAAACGTTGGTTATCAAGATTGATATTTTAAATTCCCCTATAAACATAACCCATGTTGAGTGTATAAATAAAAAAATCGATATAATAACGCCATATATTCAACTTAATGACGGATACATAATTTGTTACTTTCACGCGAATGAACACACACTTTTAACACAGGCGAATAGCGTTGGTGTATTCTAGAGCTATACACGAGGTGTATTATACGGAGGATACGGAAATGCCCGATGTTGCACAATTGCCTCCTTGTCTACTTCAGGACCTGATACATGTATCTCCCCCATCAGGTCTATTAACCACCAACGAAAAGCTGATGATTTTATGCCTGTCCTACAATTTATAGCAATTGAACTAATTTACATTTATATCGTCACGAATATGTTGGCTGGGCTTTATCAAAAAAATACTCACATGCGTTTTAATGTTCCAGTATCAATTTTATTGGACAATTTGAGGGAAAAAAAGATTTTTTTTCAACCATGTAGAGAATCGCATCAATACTAAACAGTTATAAGGTTATTTAAGTATGCTGAGTAAAAAAAAACAGTTGCCGATATAAAATGCAAACAAATGCCGACGCTAACGGAAGTTGGAGATTTGTGCATGTATTCCCAGATTGTTATTATACGGGCATTCGCGGTAATAGGTATATCGCGGTATTAGGCAATATTAGGAAAAAAAGTAATTATTGACAGGTACCTTTGGCCGGCAAACTTTAGAGGGGGGGGGGGGGGGGCAGGGGGCACCGGTCAGTCCATCCCTTAAATCCGCCTCTGCATGCCCATTAGTAGTACATAAATTACTATAAGATAGTGTATAATGCTAATTGTAACATGCGTGTTCACTTTATTTCATTAGTTTATAGTTCAAATCTTACTTCTATACAAAAGTATACATCCACCAGGAAATATAGCATCCAGGTACAACAGCCATCACAAAAACACATTATACAAAAACATATATTGGATAATTATGATAGTAAATCTCAGGGTCCATTTAATGCTTTATTTAAAACATACTTGTTAATTGCTTACTGAAAATAAATATTAAAGTAATTCAACATATACTTGACAAGTAATTATGATGGTCATTAAGGACATATTTTTGAAAATTTAAGTAATGGTTTCTTTAGTCAATGGACAGTACATATCAGCCAGAAGGTTAACTTGTTTACTGACGTTTCAAAGCTGTCCTGAGGACTTCCTTAGATATGCAAAATGGGGCTCGCTTCTATCAGATGTTTTAATGATCAACTGCTTTGATATGCATGATATTTTTCAAACAAGTTCTAGATTAGCACACCATTACTTTTATGAAATATAAAATAAAATATAAGTTAATAGCAACACGAAAGCTTAAGAGAAACAAAACAATTTAAAATGATATTTGCACACTTATAAAAAATATCACGTAAAGCAATCAGCCCTACGTTCTAGGTAAAGTGAGTGGCAGGAGGATTAACACAATACAAACCCCGAAACACGTGACAACCGAGTGCGGGGTCTACTTCATTTAATACATACTTATTTAAAGTTAACCCAATATTCGACCAATGGCAGTTAATTACCTCATTCCAGCGTTCTTATGCAAATGAAGCGACCACTTACCATACTTCTTCAATTCAAGGATATACAAAGAAATCGTTCGTGCTCATGAATATTCATTTATTTTGTTGTCACATGATACATGGTGGTTGTGATATTCAAGCCGCTCTCCGAAAAATGACATAAGCTATTCCTTTACCAAATATGAATTATCCAACCAATAATATTACATTTAGAATTACGTTTACGATTAGCCACCGAAAAATCCACTGCATTTTCCACTGGCTCCTTTAAATGCTTGTAAATATCAATAAACATATTGCTCGAGGATTGCAGGATTTGACTATAATATTTTGCTTGACAGAGAAGCCAAAGAATGCAACAAATAATCATCTGTTTCTTGAACTGTATTATACAACCAAGCCTTTATTTGTTATTGAATTCAAAACAAAAAAAAAACGTATCTATGCTTGGCAAATCAAAGTATGCACTCAACGACTGTTGAAATGTATCATTTTGCAAGGTCATTGTCTACTGCAATATAATCCCAAACGGGAGAAAACATGTCAAACCGGAAACGTGACAGTGTCTCCATAACAACATAACCACAACCAGTAAGTAGAACAATATAAAAGCTGCATTACATACATACAGATGAAGTGACAGTGCCTCCATAACAACATAGCCATAACCAGTAAGTAGAACAATATAAAAGCTGCATTACATACATACAGATGAAGTGACAGTGTCTCCATAACAACATAGCCATAACCAGTAAGTAGAACAATATAAAAGCTATATTACATACATACAGATGAAGTGACAGTGCATCCATAACAACATAGCCATAACCAGTAAGTAGAACAATATAAAAGCTGCATTACATACAACAGATGAAGTGACAGTGTCTCCATAACAACATAGCCATAACCAGTAAGTAGAACAATATAAAAGCTGCATTACATACATACAGATGAAGTGACAGGGTCTCCATAACAACATAGCCATAACCAGTAAGTAGAACAATATAAAAGCTACATTACATACATACAGATGAAGTGACAGTGTCTCCATAACAACATAGTCATAACCAGTAAGTAGAACAATATAAAAGCTGCATTACATACAACAGATGAAGTGACAGTGTCTCCATAACAACATAGCCATAACCAGTAAGTAGAACAATATAAAAGCTAAATTACATACATACAGATGAAGTGACAGTGTCTCCATAACAACATAGCCATAACCAGTAAGTAGAACAATATAAAAGCTGCATTACATACAACAGATGAAGTGACAGTGTCTCCATAACAACATAGCCATAACCAGTAAGTAGAACAATATAAAAGCTACATTACATACATACAGATGAAGTGACAGTGTTTCCATAACAACATAGCCATAACCAGTGTAGAACAATATAAAAGCTACATTACATACAACAGATGAAGTGACAGTGCCTCCATAACAACATAGCCATAACCAGTAAGTAGAACAATATAAAAGCTACATTACATACATACAGATGAAGTGACAGTGCCTCCATAACAACATAACCACAACCAGTAAGTAGAACAATATAAAAGCTACATTACATACATACAGATGAAGTGACAGTGTCTCCATAACAACATAGCCATAACCAGTAAGTAGAACAATATAAAAGCTGCATTACATACATACAGGTGAAGTGACAGTGCCTCCATAACAACATAACCACAACCAGTAAGTAGAACAATATAAAAGCTACATTACATACATACAGATGAAGTGACAGTGTCTCCATAACAACATAGCCATAACCAGTAAGTAGAACAATATAAAAGCTACATTACATACATACAGATGAAGTGACAGTGTCTCCATAACAACATAGCCATAACCAGTAAGTAGAACAATATAAAAGCTACATTACATACATACAGGTGAAGTGACAGTGCCTCCATAACAACATAACCATAACCAGTAAGTAGAACAATATTAAAGCTGCATTACATACATACAGATGAAGTGACAATGCCTCCATAACAACATAACCATAACCAGTAAGTAGAACAATATAAAAGCTACATTACATACATACAGATGAAGTGACAGTGCCTCCATAACAACATAGCCATAACCAGTAAGTAGAACAATATAAAAGCTACATTACATACATACAGATGAAGTGACAGTGCCTCCATAACAACATAGCCATAACCAGTAAGTAGAACAATATAAAAGCTACATTACATACAACAGATGAAGTGACAGTGCCTCCATAACAACATAGCCATAACCAGTAAGTAGAACAATATAAAAGCTGCATTACATACATACAGATGAAGTGACAGTGTCTCCATAACAACATAACCACAACCAGTAAGTAGAACAATATAAAAGCTACATTACATACATACAGATGAAATGACAACAGTGGACGACAATGTGGTGACTTGTCCTGGCAACGATAAATAATGGAGAATGTTCTGACATTAGTACCAACAACAAATACATGTATTTGTTATGATTGTTTGCTGTTGCCCATTTACACTATAGTTAAGTTAGATACAGGGACATTTGACATATCATATTCTATTTTATAGAAATATATATATGAGTTTCAAACTTACAGAAGGTGCTGGATATATACGACGATGACAAAAACTCTATAAGTGTTTTCCTATATCAAGTTCTAATAATCAATGAAGGAGTTTAAGTGGCCACCGGGCATATTTAATTGCTTGTTAAAGATAAAGGACGTCCCTCTCTATAGAAGTTATTTTATGTGACATGCAAATAAAAATAAGAAAGTATAAGAACAACAGAAAAAGCACATAATAAACAAAGCGGTATAAACATAATTAAAACACAGAAGAAATGGCACGAGAGATCACCGCCTTGGAACAGTCAGTCGCACAGTTCACTACTGTTGACTTTAATCTTGTTTAACGGTTCAACGGTCCTCGCTCTTCTCCCGTCCTCTAGTCTTCCTAGATAACAATAAGACACAGCATACATTAGTATTGACGATTGAACTTAAATGTCCAAAGGTCACATAAAGACAGCCTAAAATATAACTGGCCTATTTTGTGGGGCGAGTGAGAGGCAAACTTTCTTGAAGTTATTCAGTCAGTTAAAACAATCAAATTCAATATAGAATCAGTAAGGTGATGCTTTCTTTCCTTCAGATTACATTTTTGAGAATTTGTGCAATCCCTATTGTTTTATATATTTCAATTTCACATAAAGTTATAGTAAAGTTAAAAATATGGTTTTCTTTAAAATAAATACTCAATGAGTTTAACCCATTTATAAATCAATTACTTATAATTGTCTTTACTTTCTAATGTTATATCAAAATTTTAAATAAGAATTTATAACAAAATCTTTTTCCATTTGTATGCAAGTTAGATTAATTGTACTATAAGAGTTCGTTTTCATGTTTAACTGCCATATTCAACGCTCATACATCAGGGATGGGTTTCATCCAGGTTGGATTTAACAGGTAAACTAAATAAAAAATAAAGGATTTGTATTGAAAATACATTATAAATTGCCTTTCCAAAATATATCATTTATATTTATTTTAGGAATGTATTACTTTCTTTATTGTTGAGAACTTTTTATAACTATTATAATGTTACAGCCAATACGCATACAGTGACATTGCAAACGACTTCACTGTGTTGTTTAATTACTCTGCAGCCGCATTTAGAATAATTGCTAAACAAAATAAAAACAGTCGAATTGCCTTGGGTTGGTTGGCACTTACGTATTAATATTAGATGAGAAAATAGCAATGCGTCTTAGAATGGATTGTCTATACTCGTAGTGGACATAGTACGTCCTTCTCCTGCATCACAATATTCCGATTGCGTTAAATTAGTACAAGACCGCAGCTGACGAGATTGTGTACATGGTGCTCGCGACTATCACCAGAACTGAGTTTGCTTTGACCTATTCTAAGATGTTAGCCAACCATTCAGTTTTGTTCTTTATTTTAGTAAATAAAAACTGTTTCCATGCTTGAAAGAAATGAAACTTACATTTTAATATGTGTCAACCTCTGCACTACCAAACTATGATGAGAAAAATAGGGGTCATTTGTCATCCAATATGTTTTCCTGTTCAGTGTGTACACTGTTAAAAAAGTGAAATCATGTTATCATAGCCCAATTTCAAAGCATCATTCCCACCCCCCTCAATTCACAATTCAAATGGCAATGCTTTCAAAATTCCCAAAATACATCAATAATACTTATCAAATATAAAATGAGCATTTAAAAGGAAGTTCTTTTATATAAGAAAAAACAATGATTATTTATAACTGGCATTATTCGACTATCTCATGGCAACATTTCGTTTCCAATGGTGGTACTATACGTTATTATGTGCAAATTAAAGTTATCTGAATATATCAATGTACAGTGTAAAACGTCCATGCCGTTGTTGGGAACTGGCTCGTGAGGCGATAGGTTTATGTGGCGATGCTATCTTTCGTCTTTGTGTGACGACACGTTGATTTTCAAAAGTAATAGAGTCAAAACTGTGCAAAATAGCGTGACGTGTTTTTCTTTGATGTCGATGTTTTCAACATTTTAAAACTTTTTAACTTTATGTGCAATATAATGTCATTTTCTTTCTATTTGAAGAAAATACGATCTAAGATAATTTTTATACTTAAATGAAATATTTAGTTTTATCAATGAAAAAAATGTTTAAGTCTTCATCGTTATCGTATAACTGGTTTATTTCTTTTTCCTTACAACTTGCACTAAGTCAATCTCATATTATACTGTAACAGTTTTGCTTACATCACAAACACAACCCAGATTTGTCTAAATCCATAGTCAATATAGCACAACCAAGCTGAGGTAGCGATGCGGAATATGTGTTACATCAATCGAGAAATTAGTCTAACGCTTGAAGAAATTGTCAACTGTTAGCTAATGGAAGAGCGCAGAAATCGGATTATATTACGCCTTTAGCACCTGCTAACCGATCTATCCCGTTGAATTAATTGAACTTTTGTTAGCCGGTGGCTCAAGCGTTGAATACTGGATTTTGTCCTTGTTGACAAAGGGTTGAATTTGATGGGAAGTATTTATTAAATAGGAACTGTTCAGATACATGTTTGGCCAAAATCATTTGCAGTGAAAACGGTATTTAATGTTGTCGTACGGTCATCTTTTGTATTTGTAAACTGGACTTGTGATTTCTTGTTTGTTTTTTGTTTCCATTGTTTTTGTTGTTGAGTGTGTTCTATGTTGTTGAGTTTTATATTTTATATCGAGTGTTATATATTGATACTGAGTGTCACATGTTGCTACAGAGTGTTATGTGTTTGTATTGACTGTAACATGATGCTACAGAATGTTATATATTGGTACTGACTGTTATACGTTGCTACAGAGTGTTATATGTTGTTATTGATAATTCCATGTTGGTATTGAGTGACATACTTATGTTGGTATTGAGTGTCATAATAATATTTCTATTGAGTGTTACATGTTGATGTTGAGTGTCATAATTATGTTGCTGTTGAGTGTTACTTGTTAATATTGAGTATGATATGTTGCAAATGAGTGTCGTAATTATGCTGCTCTTGAGTGTAACATGTTGATATTGAGTGTCGTAATTATGTTGGTATTGAGTGTAACATGTTGATATTGAGCGTTATATAATGACACTGAGTGTCACATGTTGCTACAGAGTGTAATATGTTGGTATTGACTGTTATATGTTGCTACAGAGTGTTATATGTTGGTATTGACTGTTGCATGTTGCTACAGAGTGTTATATGTTGGTATTGACTGTTGCATGTTGCTACAGAGTGAGTGTTATATGTTGCTATTGACTGTTATACTTTGCTACAGAGTGTAATATGTTGGTATTGACTGTTATATGTTGCTACAGAGTGTTATGTGTTGAAATTGACTGTAACATGTTGTTACAGAGTGTTATATGTTGGTATTGACTGTTATATGTTGCTACAGAGTGTTATATGTTGGTATTGACTGTTGTATGTTGCTACAGAGTGTAATATGTTGTTATTGACTGTTATATGTTGCTACAGAGTGTTATATGTTGGTATTGAGTATGATATGTTGCAAATGAGTGTCGTAATTATGCTCTCTTGAGTGTAACATGTTGATATTGAGTGTCGTAATAATGTTGGTATTGAGTGTAACATGTTGATATTGAGCGTTATATAATGATACTGAGTGTCACATGTTGCTATAGAGTGTTATGTGTTGGTATTAACTGTTATAAGTTTATGTTGCTAAAGAGTGTTATATGTTGGTATTGACTGTTATATGTTGCTACAGAGTGTTATATGTTGGTATTGACTGTTATACTTTGCTACAGAGTGTAATATGTTGGTATTGAGTGTTATTTGTTGTTATTGAGTGTTACATGTTGGTATTGAGTGGCATACTTATGTTGGTATTGAGTGACATAATAATATTGCTATTGAGTGTTACATGTTGATATTGAGTATTAAATGTTGCTATTGAGTTTCATAATTATGTTGCTATTGATAGTAACATGTTGATAATGAGTGTTATATTTTGATATTAAGTGTCGTAATTATGTTGATATTGAGTGTAACATGTTGATAATGAGTTTCATAATTATGTTGATATTGAGTGTAACGTGTTGATATTGAGTGTTATATATTGATACTGAGTGTCACATGTTGCTATAGAGTGTTATGTGTTGGTATTGACTGTTATATGTTTATGTTGCTACAGAGTGTTATGTGTTGGTATTGACTGTTATTTGTTGCAACAGAGTGTTATATGTTGATATTGACTGCAATATGTTGCTACAGAGTGTAACATGTTGGTATTGACTGTTGTATGTTGCTACAGAGTGTTATGTGTTGATATTGACTGCAATATGTTGCTACAGAGTGTAATATGTTGGTATTGACTGTTATATGTTGCTACAGAGTGTTATGTGTTGTACTTGACTGTTACATGTTGCTACAGAGTGTTATATGTTGGTATTGACTGTTATATGTTGCTACAGAGTGTTATATGTTGGTATTGACTGTTGTATGTTGCTACAGAGTGTTATGTGTTGTAATTGACTGTTATATGTTGCTACAGAGTGTTATATGTTGGTATTGACTGTTGCATGTTGCTACAGAGTGTTATATGTTGGTATTGACTGTTGTATGTTGCTACAGAGTTATGTGTTGGTATTGACTGTTATATGTTGCTACAGAGTGTTATGTGTTGTAATTGACTGTTACAAGTTGCTACAGAGTGTTTTTTGTTGGTATTGACTGCAATATGTTGCTACAGAGTGTAATATGTTGGTATTGACTGTTATATGTTGTTACAGAGTGTTATGTGTTGTAATTGACTGTTACTATTGCTACAGAGTGTAATGTGTTGGTATTGACTGTTATATGTTGCTACAGGGTGTTATGTGTTGTTATTGACTGTTACATGTTGCTACAGAGTAATATATGCTGGTACTGACTGTTATACGTTGCTACAGAGTATGACATGTTTGTATTAAGTGACAAACTTATGTTGGTATTGAGTGTCATAATACTATTGCTATTGAGTGTTTCATGTTGATATTGAGTATGATATGTTGTAAATGAGTGTCGTTATTATGTTGATCTTGAGTGAAACATGTTGATATTGAGTGTTGTAATTTTGTTGATATTAAGTGTAACATGTTGATATTGAGCTTTATATATTGAGTGTCACATGCTGCTACAGAGTGTTATGTGTTGGTATTGACTGTTATATGTTGCTACAGAGTGTTATATGTTGGTATTGACTGTTATATGTTGCTACAGAGTGTTATATGTTGGTATTGACTGTTATATGTAGCTAAAGAGTATTGACTGTTATATGTTGCCACAGAGTGTTATATGTTGGTATTGAGTGATAATTGTTGCTATTGAGTGATACATGCTGGTATTGAGTGACACATTTTTTGTTGGTATTGAGTGTTATATTTATGTTGCTATTGAGTGTTACATGTTGATATTGAGTGTTATATGTCGATATTGAGT
Organism: Panopea generosa; assembly: GCA_029582155.1. Taxonomy (NCBI): domain Eukaryota; kingdom Metazoa; phylum Mollusca; class Bivalvia; order Adapedonta; family Hiatellidae; genus Panopea; species Panopea generosa. The sequence continues at coordinate 21,908,687 of CM055895.1, forward strand.
GTCGTAATTATGTTTATATTGAATATCGTAATTATGTTCATATTGAGTGTCTAATTATGTTGTTATTGAGTGTTACATGTAGGTGTTACCGTTTGATTTACCACTCAGCCATTTTCCATACAATTGGATCCTGATTCAGTGGTTAGTGATCATGAATAGCCGAATAAATCTAAACATTTAACAAAAACAAAGCTTAGAACATTTATTTGGATAATTTTGAATCTAGGCAAAAATTGATACGACAAAATAACCACTGTAACTGATTGTTGTGGCGTGTTGTTTCATTCTGTATAATATAACACCTGTGCTGTACAACACACAAACACGCACACACGAACGCACGCGCACGCGCGGGCGACTAATTACGGCAGTAGCAGCATTACATTGATGTAATTAAGTGACCCAAAATATTGCATTTATTACGCATTTTGCCACGAGCCTCAGTATCGAGTTTAATTGCCGACACCACAACTTTATAATACAATCAGTTGTTTATTAGATAGACTGGTGCATGTTTGTTTTAAAGTAGGAAATCAAATCTCTTTCTCACAGATACAACGTTTAGAAATTAAAAAATAATTAAACTATAAAGATCTGAAACTATAAAGGTCTGAATTTATAGACAGAAAACAGCATGTGCGTAGTACGAGTGAATAGTTTTGATAAAGAAATATATTAATTAGGCCACCGCTAACCGAAAGTATTTAAATGAGTGCAGTTGGTGTTTCGGAAAATGCAAGGCAACAACTATTGGCGTTTGTCTGGTCTGTCAATGTCAGTTTGACGATAGTAAAACTGAATAGTGGGTGTATTTATTGAACTTTGACCTCGATTTCTTAAAGTTTCGTCTGCTTTGAGCGAAAGAAAAAAGTCAGTTAATATAAATATAATTCACCAATAATTCAAAAGCCTTCTATATTAGAGGTGTCGAAAAGCGTCTATATTAGGTGTCCAAATGGGTCAATATTAAGTAAAGGGTTAAGCGGTATTGTATTCACAAACAACACCGGAGGAGCTAAATGACTCCAAGGAATAAAAATAACAACAACACAGAGTCGAAATACGAGCGGCGTTTGGTGTGCACCACACAGCATGTAAGACTGAAGGTGTCCATTAAATACGTATAGGTCCGGTAAACAGCCATAAAAGGATTATATGAAGACCCTGGCCAAAGCCATGTTGGTATATGATATTGTCGTTTTATTGAATTAACTTATATTTGCCTCGAGCCAGTGTAGGACTATTTCAACTAGATGCAAGGTGCAAATAAGCAACATTTTTTTTTTAACCTGGAGTATTATAGTAAAGTTTGCTGTTAAATTGATTCTTTCCTTATGTGCAAGTAAATAACACATGTTTATTTGCAGCAGGCGACATTCATTATAATTCCATATTGATTGTCGGAAGAAACTACGACAGTGAGGTCAGGAGATGATGCTATATACTGAGAAATAATGAAGAAAACTGACATTATGAATTAATAAGACAATATAAATTACAATAAAACAGAAATGATATATCTTTGAAGAGTTTGATAGCAATGTGAAATACACGGAAGCAGTACGTGAATGTGGTGTTAAATGAGTAATATTTGTTTTAGATTATTATGTGTTGGATCGGTTGGTCGTGTGTTCGATTCTCCGCCACGGCTATGTGTGTTGTCCTTGAGCAAGACTTTAAGTATCTCTAATGGGTTTGAGGAAATTTCCAACCTGATATTTTTCATTATAGCGCAAAGAAACCACAGTATTTATGAATTGATACGTCATTGCACGAGATTTTATGAATGGTGTTACGTCATAGCGCGAGGATTTTATAAATATCGTTATATAGCAGCGCGAGAATTTTATATCGGCTCTAGGGTGAGACAGAAATAATAAATCCCGGTAAAAATGCAGATATCCTTATACGATGTGCAAGCCACTTAGTCCGCATGCACTTAGTGCTGGTTCTACACTGAAATACTTCGAGAGTGATTGTCCAAGCAATAAGAACTTGTTTTACAATCGATGTAAACTAAATACGTTTAAAACAAAGTATTATGTGTTCAATCTAAATGTTTGAAATTATTATGTATTCAATTTGTATGTGTTAAAAAGTTGTATTGGCAGCAGAAATTACAAAAAAAATAATAATGTAACATTTTGAATATAAAACATCTCATCAAATACTCCAAATAGAGCATTATCAGTTTGACCGTGTTGAGATATAAATGATTGTTTAATATTCTGATCAATCCATAAAATATACCATTATGTAAAAACAAATACCCCTTAAAATAAGTTATCATCTAACCGCCTGGATTCATTGAATACAGATGATATAGCAAATTATGTATTTTAAAGGGTGCTTTGGAAATTCAATTATCGCAATAATGCAAAACAATTTGTTTTCGTTCGAAAATATGTTAAACATAATACTGTAAACCACTTTAAATTCGCTTAAACTTTATTTCGCAAATTTGCTCTCATTTTTCCGGTTGCATTTTTTTTCAAGAAATGTTGAATTCGCCACATTCTAAAAGAGTAATCGTCGACAATGCATTTCGTATTCGGATATTGTAAACATTCGAAAACTTAGTATTTTACAGTATATTCCGTTGAATAGAAATGACACGTAACAATTAGCTTTACGACATACTTTGCATGACTGAAGAATATTATCAAAAGCTTATGATGTAATCGTGTACTCCTAGGCCTTTTTTATTTTTATTGATAATAGATAATGTAACTTAATATCAGTTATAACGTAAACATGTTGACAATAATGTGGATATCGAAGATGACCCATGTAGGTGGTTATTTCCAGTCTCATAGTCTTTATCTGACGAAACGGTATATGTGTCATTTATTCATGCAGAAAATTATAGCATCGCCATTATTTTTATGAGAATAGCAGTTTTTGTTATCTGATATCAAGAAACACATCAAAGAAAACGTGATGAACAAAGTACCAATTTTCATACACTTAATTATAGAAGCCTGGTTTTACATGATAAACAATCTAACAACTTGTATCATACGTATCATAAAACTGCATTCTCATTGCATACTTCTATTACATTGAATAATTATTGATAATAATAGACACAGTTAAATATTAAATATCTTGAGACGTATTTGATATAATTGATTATCATTTTCAACAAAAATACTCGCAAAATTTAATATAAGGGAACATCTTTAAAACATAACTAACAAGAGATTGTCTTTCTTGATTTGTGGGTCCGCGGCATGGTCTAGTGGTAGAGCGTCCGCCTCGCATGCGGAAGGTCGTGGGTTCGATCCCCGGCCGGGTCATACCAAAGACATTAAAAATGGTTCTAGAAGCTCCCTCGACTGACGCTCAGCATTTAGAGGAGAGTTCTAGGTCTGGTTGGCCCGGTGTCAGTATAATGTGACTGGGTGGGGTATCATACTATGTGTCTGCGGCATGATACTCCAGTGTGACAGCGCTCAGAATACTGTCTCAAGTAGACACCGTCGCGATATGACTGAAAAATTGTTGAAAGCGACGCTAAACACCATACAACAACAACATTGATTTGTGGTCTGAAAAGGCTACATTTATTTATGGATTATGATAGGACCGGTAAAACTTATCTTTAAGTTTGTAATGTTCCTATCTAATGACTGTAAACATCGCATATATTTGTCATGTTGTGGCGGCTGCCTCTTTTGAATTTTCTTCTTATTTATATGCATGTTCGTTCGTGTCTGCTGTTTTATAAATGCCCTTACGTCTATCCTAAAATTCAATTAAAAAAAACAGACTTTGTTAATAATCCATGAATTATTACACGTATATATTATCCATTTGTAGTACAATGTATATGGAAAAAATAAATTGAGTTTAAGTTCATTCACTCAGCCCAGACGAACGCACAATTAACTTTTCATTTCGTTTTCTATAGATGTAAAACAAACAGGAACTCAATCCCCCGCATTTAAGTGTAATCAACATCCGTTTCCGTTTTATTTTCCTTCACAAAACAATCACATTATGTACCATGACAGCTATATTGCCATTCCATAAAGTAATGAATTGTTATTCAATTGCAACCATATCGTTGCTTAATGATGTTTATGAAATATATGCCGCATTTGAGTATAGTTTTCTGCTAGATAAGAAAGATAGGACATCTATATTATAATTGTCATTTTCTTTAATAAACTGCATGATATAACATATTGAATTCATGAACATTAGTTTTCGATATAAAAAGATGATTTTCATTCATTGATATTTGTATGTACATGTAATTGATATTTATGCAAACACTTTTCAAAATAATAAAAAAATATCACGTGATCATAAAACTATACAAAGGCCATTAAACATTTAAAAAACAGATAAAACAGAAGGAAAAACGTACTGGAAATCTCAGCCGTTTACCAAAGTTTACCGTGTTATAACACTATAGCCTAAGGGTTAAATAATACACTATTGTTAAAATTTGCGACCGTATAGTAGTACATGTATATATCTTTATTTGAGTCTCATCAGCATACATACATATGTAAAATATCAATATATACAGCACATTAAATGTATACTGCCACTCAATATTGGAGTTATAAGAGACTATCACAGTTGTATAATACAATCATAAAGAACACTGTACATGCAACATATAATTACATAGGTTAAACTAAAGAAACCTTGCTAATCAATAATTAAGAACTGCCATAAAATAATGATAAGACACTGAGAAGAAAAATAAGCACTATCGCGCATACTAAAAAATGGAAGTAAAATATCATTAAAAACGTTGACCAGATCACCATGAATTGGATTAGCAAAGTTGCTTTAGACGAGATAAAATAAACAAAAACAGGACTAAAATAATAAGCATTATTGACAAATATAAACATTATTTACTAAGTAAGAATTGTCGACTTTGTAGTATTTAATAACAGGTTTTGGCACAAATACGTATCATATCCGAGTTGGAAAACAAGAAAATGAATTTATCAATATCAGACAGAATCAAGAATATATTGTTACAAACTATTGCACGATTAAATAATTTTCACTTAAATCACCGTATATTGAACAATTGAATAAGACATGGTATTCATTTTCATGAGGTTTTTAATGGTTGCAAGTATTTTTTAACGGCGACACCCTTTTCTAACGCACTTATACGTTTTATCTTTAAAATTCGCTCACTGAATCAAGTTACTTGAGCGACTAGTGTTTAAATCAAATTTAACCGTTTAACCAAATTACGCATGTTACATATATAGCAATTGAATGATGCGCTATAAAAGTAGTTCCTTGTAATAATCCAACTAAAATATCAAAATGTTCAAAATGTTTAATACATCTTTAATGCATGCTACAATTTACAAATAAAAAGCAATATTTTAAATAAAAAAAACAGGTTTGGTTATCTATTAAAACTAGGACGCGACTATAAATAGCCGAAAGTTACACACCATGTCTAACAAGATCTTCGTAACAAGCTAGATGTGTCAAAATTACAAAATAGTTTTGATGGAAATTATCAAAAATCTGAACGGAACAACTGTTAAACAAGTATGGGGTCATGTATTGCGACTCAGGACAGCGCTGTGTGACACGAGTAGAAACATTGATTGAGCTTAAGGTCATGTTATGTGGCACTGCCACGGCCAATGGCTTTGATCCATTGTTATTAGAAATAGACGTGTCTAGGTCATCACCATGATTTGAGGAAACACAGGACAGCTGATAGGAAATTTTTGTGATTGCTCTGTTACTAACCCCTGCATGAGACAGCATGGTAACTGTGGTTGATCTGACACAGTGATTTGTGTAACGGGGACTTAATTTGACCTCTTCAGACAGTTTAGACATAAATGAACCTATTGTTTATACATCTGCTGGTCTGATAGTGTACCAGGTAGTGGCCTCATCCTAACTGGTCTGATAGTGTACCAGGTAGTGGCCTCATCCTAACTGGTCTGATAGTGTACCAGGTGGTGGCCTCATCCTAAATGGTCTGATAGTGTACCATCCTTACTGGTCTGATAGTGTGTCAGGTAGTGGCCTCATCCTTACTGGCCTGATAGTGTACCAGGTAGTGGCCTCATCCTTACTGGTCTGATAGTGTATCAGGTAGTGGCCTCATCCTAACTGGTCTGATAGTGTACCAGGTGGTGGCCTCATCCTAAATGGTCTGATAGTGTACCATCCTTACTGGTCTGATAGTGTATCAGGTAGTGGCCTCATACTTACTGGTCTGATAGTGTATCAGGTAGTGACCTCATCCTAACTTTCTGTTTTGGCTGTTGAAAGAGCAGATTGTTGTCAGGATTTAATTTTGATGAATACAATTTCAAACATTTTATTTAACAAATATCGGATTTGTTTGCTAAAGCGTACATTCTAGGTTTTGAGTCGAGATTCTTAGTTTGTTCGATTCCTTGATGGTTTTTCAATTTTTCATTGTATTTCATTTCTACATACCCTCTATCGATATCATCTGTTTGTGTGTTTTCACAACCACGGCCGGCAAAATTAAGAGTGATGTCAAACCAGACCTTTTGCTGTAAGGAATGGAGATTGGATGATGCATGCACAAAATGCCGACGTAACTTTGCTAGATCACCAGCAGATAACGCTTGATGATGGGTGGTTCTGTCTAAACCATCACTGCAAGTTTTCATTAGTATTGCTTTAAACACTTCATTTGCCTTGTGAAATTCTTTATCGGCAGGCGAAATATTGCGGCTTAATGGTGGTGATCTTATGTAGCGTTTTATGGCGACATGGATTCATCTATTAAAGCTAAATCTACCATACAGCTTCTACACTGTTGTTCTCACTTCGGCATAAAACCTTCTAAGGATAACGTTTAACTCTGTGACTGGCAACTCTTCGAAGTCTACAGGCAATTGTCGATCTGAAAGCCATTCTGTAAGAAAAGGAAAACTATGAGTTTACACTGTTTGAAATTGAACGAAACAGGAACATGAAATTGTGCCAAAGTTTGTAACAGAGACAAAAAAGCACATCCAACCAATATATTTCAAAACTACATAGTTTGATCAGGGTTTGATCATACATGCGTTTTACCATTGAAATATTTACTTTATACTTAAAAATAGTATTCAAAATTCTGTTTGTCTGTATTTTGAGGCCAAATGAATCTAACAGTCGTGTCGGTTACAAATAAAAACATAATAATGTTGTTAAAAAATAAAACATGCGTTATCAGGACTTATTCTACCTTTTTAATCAGCGGCTGATTTCGGCTACATTGCCGAATAAAAGTTATGTTGTTTTCCCAATAAAGTTAACATGTATAAATATGTTAAAATACCTTTACTTATTATAAAATTTACAACCGTATATGATTTTTTATTGGTCGCATTTTTTTTAACGGCGAACAAAAAATTGCGACCATTAATAAACTAAAATGGATCTTTTTAAAAATAACATGACTGTACAAATATGTTAATACGTTCAATTATACTGTAATTTTGACATTTACAACCGTATATGAGGTTTTATTGGTCGCAATTTCTTTACTTCACAGTTTCGTTCCTTTTTCTCGCGGTAACATAATTCTTACGCTTAAATTAAACGGCCTTTGTAGTTTGGTTTTAAAATATTTTCAACATGGTTCATAGTGGTTGTGATTTCTTTCTGCAGATGAGTAGAGCAAAAGTATGTATAGCATATACCGCAATAAGACATCAATGGTGTTAAAAAGTGACTTTAATAGGATTTTAACATACGAATGTATTTATGAGCATCTGAGGACTTCTTTTTTCAAGATATCTCAGGGTGTCACTGCAACCTCTTTAAACAAACCAGCTGTTTAACCTACTAGTTAATATGCTATGAAAAAAAAATCTTAAAAAAAAAATTCGATGTGGAATTCTTTTTTTATCATGGCAATCCTTGACCGTATTTTTTATAGAACAAAGAACAAAATTCAATTGTGCAGTGTCAATGTTAAAAGTGCAGTTAAAGGCGATTGCGGTAGTTTCCGTTTTTCACAACGTTATGATTTTACGTGCGCACCGGTTGCATCGTTTGACTGTGTAATTCTCTTCAGGTAACACATGAACAAATGTGTTACTGCAGTGTTTCAGTAAATTCAGCCATTGATATGCAGAACTATAGAACTTCTTGTCAAACAAATATTACAAGTCTGCAAACTTTGAAAGATAAGAAAATATTGTCAAAAGGAATGGTTGATAAAATTGGGAACAGTGGGTTATGTCTAGAACATTTATTGCTAGCTGCCAGTCGTTCTGGTATAGAGGGTTTAACACAAGTGTTATCTGAAAAAGTGAATGGAAAACCAAGAGTAACATCTACTAAAAAAATAATTGAAGGATTGTACAAATATCTTAAGGGTTGAACTTTGATCCTGTTGGACTTGTTAATATTCACGGTACAATTCGGGATTTTTCATAAAGTATTTCTGGATAAATATACAAAGAAATAAATGATAATCTAAAAAAGATATATATTTTGCATCTATTGAGTTCAAGTACCTGAAATGATTTTTTTTATAATAAGAGCAAAAGAAGTAATAATATTGATTGGCAAAACATGAAAATTAAGAAAACTGAAAATAATTGCTTTGCCATGTAGAAGGTCAATTTCATTTTTTTCAAAAATAAGCATGGTGAGCTATTGTTTTTAAGATGTTATATTATAGAACAATGTTTGATCAATAATTCATGCAATTTAAACCAAATTCTATTGGTGAGAATTTTTTTTTTTAATTTAAAAAAAGAGGAGATAATTTGAGAAAAAAAAATTGCTCAACATGTTATTTTTTTCCAAGAAGAAACTATTTGTATGTAATTTGTTGTTTATTTCTGGAAACTATTTGTATTCACATGTATTTAGTGTAGAATTCATGTTATGACTATGTATTATTTTCATTTTTTGGGATTTCTCATATTTCATGGTATTTTCTTCTCCGAGCATAGGAAGTGTACATCTTAAAGGGTCAAAATAATAAAAAGAAGCATGGTGACATACTGTTTTTATTTCATTTTTGTATAACATTAGTAATTATCTAACAACCCTGAAAGTTTCAACAACATCTATTGGTTAGAAAAAAATGATGAAACTGTAGCAATCGTCTTTAAATGAACAAAAAATTGCGACCATTAAAAGCTCATATGATATTAGTCGCAAACTAAAAATGACAGTACTTACAGAACTGCTATAGTACTAAGTATAATCATTAAGTTGTTAAAGCGTTACAATGTTAGTGTTCATCTGTGATATTTAGTTAATAGTTCAAGGGTTTAGCATACATGTCATGATGTAGATCTACTGTAAGTTTAAGGGTTAAGTATACTACATGTAAAGTATACATGTGATGTAGATATACTGATACTGTTGTTTTTAAATAATTAAATTTGTATAAGTTGTATTACAATTTTAAATACAGGATGCTGTTCATGTGTTAGAAATAAGAAAAATAAATTTAAAAAGCCGACTTTTCATATCATAATGTCCCTGTGCATGAGTTTAATTATGAAAAAATGTTTGAGCTGGTTTACAATGTTGTCACTGTATGGTGCCTTTCGACTATTTAGACTGCACAAGTTTGTCTATTTCGATTTCTGTCATTAAAGAGTACCTCACTCTTGCATTACTTTGTGGGACATTTTCAGTATTTTTGGCCTCAAATTAGGCCAGAATTTCACTTAAGAACGCATCTTCCTCTTTGGAGAATGTAATGTAAGACATGGGCGATATATCGAAACCACCGGAAAGTAACCCCTCAAAACTACTGTTTACATCATTGAACGCCATTGTAAATAAATGGCGTAGTAATACATATAACGCAAAAATGTGGTGATTATGCAGTTTTTATTATTTTTCTTATGTGATGTTTCTAAATTGTTATATACATATGAACATTTTCTTCTGTTCGACTTATGTAAGTAATGTGTATGTATACAACAGCTTTTCACAACCTCACTATATATTATGATAGTCATTGTTGCAGTCTAAGGGATTGTCAGTAATGCATATCGTATCAAAAATAATATACATAAGTTGCACTGTCCAACGGCCATGACCAACTGCCCAAAGTCGAGCGATAACGCTTTAAGAAACACCACGGAACTAGACACTGAGGTGGCCAGAATTTGAGCATTTGCGATGTCTCATGTTGTTATTTTCAATTAATTAATTCAACACCAAACAAACACTTAAAGCATAATAAAATGAATATATAATCATATTAATTTTTTTTTCTTTATAATACTAAGGACGTTTGTTATGGCTGACCAAATATATAACTAAAACGTTTCTTCGCTCGCTTGACCTTAAATCGTCTGCTATTTAATTTTTCTTGGGCCTTAATTTCACATGTGAAAATGACCTATTTGTGAGAGCTGTAGTAAACAAATGTCACGTCAATGCATCCCCGATTGTTATCCTTATCACGCATTGTGTTTGTGTGTAGTAACAACCAGATTGAATTTTGTTTTCTGCCTCATGCCGCGAATTTGCATAATGGCCGAAAAACAACAACAAGGCAACCCAAATGATATATTTCTTCTATACCAATGGAGGAATTGGCGCAAAGCAGATCTACGGCTTTTAGCCATTAAGATAAAAAACACGTGGTACGTAATATTCACATTAGACGATTTCCTTGTGGGCATGTGACAAATAAAAACCTTTAATTAACCTGATGTACTACTTGAAAGGAGACTCCCGATAAATTTCATCCTGGGCGATCATGTTGATCTTTTGTAATATACGATGTAATAGAAGATGTGATAAACTACATGAAACCTTATCAGATGACATGCAATGACACAGCTTGACTAAATGCACATTTAGACATAACAGTCATATCAATATTAATCAGATATTATTGACTAATAGGTCTTACTTAAGAATTACCTCCCTTACATGACGGTAGCAAGATTCTTACGCCCTAGAAATTAGAGCTGTGTGAAGCGGTTGGGCAATTTGTTGTTAAAAATGCATAAAATGTCATGTTCTTTGTGCAGATGGGAATATTTTCATGATTTCTGCCAAATTTGCATGATATTGGGAACTGCTTGATGATGCTATAACAGTTTAAATATGTTAATTGGCAGAATTGTCAAAAATGAAGGGGTGCCATCAAACAGTCGAAATTGTGAAAAATCAACCTGGTCAACTCAATGTTTTTTTTCTGCAAAATTGCACCACCAGAGGACTATATATAGAACAATGCTCTTAAGAACCATTGGTAATGTATCCAGTGTTCCAGAAGTGCATGTCTCTTCATGCAGAATAGTACAAAATTAATTTTTGCGCGCGAGACGTAATACGACAACAGTCATACGTGCTATAAAATTCCATGGGATCGTGGAACTCTTACAGTATAACTTGCAAAAGTAATTCGTTTAACATTTCACTACAGATTTGCACGTACCGCAGCGGTGGTCTATGGAGTAGAATATCTGCTTTCCATGCGGAAGGTCGTGGGTTCGATCCCCGGTCATATTGTACCTGAGACTTGAAAAATGGTACTAGACGCTTCCTTGCTTGGCGCTCAGAATGTAAAGAATTGTTCTAGGTCTGGTCGTGGTATCATATCATGTGTCTGCGGTGTAATAGTCCAGTGTAGCAGCGCTTAGATTACTACCGCAAGTAGACACCGCCGTTATCACAGATTTTACAACATATTTGCACCATTATTCAGTGACAATTAAACAATATTTACCACAAAATGGCCTAAGTATATACTTAAGTATATACTTTGAAATATTTCAAAATGGTTCATATGGATTGTGATTTCTTTATTTAGAGGAGTAGAGCAAATGATAGCATATCCCTTTGCTTCATATAGACGCCTTCGGACACCTCTAATATAATCACCTTTGGACACGGAATATAGAAGGCTTTTGAATTATTGGGTGAATTATGTTTATATTAACCGATAGAGTGGAAAACAGTGCAGGAAGTGTTCAGGTTGCTCGTTACGAGCAATCTGAACTCTTCCTGCACTGTTTTCAAAAGCCTTCTGTGATTGGTGCGGGAAAACTCGTATCTATGGAGTTAATGGATATACTGCAATGCAACATCACTGGTTTTAATAAGTGACTTTATTGGATTTGTAAAGACGATGTATTTTCAGTATTTGAGAACTTCTTGGAAGTATATATCACTGCACTCGTTAGAAAATACGCTAAATCCAGATGTGGACAGGAGCTTCTAAAAATACCAGTCGTACTGTTAGATCAAAATCAGCTACCATCAATTCAAATTTCAAAATATAAATCATTCACTGGAAAACATACGCATGTTCTTCGATCCCGCAAATAATTGAGATGGCCAACTTGTTTTTGTAATTCGTTCATTTGATTATCAAGCATATTGTTAAAATTAGCAAAATGAATGCCGGGCAGATCTCCACACCGTATGGTGAGCAAAGACGTGCTAGTGTAAATGTTGGTAAACAACTTCTTAGTACACAAAAAGGTTGACAATACATAAGTGTACGTTCAAAAAGCCAAACGAAAGCTAGAAATTATAATATGGGCATCGACAAATGCTAAATTTGTCAAATTAATCACGATAGCTAGGAAGAATCTCTGCAAGATATTAAAAAAACGATAACGGACCAGTAGAACAGGTGGCTGTCCCAAATGAAGGTAATAGGGTACGCCTAAAATTTGCATCCTACTTTAGGCTTTAAGAATATTTATAGTATACGTGGAAACGAACAAGATCTTATAAGGCCTCCGGTTTGACCGAACTTTTGAAATAAAAAATAATGGCAAATGCTTCGCCTACCTTTCCATATTTTCCTTATATCGACCTTGTTGTTTCATTCTGTTTCCATAGTTAAATCTTCCGGAGAAAATTAATATGCTAAAAAAATGGGGTCTGCAGTCTGCCAGTGTCAGTCTAGTTTTAACTTGTTTATTACAAATCTGACAAACACGTTTCCTGAAAAGAACCAGTGTCTCAAGGTCACCACACAAAGCCGTGGCGGAGGATTGAACTCACGACCCGTTTGACACACTCCACAGTCTACCAGGATCTGATTGACATGACATGTTAAGTAATTAGATAAAAAGATCTAAATTGCTTTGAAAGGCTAAAATATATTATTATAAAGGAAAGAAAACAATAAAGGAGCTCCAGCGGAAGATATGATAAGTGTCATTATTGTTCCAACACCTGAAGTATTGTCATTATTTTCAATTTAATAACTAGATTCATACACTGTCATTGAAATTGATGTTATTTGATATAATATATGAATGTCTATCCAAACTGTGTTAAATGCATAATTGTCAGTACTAGATTATATAACGGATATCTCCTTTACCATAAGTATCAAGAATTAAACTATTCCACAAGTTAGATACATCAAATTTTACATTCTTTTTTGTTTATTTAAGAACAGTTGGAAACATACTATTGATCGATACAGGTTAGGCAGGCATAATTACTCATTTTTAATTGGGTGCACAAGAAACTATAATTTCCCGCTTTACAGATACCGTGCAATGATTATATTGCTTAATTATCAACTAATTTTGAATTGATTAAAAGTAACTTTATTAAATTAATATTTGAATGGTGTTTAGAACTTGTTGTTCAGCCTAATTATTATATCAAATTAGTTTAGGATAATATATTTATAATTTAATTTGTTTTCTTTTTGCTATTCTTCACAAATATATACAGAAACACAACAGGAAAGAAAAAGAAGTTTATACAATCAAATGAGTATAACTTCAATGTCACACGTTAACATCTTAACTGAACATAAACAAATCAAGAATACATTACCATATGTTAAGCCGTAGTTGTTTTTTATTTTATAAAGTGTTGCACCACTTGTTAAGAGGTTTCTGTCAAAGTTAAGTTAAATTAAAAATACTGGCACTGATATTTCAAATTAGCGGTTTGCAAATGTCCATGACAATAGAGAATCGGAAATGAAATGTTGATGTATGGAATCCTTAGCTATTTGTGCCTTTTTATAACCTGCATTTACATTTCCCATTTTCTTTTTCTATTCATATTTTTGATATATCTCATATTAAATAAAACACAAACGTGAACAAGTGTACTGATGTTTTGATAAATCGATTTAACGTCTTGCTCACCATCGCCAAATGCTCGGAGGATTATTTTCTTTTCTGCTCTAGGCCTTTAAGTAATCATGCAGTATAATTGAACTCGGACACACAATATGGAACATTTAAATTAAATAAAACACCATTATTACAATATATTGTTTGTTAGAACTATGCTTCACTATATATCTAATTAATTTGGCATATTTCCGAAAATTTGATTTAAATTCAGACAAAACCAGTTTCTTGAAATGCACCACCCATGAATTTAAAATTCACAATTGTATCAGTATCAGCTGTCCGCCTTTTGCAGCGATTACGATTATACCATTCGACCTCATTGACCTTAACCTAATTAAGAATGTATGGGGTTTGCTTGAAAAAATATAACTGGAATATCATATAAGATGCTTGCAGAGATACATTGATGCAATGATGTCGAATCGCTGCAAATGGTGCACATGTATGCATGATACTGATCGTCTCATACAAATATTTTTTTTCTAAATATAGAGAAATGCACTTATGGAACAATGGATACAATAATTTAAAAGTTCCTTGTTCCCATAGATAGTCCTATGTTGGTCTTATTATGCAGAAAAAACATAGGATTGACCAGGTTGATTTTTTACAATTTCGATGGTTTGAAGGAACTCCTCCATGTTTGAAAATTCTACCCGTTTGTTGCAGTGTATCACTTCATATCTTTAAACTATTATAGCTTCATCAAACAGCAGAAATCATGAAAATGGTCAAATGTCCTCATATGCACAACGAAATATGATAATATTATGCATTTTCAACAAAAAAATTATACCCAACCGCTTTACACAGCTTTTATTTCTTGAGCGTAAGAATCTGGCTACCGTCATATAAGGGAGGTAACTCTTAAGTGAGACCTGATATAACTGTGGCAATAGATTCAGCGGTTGGTGCATTTTATAAGGTTGGTACATTCTTATTGCTTTGTGAATTTAAGTGAAGATTTCGGAACTTATTTGTTCATTAGACTCTAGATTAAGATATGAAATTTACAAACTCGTGTTGATGAAATAACAATAAATCAGACGGCCGATTATGAAAGTGGAGTATGCCAGACAGACACCACGTTTATAGATATTTAGGTACATCCTTCGTAACTCATTAAGTACTTTGGACAATTGTACAGTACTGCTTATACTGGTGCACTAAACTCGAACCAGCGATCTAAAAACGAAAAATATTTGTTTTGGACTTCATCCCAGAAAGGATCTCATACACAAGACGTTAAGGCGGCTCACAAATAAAAATGTTTATGTATTTTACCTGATGTACATCAATAATTTTAAATTAATTAATCAATTTCTTAACCATTATGAAATAAACCACATGCCTAGCTTATAATAGATGCGGCTACAGCGATACTTAAATAAATCGAGAAAGTTATAATTGATATTTGGATGTGCGTGCTAAGTTTATTTCCAAATACTTTGTTTTTCTTTATTCACATTTACTTTTTCATCCGATACATCCTACTTCGGAAGAAATAATAGAGAAGTAAGAGAAAATCAGTCATTTATCATTGTGCATTGACTCCTTGTACTGGGAAGTTATATCAGATCAGCCATTTATCCTTGTGTATTGACACCCAGTACTAGGATGTATTATCATGCCAGCCATAAGTTCTCTTGTAATAACGCGTAGTAAGGAGTCAGCAATATATGTAATCTTGCACTTACACGTAGTAAGGAGTCAGCAATATATGTCCTCTTGCACTAACACGTAGTAGGGAGTCAGCAATATAAGTCCTCTTGCACTAACACGTAGTAAGGAGTCAGCAATCGGTGTCCTTTTGCACTAATATGTAGTAAGGAATCAGCAATATATGTCTTCTTCCACTTATACGTAGTAAGGAGTCAGCAATATATGCCCTCTCCCACTAACACATAGTAAGGAGTCAGCAATATACGTCCTCTTGCACTAACACGTAGTAAGGAGTCAGCAATACATGCCTCTTGTACTAACACGTAGTAAGGAGTCAGCAATATATTTCCTCTTGTACTAACACGTAGTTATGACTCAGAAATATATGTCCTTTTGTACTTACACGTAGTCAGGAGTCAGCAATATATGACATCTTGTATTAACACGTAGTTAGGAGTGAGCAATATATGTCTTCTTGCATTAACACGTAGTAAGGAGGCGGCAATAAGTCCCTTGCACTAACACGTAGTGAGGAGTCAGCAATATATGTCATATTGCACTTACACGTAGTTATGAGTCAGTAATATATGTCATCTTGTACTAACACGTAGTTAGGAGTCATCAATATATGTCATCTGGTAGTAACACGTAGTAAGGGGTCAGCAATATATGTCCTTTTGCACTAAAACGTAGTAAAGAGTCATCAATATATGTCCTCTTGCACTAACACGTAGTAAGGATTCAGCAAAATAAGTCATTTTGCATTAACACGTAGTAAAGAGTCAGCAATATATGTCCTCTTGTACTAACACATAGTAAGGAGTCAGAATATATATGACATCTTGTACTTATACGTAGTAAGGAGTCAGCAATATATGTCCTCTTGTACTTACACGTAGTTAGGAATCAGAATATATATGACCTTTTGTACTTATACGTAGTAAGGAGTCAGAAATATAAGACCTCTTGCACTAACACTTAGTAAGGAGTCAGCAATATATGTCTTCTTGTACTAAAACGTAGTAAGGAGTCAGCAATATATGTCCTCTTGTTCTAAAACGTAGTTAAGAGTCAGCAATATATGTCTTCTTGCACTAACACATAGTAAGCAGTCAGCAATATATGTCCATTTGCATTAACACGTAGTAAGGAGTCAGCAATATATGTCCTCCTGTACTAACACGTAGAAAGGAGTCAGCAATAAGTCCTCACGCACTAACACGTAGTAAGGAGTCAGCAATATATGTCCTCTTGCACTTAAACGCAGTAAAGAGTCAGCAATATATGTCCTCTCGTACTAACACGTAGTAAGGAATCAGCAATATATATGACCTCTTGAAGCAACACGTAGTAAGGAGCCTGCAATATCAACCCTCTTGCACTGAAACGTAGTAAGGAGTCAGCAATATAATTCCTCTTGCACTAAAACGTAGTAAGGAGTGAGCAATATATGTCCTCTTGTACTTACACGTAGTATCGAATCAGCAATATATGTTCTCTTGTAGTAACACGTAGTAAGGAGCCTGCAATATCAATCCTCTTGCACTGAAACGTAGTAAGAAGTCAGCAATATAAGTCCTCTTGCACTAACATGTAGTAAGGAGTCAGCAATATATGTCATCCTGTACTAACATGTAGTAAGGAGTCAGCAATATATGTCCTCTTGCACTAACACGTAGTAAAGAGTCAGCAATATATGTCCTCTCGTAATTCCTCTTGTTCTAACACGTAGTAAGGAGTCAGCAATATAAGTCCTCTTGCACTAACACGTAGTAAGGAGTCAGTAATATATGTCCTCTTGTACTAAAACGTAGTTAGGAGTCAGCAATATATGTCATCTTGTACTAACACGTAGTAAGGAGTCAGCAATATATGTCCTCTTGCACTGACACGTAGTAAAGAGTCAGCAATATATGTCCTCTTGCACTAACACGTAGTAAGGAGTCAGCAATATAAGTCCTCTTGCACTCAAACGCAGGAAAGAGTCAGCAATATATGTCCTATCGTAATTCCTCTTGTTCTAACACGTAGTAAGGAGTCAGCAATATAAGTCCTCTTTCACTAACACATAGTAAGCAGTCAGCAATATAAGTCCTCTTGCACTAACACGTAGTAAGGAGTCAGCAATATATGTCCTCTTGCACTAACACGTAGTAAGGAGTCAGCAATATAGTCCTCTTGCACTAACACGTAGTAAGGAGTCAGCAATATATGTCCTCTTGCACTAAAGCGTAGTAAGGAGTCAGCAATATATGTCCTCTTGTACTTAAACGTAGTAAGGAGTCAGCAATATATGTCTTCTCGTAATTCTTCTTGTTCTAACACGTATTAAGGAGTCAGCAATATATGTCTTCTTGCACTAACACGTAGTAAAGAGTCAGCAATATATGTCCTCTTGCACTAACACGTAGTAAGGAGTCAGCAATATAAGTCCTCTTGCACTAACACGTAATAAAGAGTCAGCAATATATGTCCTCTTGTAATAACAAGTAGTAAAGAGTCAGCAATATATGTCCTCTTGCACTAACACGTAGTAAGGAGTCAGCAATATAAGTCATCTTGCACTAACACGTAGTAAGGAGTCAGCAATATATGTCCTTTTGCACTAAAACGCATGAAGGAGTCAGCAATATATGTCCTCTCGTAATTCTTCTTGTTCTAACACGTAGTAAGGAGTCAGCAATATAAGTCCTCTTGCACTTACACGTAGTAAGGAGTCAGCAATATATGGCCTTTTGCACTGAAACGCAGGAAGGAGTCAGCAATATTTGTCCTCTCGTAATTCCTCTTGTTCTAACACGTAGTAAGGAATCAGCAATATATGTCTTCTTGTACTTACACGTAGTATCGAATCAGCAATATATGTCCTGTTGTACTTACACGTAGTAAGGAGTGAGCAATATATGTCCTCTTGTACCTACACGTAGTATCGAATCAGCAATATATGTTCTCTTGTACTAAAACGTAGTAAGGAGTGAGCAATATATGTCCTCTTGTACTTACACGTAGTATCGAATCAGCAATATATGTCCTCTTGTACTTACACGTAGTAAGGAGTGAGTAATATATGTCCTCTTGTACTTACACGTAGTATCAAATCAGCAATATATGTCCTCTTGTACTAAAACGTAGTAAGGAGTGAGCAATATATGTCCTCTTGTACTTACACTTAGTATTGAATCAGCAATATATGTCCTCTTGTACTTACACGTAGTATAGAATCAGCAATATATGCCCTCTTGCACTAACACGTAGTAAGGAGTCAGCAATATAAATGACCTCTTGTAGTAACACGAAGTAACGAGCCAGCAATATCAACCCTCTTGCACTGAAACGTAGTAAGGAGTCAGCAATATAATTCCTCTTGCACTAAAACGTAGTAAGGAGTGAGCAATATATGTCCTCTTGTACTTACACGTAGTATCGAATCAGCAATATATGTCCTCTTGTACTAACACGTAGTAAGGTGTCAGCAATATATGTCCTCTTGTACTTACACTTAGTATCGAATAAGCAATATATGTCCTCTTGCACTAACACGTAGTAAGTACATTTAATTACATTTATTTTCACTTGACCATTGTTTGGCCAGGTTTAAGTACACCAAGTACTTTGATTTATTTATGATATACTGCACAAATTATTATTAAAAACAAATGCTAGTTATGGTATTGCCGTAAAATATGGTTTTAAAATAGTCTGAGAGTAAAACCAGTTTTGCATTGATAGAAGTATCCTCGTCTTATTTTAAAGTGCACAAGGTAATTACATGACGAGCAGAGTGTCTTAGTCATTCCGATTACAGACTGGTTACATAACAATTGCGTCAAAGGAATTATAAATAATTGCTTTTGGCTTTTCAAAATGCATGACGTTCTCACATTCATGTCTGCATTTGAGAGGACTGGACCAATAGTATTCAATAAACCAATCTATTGTCTCACAGATGGATTCTTCCCGAATGTATGTTCCGTATATTTCATAAATAAATCAATGATACTAGATCGGCAAAGGTGCGTTAATAATGAATTAAAAGGAGTGATTATGTAACAGTCAAATGACACACATATATATAGTAACATAAATATAATGTTTACATCAAGGGTTTCAACATAATGCAACATTGTTTTATTTAATATATTTGCTTTATCTCTTCTTTAAGATAGCACGCTATTCAATGACTCATTAAAATATGAATGGTTTCAAATATATATTTGAATAGTTTGTTCGCTCAGAAATATAACTGAGTTGCGTTCAGTTCGGTTAAACATTTGATGACCTAAGCTAACATATTTTCCTGGAAATGGCTCAACCTCGTATTTGCGCGCAGTACGCGATAATTTTAGGGAACCAGGCATTAAACGTGTTTGCTGTTTAACGGTGCTGAACGCAGTCCTGTTGATACTGATGATAGTTTAGCATTAACTCACCTTCACTCATGCAGTATCTTGTTTTACAAGATATGAAGTGACGAAACGGTTATTCATCAAACAAGAACATATATTTCTGCTTGTTTGTATTCGTCTTGTGCGGACGCCTTCCATTATTTATTTTATTTAATTTTAAACTCAACAGAAAATCTAATCTAAAGCAAAACCTTCCAATTGTCATCATTTTCAAAAATTATTTGCATCGATATAATGGAATTTTAAACGCGAAATAAGAAATAATTATATTGTAAATGATGTACTGGTATGTGAGTTTGGTGTAATTGTCCCTAGGGAACTACTTTTTATAGATACAAAGAGATATATGTTATTAATAAACGTATCGATCTGTGATATTTATTTTACTTTCTTTTTTCATTACCTTCAGCAATCAAGTTCTGATTATTATAGGAAGTCTCGTTTACGGGTGTTTACATCACTGATTTATATAGAAGTTCAGTGAGATATTTTATGTGCTCTGGGTAGGACACTCTCTGTATACGTGCCAACTGCTTTAAATCCCCTCCAAATGAGTGCATGATTTCACAACACCTTGCCTGAATATGGCACTGATGGAGTTCGTTTAAAAAAATCCCTGACGATACCCCACCGAGAATCATTTCGGGTTCCTTCGGGTCTTGGAAATGTTAACACCTAGACCACCACGACTTCTTTACAAAAGAGTTCGGCAAATTGAGAGTGATGTTTCCTTCTCTTTCTTTAAAAAAAAGATATTTTGATGAGACATAAACAGCTTTCGGTATTTTGCCCACGTTATAATTAATGAAAGTCTGGAAGTTATAAAGATTCTATGTCCGTTAATTGAACCTACCTATACATTTGTTTCACTTGTATGTATTCTTTAATGGCAAATCATATAAATAAAACAGTGTTTGAACATGGTAAAAATAAGGTTGATATTTAAGACTGTACTAAGATGTGTATATACGTAAACGTTGGCTGAATAGAAAATCACAAACATTGAATAGATAATGTCACGATACATTGAAATTAAAGTTGAACTGATATGAAAATCAAAAGACTGAAATTAGTTTCTTTATATATGAATGAATATTACAATGGACTCTGATCCAAAAATATAATTATAATTATATTTCAAGTTAACGATAAGTATGATAAATTTTATGTGAGAAAATACAGTTTGCAATTCTTTCAGTATAATAAACAATACTAAGGTATAGCGATTGTTGAAACAAAAAATAGTGTGTGTGTGTTACATGCTGTAATGCTGTACTTGTGTTGTTGCTGGTGCTGATACCGTTCATTGTGTTGTACCTGGTGTACATGCTATAATGCTGTACTTGTGTTGTTGCTGGTGCTGTTACTGTTCATTGTGTTGTACATAGTGTACATGCTGTAATGCTGTACTTGTGTTGTTGCTGGTGCTGTTACTGTTCATTGTGTTGTACCTAGTGTACATGCTTTTATGCTGTACTTGTGTTGTTGCTGGTGATGTTACTGTTCATTGTGTTGTACCTGGTGTACATGCTGTAATGCTGTACTTGTGTTGTTGCTGGTGCTGTTACTGTTCATTGTGTTGTACCTAGTGTACATGCTTTTATGCTGTACTTGTGTTGTTGCTGGTGATGTTACTGTTCATTGTGTTGTACCTGGTGTACATGCTGTAATGCTGTACTTGTGTTGTTGCTGGTGCTGATACCGTTCATTGTGTTGTACCTGGTGTACATGCTATAATGCTGTACTTGTGTTGTTGCTGGTGCTGTTACTGTTCATTGTGTTGTACATAGTGTACATGCTGTAATGCTGTACTTGTGTTGTTGCTGGTGCTGTTACTGTTCATTGTGTTGTACACCGTGTACATGCTGTAATGCTGTACTTGTGTTGTTGCTGGTGCTGTTACTGTTCATTGTGTTGTACCTAGTGTACATGCTTTTATGCTGTACTTGTGTTGTTGCTGGTGATGTTACTGTTCATTGTGTTGTACCTGGTGTACATGCTGTAATGCTGTACTTGTGTTGTTGCTGGTGCTGTTACTGTTCATTGTGTTGTACCTAGTGTACATGCTATAATGCTGTACTTGTGTTGTTGCTGGTGCTGTTACTGTTCATCGTGTTGTACCTGGTGTACATGCTGTAATTCTGTACTTGTGTTGTTGCTGGTGATGTTACAGTTCATTGTGTTGTACATAGTGCACATGCTGTAATGCTGTACTTGTGTTGTTGCTGGTGCTGTTACTGTTCATTGTGTTGTACCTGGTGTACATGCTGTAATGCTGTACTTGTGTTGTTGCTGGTGCTGTTACTGTTCATTGTGTTGTACCTGGTGTACATGCTGTAATGCTGTACTTGTGTTGTTGCTGGTGCTGTTACTGTTCATTGTGTTGTACCTGGTGTACATGCTGTAATGCTGTACTTGTGTTGTTGCTGGTGTTGTTACTGTTCATTGTGTTGTACCTGGTGTACATGCTATAATGCTGTACTTGTGTTGTTGCTGGTGCTGTTACTGTTCATTGTGTTGTTCCTGGTGTACATGCTGTAATTCTGTACTTGTGTTGTTGCTGGTGATGTTACTGTTCATTGTGTTGTACCTGGTGTACATGCTATAATGCTGTACTTGTGTTGTTGCTGGTGCTGTTACTGTTCATTGTGTTGTACATAGTGTACATGCTGTAATGCTGTACTTGTGTTGTTGCTGGTGATGTTACTGTTCATTGTGTTGTACCTAGTGTACATGCTATAATGCTGTACTTGTGTTGCTGCTTGTGATGTTACTGTTCATTGTGTTGTACCTGGTGTACATGCTGTAATGCTGTACTTGTATTGTTGCTGGTGCTGTTACTGTTCATTGTGTTGTACCTGGTGTACATGCTGTAATGCTGTACTTGTATTGTTGCTGGTGCTGTTACTGTTCATTGTGTTGTACCTGGTGTACATGCTGTAATTCTGTACTTGTGTTGTTGCTGGTGATGTTACTGTTCATTGTGTTGTACCTGGTGTACATGCTGTAATTCTGTACTTGTGTTGTTGCTGGTGATGTTACTGTTCATTGTGTTGTACCTGGTGTACATGCTGTAATGCTGTACTTGTATTGTTGCTGGTGCTGTTACTGTTCATTGTGTTGTACCTAGTGTACATGCTGTAATTCTGTACTTGTGTTGCTGCTTGTGATGTTACTGTTCATTGTGTTGTACCTGGTGTACATGCTGTAATGCTGTACTTGTATTGTTGCTGGTGCTGTTACTGTTCATTGTGTTGTACCTGGTGTACATGCTGTAATTCTGTACTTGTGTTGTTGCTGGTGCTGTTACTGTTCATTGTGTTGTTCCTGGTGTACATGCTGTAATTCTGTACTTGTGTTGTTGCTGGTGATGTTACTGTTCATTGTGTTGTACCTAGTGTACATGCTGTAATGCTGTACTTGTGTTGTTGCTGGTGCTGTTACTGTTCATTGTGTTGTACATAGTGTACATGCTGTAATGCTGTACTTGTGTTGTTGCTGGTGATGTTACTGTTCATTGTGTTGTACCTAGTGTACATGCTATAATGCTGTACTTGTGTTGCTGCTTGTGATGTTACTGTTCATTGTGTTGTACCTGGTGTACATGCTGTAATGCTGTACTTGTGTTGTTGCTGGTGCTGTTACTGTTCATTGTGTTGTACCTAGTGTACATGCTGTAATGCTGTACTTGTGTTGTAGTTGTTGTTGTTGTTACTGTTCATTTTGTTGTACTTGGTGTACATGCTATAATGCTGTACTTGTGTTGTTGCTGGTGTTGTTATTACTGTTCATTGTGTTGTACCTATACATATGTTGTAATGCTGTACTTGTGTTGTTGCTGGTGTTGTTGTTACTGTTCATTGTGTTGTACTTAGTATACATGCTGTACTTGTGTTGTTGCTGGTGCTGTTACTGTTCAATGTGTTTTACATAGTGTACACGCGGTACTTGTATTGTTGTTGGTGCTGTTACTTTTCATTGTGTTGTATTTAGTGTACATGCTGTACTTGTGTTGTTGCTGGTGCTGTTACTGTTCATTGTGTTGTACATAGTGTACATGCTGTACTGTATCCGGGTTGTGTATCGATATAATATTCTTTTTGTTTTTAACGTTTTATTGTCTTTTGTTGTTTTCTTTCTTTTCCAATATAATTGACTAACATTTGCAAATGTTCGTATACCACTTGTATTAGTAGATATTGGCACTTTAGTAATAAGAAATCGAAGAAACCTCCTCATACTCATCTAATATATATGAATGTTTTCTATAATAGGTTGTACGTAACTCAATCAGCAAGATACCTTCGTGTAAATGGCGCAATTTGTATGGCATAAATACTTATTCCGCGAGATATAGTTCGTAAAATTTTAACGTCTAAGTTACATAACAGGTTGTGATGAGGAAATAATACAATTATGAGAAATAATAAGTCAATGTTGAAAAAAACACTATTCCCCGAAAGAAAAAGATAATTGAGTTTCACGTGTCTGTTTGATTATACATACATATTTGAGCAAACTGAAAGTGATATTTCTTGTCGTTTTACAGTTGTATTGGTGTTGAATAAACTATAAAGACAATTCAGTCCGGGAGACAAGACATTTATTGCTATTGAATTGCCGGCACACAATGATCACTAATGTTTATTGAATAATATTAAAAAAGGCAAGTCAGAACTCTCACGTTATCTACACTTGCTAAAAATGAAAACCATACAATTTAAATATTTGAATATTTCCTTTGTTAACATTACATGTTCGTATATGTGTTATATACATGGATATCAGGATTCAATTGTTGATAATCATCATGCTTTTTTTTTTAGAATATCCGAAGTATTCATGCGCTCGAGCACAAAACAAAACGTTTTCCATACTTTACACGTTGTGCAACATCCAGGTTTTACACCGACAAGTATTTATGTGTTGCTTAACACAGATTAAGAAACTTCAAAAAACACTTTTATTTAGCGATTCCACGTCTTTCTGGACTGAGAGAAGTCAGGTTATTGGTATGCTCCGTGCCGGGTTATTGGTAAATACCGCTGCATGTCATTTAGCTCTTCCAGGTAGACTAGTCATATTCTTGCGAAACGATACAGTACTACTGGATATGTCAGAGACCGTGTCAGACCCGGTCGTGTACGTGCAACAACGTTACATACTCATTGCGTTAAAACATTGACTCACCTGGGTATTACTGTCTTACCTGTGCCAAGGAGTACTTGATGGAGGTAAGAAACGATTACGTAGGTGAGTCAACGGTGTTAGAGTGCTGACGATCATAAACCGTTTGAGACATAACCGTGTTCCAATTCGTGCTCGTCGGCCATACACTGGTCAGATTCCGACAGCGCCCCACAAAGCTTCCAGATTGAAATGGGCACAACGCCATTTGAAATACACGCCAAATAAGTGGAAATGCCACTGTATCCCCGAGTCTGAACCCTAATGGAATGAATTGGGTCGGAAATTCAGTTCTAATAATCAAATTGATACCATAAACGACCTCCGAAATCTACTTGTGTTAAACATGGCCACGTATTCCAAACACGCTCATTCAATGTTACGCAAGTTCATAGATACAACGTATTCAGGTATGCATTCGTAAAAACGGAATCTACACTGGTTACTCACATTTTGAAAAAAAAACAACAGTTGTTGCACTCAGTCAGCACTTTATGTCTTTTTCAAATGTTACGTGATCATTTTCATCTTATTAGAAAAAAACATGCGATGTCAGATTTTTTTCCCGGTAAATTACAGAGAAACATTAATTTAGCCAAAAAAGCTTCGATGAAAACTTTTTTTTAACTCTGAATATACAGTTATCAGCAAAAGAGATACTTTAAAGTCGATGTCAATTTTTATTTTGGGCCAGTGTATTATAAATGCAATGGCCTAAACGTGGGTTCGGTGTGATTTAAAAAATACGTTGAAAAATCGTGATTTATGCGATTAATCGATTTTTTTTGTCTTTAAATATTTTATTTCTTATCACACACACACACACACACACACACACACACACACACACACACACGACGTTAACCATATAAATAAAAGTTTTCAAGGCAATCGTTGTAAAATCTATAATGATAAATTAAATCAAAATAATTATTCAATGTGTTTGATATGCAAGAAAAAGAAATATTCATGGCTTTTTCAGATCAGATCGAAAATTCCGTCCCTCGGCAGAGCCTCGTTCCCGCCAAAACAGTTCAAATCTATGCGAGATTCTTATAATCCTTCAGATTCTGGTTTATTTTCCAAGTTTATGCTTGACCATGATTGCAATATATCTAATAAAAAAGGGAAAACGTGTGGTTTTGTGTTTTAATAAAGTCATTTTCATTTGAATTACAGTCAAATATTAATTGTCTCCTTATTTAATCTAATTTGTTATTGTATATATAATTCCATTCACCCTCATTTTTATTATCGATTATTCGTTTGACCCATCCTGCCTTAGTTGCTTTTATAAACATGTTTAATCAATCATTGTCAGGCACCCGTTCACGTTATCCTGTATTAATGTATTTCGACTAATTCTATCAGGTTTATTATAATAGTATATACTTTTATTGATTACATTAATTGACTATGACTTTGCATTTTCTAGGACTGTAAGAGGGTATACGTTTTAGTAGTGCAAAAGTTATTATAACAGTTATTTTTCCAATAATTGATGAATTATACCTCTTCCTTCTTTTTAAACAGTTAGTAATTTTTTTCTATTTTTGGTATTAAACTCATTTCATGATATTTGTTTCTAGTATTTGAAAAATAAAAATTCCCAATGTAGATGAGCGTTCTGAAGTTCGTATTAATTTATTATTTGTACCAAATCTTTCAATAGAATTTTTTAATAATCCCATCTTAAGATAACATATTTTTTATTAATTATTTTTTAAACTAAAAATTTAGCCTAAAATGTAAACGTTGTATATGACCAATCTATCGTAAACGTTGCCTCATCTGCATCACATTTCTCTGTTATATATGTTTATGCCCTTTATACCTCCTCTTCTTTTACGGACTTTATGTAATTAGTGAATACTGTTAAAGTGGACATCCTTGTCGTACTCCTCTATAGATGTTGAAGAACTCGGACATGTGTCTGTAAGTTACTACACAATTCGTTGTAAAATAATTAAATCCTATTTATAAACGAGTTACCAAAATTAAAATATGCAAGAGCTAAACTTCTTGGTCTCCAATTAGCTAATGATATTAAATCTTCATCTTTTTTGGCAGAAGAGGAATTATACCTTGTTTTTTTTATTATTGTTAATGTTTTGTTTTCGTTTGAATAACTAATACAGTGTTTGAAATAAATTTTAATTGCGTTCTAAAATACTTTGAAAAATTCGGCTGTAATTCCATCTGATCCTGGACTTTTTCCATATCTGTGAGAGCTGTTAAACATTCTGCTTCATCAATTAGACATTCACATGAGTTCCTTTCAGCCTCGTTTAAAACTGATTGTTTAATTGTGTTATTAATATCTAACAATTCTTGTATTGAAACTTTAAATTTATCCTGATAATCATTTTTCTAAAAAAAAACAGTAGTATAAAGTTTAAAAAATCCCGGTCCTCGAGGTTAATTATACACATTCATATTGAAATACACAACCGAACGATCTTAATTGCATTTACAATGTTATTTGAAACACGAAATATCAAGTCTACAAAATAGTGGTGGTTTGTGTTTAGAGTGCCAAGTATAATGTTTTGTATTTGGACTAAAAACTATCATTTATATAGTTATTTTGTATAATATTATTGATTTTTTCCTTATTTTTCTTATTGTTATTTTTTCCATTCTTTTATCTTATCAATGTCAATATCCACCAATAGTTAAAATATAGCTATCGTTTAAAATAATAAAATATTCTATTTTTGTAAGAAATGTAATATTAAATTATTATATTCGTTTATTGTATATGCAAAATTAGTGTTGATTAGGATGCACACAACTGAGATATTCTTGCTATTCCCAATAATTTATCGCGTCACTCTTTTTTCCATATGGTATATAATATTTCTTATCAGTGTAGCTCTTATAATATACATAATTTATAGAAGAGAAATAAGAGAGGGGGGGGGGGAATTATTATAATTTTCATTTTGCAAATTCTGTTGCAAACTTAGAGTGTACTAAGTAAGATGCAGAAAACGAAAAAGATATAGCAAGTAGTACGAATGTTGACGACGAAAATACAAACAATATAACAAACCACATATCAAAAATATTTACAAGGTACGCCGCCACTATAACCAACATGTATTTCAAACATATACTACTTTAAAGTTTTAAAAAAATATATAATATTTTCGTCGACATAATCAGTATCAACATTTTCGAAATTTGATAATTTATTATAGGAATATTAACTACCTATATCTGTCATTTTGATCTATAAATGTTATATATTGTTTCTTGGTGAACATGGTTATACGTTTGTTATAGAAAGTATAAATACTAAGTTTAACGCTTTTAAAATCAATAGGAAATTATTGAATAACAAACGTTTCTTCTAATGTAGTTGGAAGGTACATTGTATATAACATACCCTATTTAGCTAGAAATATATTTTCTCAATACCAAACATTTGATATCAGTTTTTTGTTACATATGTGTATTATTGAATACACGCAATATTATCAAGTATCATATTATGTAGTATTGATTATTTTACGATTGTGTACTAGCAATGAGGTCATATAATCAATGATACAGATATCAGTCATTAGTTTTATTGTAGAGCTGAGAAATTATTTTTATTGCCAAACAGGCTGTTTGTCTTTTTTTTTAAAATTTACTTTGATTGATTGTGAAAAGAATACCTACAAATAAGACAAGTCATGTTCGAAGTCTTTATGGGTAAAATCAGTACTAAGAATATGCTGATAAAGCGGCATGCTCAAGGACACGACTTATAATCGTGGCGTAAGATCAGATCAACGATTCCTCGATCCTGGTCCCGTTTCTTCATAAATATGTACATGTATCTCACTTTTGTTTATTCTTCCATAATGTGTTTGTGTTATGGTTTATTGTGATATACATATTATTGTACTGATCTGTAATTATTACTTTACGGTGAAAAAAAAAAAATAGGTATCAATGTTTTGGAAACCAAGACAGTAATTCATTTTGGACATTATAATATTTATATTTCGGATAATTGAGCGAACTATTTCAGGATGTGCAGGATATCGCAAGTAATTGCTATTCATTATTTTACTCAATTGTGTATTATAGCAAATGCTAATTACTAGTATATGTTATAAAATTGTTATTATAATAACCATTTGTTGGTTTCATTTTATTCCTCTACGTCATCTTCGTTTCATTGTACACATACTTATTGAAAGTTTAATTTTAATTAAAAAGTAACATATCATAGTAATTATTGAGTGATATTGATGTTGAATTCATTTTTTTTTTCAAGAAATATCCATTGTATAGGAATACATAATTATATAAAATATATTCCTGAAAACTATAAAAAATGTTTTACCAGCACCACGATAATTGGAACTATGTTTGAATAAGATTAATCATTATTAAGAATGTAATCCGTTTACAGGAACATAAAATACATAATGTAACGTAAAATCTAACATCGGTATCAAACAGAAGTTTTAAATATTTGACCCTTTTCTTCTGACTATTCTGGATACGTAACTTAACGAGAGCAAGTACGTAAACCGCCAGTTTTCGGTTTGCTACACACGTAGCTATTATTTTGTGTAATTATTTGTTAATTTAACATTTGTTTGTTAATTTATCTAATGGCACATTATCAGTATCATAATGTTTCTTTTTCATTTTTAAAATACACTCAGTAATAAATCTTCAGTAAATTTATATTAACTTTGTAAACCTTTGAGTGACTTGATGCTGTATGTTTAATTATTTGAAGAGATTTTTAATCACTGTCTTATAGTTGTTTATGTTTTTTGAGTGAACACGTGATAGGTATTTGACCAACAGCAATATCTATTCAAAATGCTGTTGCAAGCCTCAATCATGTACGGCGTATGATTGGCTAAAATGCAAACATTCCAGACAGCATAGACGTGGTTTGGTTTGAACTCTATCTCAGATGAATATAACCTTTATGGATGAACACGTGATATGTGATTATTTTCAAATAATAAATTAAATTCTAAACTGACAGTATCTTTACATAAACAGTTAATGTTTTATTGATATAGGTCATCTATCTGATTGGACCGCTGTTCCCCTTGCATTATAACGATATTTGAGTCTCAGTTTATAGCGAATAATTTTCGCATGGTCCTTATTATGGAAATTACACTTTTACTTGGTGGGAATTGTAGCATTCAAATGACAATTGCATCTTAAGTGTGATAGTGTAACTGTCCATCGTACAATGGATAAGCTAATATATCACTGTAATACAAGTTTACAAATGAGACATTAAGAGGAATTATGTCTTTTGAAAGGAGCATTTGCAAATCAGAAAACTAAGTATTTTGTTGTTGTTGTTGTTGTTGTTGT
This sequence comes from Panopea generosa, assembly GCA_029582155.1. Taxonomy (NCBI): domain Eukaryota; kingdom Metazoa; phylum Mollusca; class Bivalvia; order Adapedonta; family Hiatellidae; genus Panopea; species Panopea generosa. Next base: position 21,939,375 of record CM055895.1, read on the forward strand.
TGTTGTTGTTGTTGTTGTTGTATGATATTAAGCGTCACTTTTAACATTTTGTCAGTCATGTCAGAACGATGTCCGATTGTAATATAAGCGCTTTAACACTGAAATACCATGTCGCAGACACATGGTATGACACAACTCCTAGTCGCTTTAAATGGACCCCGTGCCGGCCAGACCTACCACTATCCTCTAAATACTGAGTGCGTAGTAGCTTCTAGTAGTATTTTTCAATTATTTAGCATGATGCGACCGGTATATTGAAAACTGATGACCTTCCGCATACGATGCCGACGCTCTACCACTAGACCAGATCTGCATTACACTAATGTTCAAAATATTTTAATGGCCATAAAATATATTTAAACTATAGATAATATGGCTTATAAGCTATGGATACTGAAGTTTTATTTTTGTAGGAAATTATTATCAACATACTAAGTGCCGAGGGAAGAAGATTCTGGTATTATTTTCTAATTTGATAACAATAACGCTCCTGTTTCACCAACATATTTTAGTATTTACTTAAATATTTAAAAATGTAAATCTAAAAAAAAAGCAGCAAGGTGATCATGATTTAAGACTGGTTTAAGTAAATTTGCATATCGTTTCATTGATATTGATTATATAATATATAAATAACCAGCCAAAAGTTAAGTAAAGCTTTAAGTAAATGTTGGTGAAATAGAAGCCTGGATGTCCATAAAGAATCAGCTGAATGAGTAACAGTTTATTCCCAAAGTTTACGTGATAAGTTCAAGTTATGATTTATTCGATGTATTCAGTCTGCACATATATTATAGCTTCTGCCGCTGATGTCTTCTGGATTTTTTAGTGTAGATGCGTGTTTCCACTTTTGGCTATAGTGTGACTGTTTTGTATTTTGTTAAGGGACGATATAATAATATTTGATAGGCTTGCATTTCCAGATGGTACCAGTTTGATGTTTAAAAAGAATAATTAATCACGCTTTAAAAGTTATAAAAATTATTCCGGGTGTTCGTACTTCAATGCTAAGCTTCAAATCCACTCTCATCACGTTTTTAAAAAAGTGATTAAACTGAAAAAAATCAATAACTCAATAATTGTTATAGACTCAAAACCCCTTAAAGGTAGCAAATTAGAAAAACTTGATACATTTACACTTTCAAAATATCTAATAAAATAAACGGTCGTTTACACTGTAAATAGTTCTTTGACACTTTCTTTTTGAAAATGGAATTTCTAAAAAAAAACAAGTGATAAAAGGATAGTATATTTGCATCCCCTCCCTGAAATCATCCAATAATTGTTTGTTTATTTTTTTTTTAAATCTAAGGATTGAAGGAATCTTTTTTCTGATTAAATAAGGCATATTACATTTGGAAATTTATTTACATTCATTAAAAAAATGGTTATTATAATAATTCGTTGTTTATAAACTTGGTTATTTTTATTTCCTTATTTAAACTTTGCCTTTCCTTGATATTTTATTGTATTACAGATAGATTATCCTGTTCTAAAATATCACAACCAATCGTACAAACCTGCTTTTTTTCTTCATGTTTATTTTCTCTTCATTCCCCCTAAAGCTCTTGTGAAACAAGATAATTGAACATTTCCTCTTACTTTAAAAAAGACGTGCCTTATGTGACTGCAGCGTAGGAAAATTAATGAGTTAAGTTATATCAAATATTGAAATACTAATGCATATCGTTTAGCATAGTAAAACAAATTATTTTTTATGTTATTTTAGGCACCATGGAGTGGGTGGTATCACAAAATATAAACAGCATCACGATCAAAGGTATTATTATATACCTGTAAGTATATAGCTAATCTCCTACCCTAGATGTTACCACGTGACCGTACAATATATAGCAGTTTATTGAATTCAATAACTTTATATTGTACAGTTCAAAATTCAAGATGGCGATTGAAACAAAAAGGATATAAATTATGTAGAAATTTACACGATTAAAACAAACACCGATTAAATGTTCTGCATGACGATCGAGGCGTTGAGAAAATCCGAATACCTGCAACTTCCTTCGTCTGCCGCTCTCGTGGCTCTGAACTGACAGATTATTCATTTAAAAGGATCTTGTTTTTCTTCAGTATTTTGATAAATTATTTTGATTGAGGTATAGAATACAGTGTTTTGTACAATATGGGAATACATTATACACGTACGTATTGTGGTGAAAATCATATACTTATTTATTTTATTTCTATTGTGAAACAAGTTCTAACAACATAGACAAATCACGCTCGAAGTCTTTCTGGGTTGAACCAGTACTAAGCATATGCGGAAAAATAATACATACTCGAAGAATATATTCCCATATTGTACAAAACACTGTAAAATAACCTTATATTATCGACGCTTTTATTCCGGCTCAAACATCATTGAACAATTCTAATAGAAATTCAATCCTTATATGAAGCTTTTAAGGTTCGTTAAAATCTGATTAATACCTTATCACATATTTCTTTGCTAAAAGCGTAAAATAAGCAATTATGATGTATATTTGCGCGCGGGATTTTGCATTTGTCCGAGTTACATAGCTAACTGTTATATATCATATATATTACATACACTATGATACTTGAACCAGTCAAAATGCATTGATTGTAATATGTTATTGCCATTTCTTTGCCATATGATTTAAAAAAAATGTGAATGGCCAAGAGCATATGCTTGCTGATAATTGGCCAATAAAATTTAGTAAATTGAATATGAACTTAAACACGAAACTGTATAATTCCATTGGTATCTCTTCTTTTCACGTGTGTTTGGATTCCTCTGAAAGAAAGCAGGTGTCCGTGACTGATGACAATTTCTCAGGTTTGTTACCCAGCAGCCAGAGACATGCACTTTTGTAATTTAATCATTAAAGCTAAGTGAACAATCAGGAACAATTAACTTACTACCATAAAAAACTCATATCTCTAGGATTAATCTCATGTGCAAAGAAACTTGAATCATATGTTCTAATTATTTATGTTTGTTAGATGTTAGTTTCCTTTTCCATTTTAACCAACTATGTGTAAGCCTAAGCCCACAATTGATTTTCCTTCTTGTTTCTATAGTTTTTCTTTATGAAAGATTTTAAAAGATTTTCTTTATTCATAGAAATACCCAAATCAAAGAAGGAAAATTTATATTTTACTATCAGATGACATCTGCAGTGCCGATATATCTTATAAGTAGGGGTTTGCTTTCATCCAGAGAATATTCGTGTGTTCACTGTAAAGACTATTGACAAAGAGAAGACAAAAATAATACAGTTATACCGCAATTTCCAAGCATTATCTTTTTTTTTTTTAAACTGACAACTCAAGCAGAACAATGCTTTTATAATGTTTCAGATACACCAACAATGCAATAAAATTTATAAAATGAACATTAAAGCAATTTAAATTATTAATCATCGACATAATGCGGATACCCCACTGAAGAACTTCCTATTTTCAAAGGTTGTGTTATATGTCGTTAGCGTTTTCGTTTTAAGATAATACATGTTTAATACATTTTAAAGTACATAGCAATGTGATCAATTTATAAAAGATAAAGGATGATCTACATCAAAGTATAGAAAACTGAGCCTTAAGAATCCAAAGTTGATTTGTGTAGATTATATGATGTAAAGTATAAAACCAATGTCGATAGCATTCTACGTCGAACAAACGCCAATAAAGCGGCTACATATGTATATATAATCTCAGATTTACTATTTACTCAATATGCAATAGTATTACGTTTATCACTTACCATCTTACTTTTTCATGGTAGTTTCATTATATATAACAGTACATTCATTCATCTCTTACCATCTATCACATTTCATGGTAGTTTTATCAGTTTATAGTAACAGGTATTCTTTCCTTAGCATCGTCTATTTATTCTCGTGGTAGCGAATACATCTACATTTTCCACATTATTTCCACATTACACAATTTAAAAATCGACGGACAAATCCTGTATCTATTTGCGTTGCAAAAACACTAAATAAATTTAAAACAATTTACTTACATATGTTACACTTCAAAATGCTGATTTTCAATACTTTATTATAAACATAATATAAACATTTCAAAATACGTTCCTAGATTCCTCGGCCTATATCCTAATTAACCACTCTCAATACAGCGGATATGAAATTAAATTCACCACATATTAGTCTGAATATATATCGACAATTTATACAAAATTTACTTATATCTGCTTCTGTCCAAATATAGCTTTCAGACATTTAAATGACTTAACTTCTAGAAAACAGTATATAAAATGTACTTACTCGGGATACCGCATGTAATGGCAATTTATGTTGTTGTACTCTGCCACAAACTGACAGGTGATATAAGTTTCTAATCGTTTATTCATACAAGTTATCCGCAAATCACATGTTTATTTTAAGAAAATCTTGGATATAAACTATCATCCGATGTCGAACGATACAGCTGTGTACAAAAAAGGCTAATTGTAAAATATGATTAGTTATACAATAATTAACCCCTTTTCATTTTCATCAAATACTCATTACTCAACAGAATTTTATGAAATAAACGTCAAAATGACATATTCTTTAAACGAAAAAAAAAAATGAATATCTAAAATATCTTTAAATGTTTTATCTCTCTCTACCTAGCGATAAATTTAACGAACTTACGCTACTTGGTCGATAAACGTCTATACAATGTACATACGTTGTTATTAGCTGACACTGATAATTAAGGCCACGTAAACAAACTCGCACCAATGACACCCCGTTTTGAATTCGTATCATTTAGATGTCAGTAAGATGCATTCGACTATTGCGTTGGTGAGATGTTCCGATTGAGCATCTGGGTTGGCATGACGCTTATTTTTGGATTTCCTCTTTTCAACATAGCGTTCATGCACATGGACAAAAACAACAATAACAGAGAATGACATTATTCTACTGCAGAAATCGGTGAAGGGATTGTCACACAGCATTTCTACAATTTCAAATAATTAATATAAAAACGCCTAGTGTAAAATATCAACTGCAGACGACTGCATGGTGGAAATATACGCTGTGATCATTTCAAAATACACGCTTCAAGTCAAGAAATGATGAATGAACTATACATGCTTGCGATATAAAAACATACACTAACTGTCATATGATTTGCAATGTGGATATACAGGAAACACTCCTTGAACCATAAAGTAAGAGCGATATTAAACTTTAAAAAAAATAAAACTTAAAGTCATCGTGACTCAAGTAAGCATTTAAATCATCATCATTTTAAAATGTGAAAACTCTTAATGTAAATTGCATTTGTATTTTATGGTACTATTTTTTTCGTAAACCACAATAAATTATAGCATATAAAATGTTTTTACATTAATTGTTAGCGCTGTTATTTCCAATCAATAAGTAATTTCGTTTGATAGTCAAAAATTGGATACAGAATCCATTATTTTCGAGACATTTTATATTCTGTTCTGTTTTCATTTGTTATTTATATCAATCAACAAATCACAGCCAAGAAAACAGTGCATTGTTTTTGACCTTATAACAACCTTATATATACAATTAAATATACAATAGACTATATAAAATTAACGTGCATCATTTTATGTATTTGTAATAGTATTAGCTCGATTCAATTCTTATATTTATTACGCCGTTCAAAAAACCCCATTCCAAAACAATTTCTGAGTTACCGACTACATCAATCCTGCAAAAACAACAACAAACTAAACATATGTTCATCAAGTTTGTATTGGGTATTATGTTGCTCTATTTGAAGTCAAACAGATTAGCATTAATTACGGTTATATCGAATTAAAGCATTAAATAAAAGAAATTAAACAAAAGAAACATGACGTGCTATCGAAGTTCATTTAAATTTAAAGAACCCAGAAATGTTCGAACAGAAGGCGGTAGTTCATGTTGTCCCCTTTTCTGTAGGTCTATCTTAAGTCTGTGCTTTGTTCGTATTTGTGCTGTTGCTGACACCATGCATTTAATGCAATGTCCTACCAATGAATGTTAAGTAAATTAGAAACATTCTTTATAATTGCATAATTAATGCCATGCCCCAGATTCACCCATGACCAGTCATCTTTAAGTCGAATCAGTAAGTAAAATGTTGTCGTCTAAACTATTTTTAATTTCTGTTAACGGAGCCGCACAGATTACTTGACCCGCGTTTACCAATTTTCATAGCTGTTGTTGAAACTATCTACCTATAATTTATGCACAAAATGTAACTACGCTACAAAAATATTACAAAGTTGTGTTTACAGTGTTTATAAAATGTTTTTCTACAAAACACAATGTATGTACAATTTAAGTGGCAGGCAAGCTAATTAGAAAAAAAAGTTTATAATACATTGACGGACGCCACTTGATATCTTAATACAACCACTTTAACGTCTTAAACAATATGCAATATGTCTTACGGAATGCAGTTGAAAACATTCAGACCAATGAATTTAACAATGAAAGGTGAGTTTGAATGAACCCCCACAAACAACAACAACAACAACAACAACAACAACAACAACAACAACAACAACAAAAACACAACAAAAAACAAACAAACAAAAATCAAAACAAAAAAACAAAACAACAACAACAACAACAAAACACCCCAACAACAAACAAAAATTAAAAGAAAACAAAAAATCTTATCCAGGAAGAATCGCTTCCACACAAATTAACAGGTGTGTAAGTCAGCTGATATAAACCACATGTTTTATGTTGATTTATTAATTTCAAACTGAAACATGCTTGGCTGATAATAGAAATATTTGAAATATAATAATAGAACTATTTGATCAACCAACAACAGCTATTTATATATCGCTTGTAGTGAATTGAACTATCTAAACTCTATTATTAAATCTATTATTAAGACGATGTTTCAGAGAATGTACTTGCAAACCTGTTTTTAAGTATAAGGTGGGTGGTGGTGTAGTAGATAGGTTGTTGGCCATTCACGCCAACCTGACCCGGTAACATCTCATCAACAACACCTTGTACCGGTTCAACACAAGAAACAGACTCGAGCAAAACAAAGCCTTTGAACTTATTTAGCAATCGATATAAGATATATTAATACTACTCATACATAATCAATTGCTTTGTTGTACATCAATAAAATATACATATGTTGAAGAGATGAGACAAAATATACTGTACAAAGGACACACTATTATTACATGCATGCGCGCACACATATATACATACACTGTGTTCCTTACTTACCATAACGACGCTGCGATATGGTGCCTTTAATGATATTGTGTATTGTTACATCCATTCTTGATATTTCGTCCTCGTCAAATAAAAAATATGAGACGGCATAAGTAAAAGAAGTTCCGCAAGACATTCCGTTACAAAATGCCTTCATCATATTTTTAACTTTTTTAAACAGTATTAAAGCGTGAAAAAAGATTTCTAAACGAAGATAGAGGAAATGTGATAGTTTTAGTGAATGATCATACTTTATTTAAGCAGGTGAATACATGACTTGTTTTATAAGTGCCAACGCAACGAGTTATATTAATACTTTTGGTGCTCAACAAATCAATTCTAATTCAAACTTTCACTGAAACAAAAACTTTCCTTTCAATTTTATGTTTTTATCTATTATTTTTTAGTATTTTAGGGTATTAAAGCTTTTTATTTTCCCTGCTGTTATTCTGAAGTCATTATCATCACTAACTGCAAATATTTTAACTACAAACTAAGGAGCTTTAAAAACCTTACCATTTTATTGGACAGACTTCTTTAAATGATATCATTTCAATTTTGTTCATAATAAATATTTTTAGCGAAAAACACGAAACTCTATAAAAATGTAATTTCACTTAACCTGACAGTGAGATTAGAATAAACATTATTTAATTTCTGTAGCAAACTAAATGTACATTTGTCACTCATCAAAATATGTGATACAAAATGTTTATATCAACCTTTGAGTAGTTGACGTGGAGTTACAATACATTGATATTGAAAAGTCGTGTATGACTGCAGTCACTTGTAACGTTGTAGAGCTGGACGATATTGTTCAGGCTATGAACTCTAATACATGTTTAAATGTGTGTAAAAATTGACCGACTTTCAATTCTCATGCGTATTCAATATCGGACATATTTTCTGATTAACATGTTATACAACTAACATATTTCGTTCAATCATATATAATTTTACACATGAAGCAACTATTTTCTTCGTACAAACTGGGAGATATTGCGTTGCAATCAAATAACGAAAAGTAAAATAAACGGGTTTGGGGAGAATAAACTTGTTTAATAATGTTAAAATGTGATAGGTAATTAATCAAATGCCATGTTTACTGACGCTGGAAAAAAGTAGAATTTTAAGAGAAAGCATGTATACTATTAGTTTCAATCACATTTAGGGATTGTATTTTATGTAATTCTGTGTTTATGGCACTGACACACTGCCTATCTGAAGGAATGACATCAAATTCAATTGTACGTATTTTCTTTTGTATGTTATAACTGTATTCTTATAAATCATTTTTATGACATCTTTAGTTAATTACACAGGATTTCCATGATTTACAGCTCGGTTAATTTGGTTATTATATTCCTGTGTTAGTCATTACAGCTCGGTTAATTAGTTATTATATTCCTGTGTTAGTTATTACAGCTCGTTTAATAGGTTACTTTAGTCCTGTAACTTATTTTTAAAGTTTCTTCAGCTTACGAACTTAATGTCTTAAAAAAATTAAGGTGATATAAGGTTTAGATCTGGCTTTCAACAATATTTCAACAATGTGACTTTGTTTGTTACCTGAACCTATGAGCTATTTGCTGGTGATTATGCAAAGGGCAGATGTCATGACCCCCGCAGTCTTTATCCAGACTGATCTTAGACTATTATCTTTATTTTAAGCGATATAATACATTTTAGCTCGACTGTATCATTTAAATATCAACTGTACATGTATAAGATGTCAACACACTATAAACCATATGTTGTTGTCAGTTTCAATGAAATATATCATATTAACGTGCACATGTATACGAATCGCAAAACAATAGAAAATATTTACATTCTCCTTTACCATATATGAAATCATAACAGCAGTATAACAGGCGATTACTGGATAATGCATTTGACAAAGTGGGTACAGAATGATGAATTAATTGTATCTAATCCTTACACAAATCCGAACAAAAAGTACAGTCAAACCTGTGTAAGAGGTCACATCTATTAAGCAGCTATTTACCTTAAGCAGCCACATTTTCTATTTCCCATTGATATACTTTCAGAGTAAGTGAACCTCTTTTAAGTAACAACCTGTCTTTAAAGGTCACGTTTGCCAATTCCCTTGACTGGCTGCTTAAGACAGGTTTGACTGTATATCAATTTCTAAAATAAGAAAGTAGTTATTCACCAGGACACTAAGCATTCCCAAACTACATAAAACACTTCAAACACATAGTATTGAATACAAAACAATTCCATAAAACAAACTTAAAGAATGGCTAAAAGTTTTGATCATAGAAAGCCTTTACGTCTCACATACCAATTAATTTTGTAATGTTCTACATATAGAGACATGCACTTCTGGAACACTGGATATATTACCAATAGTTCTAAAAGTGCCTTATTCCCATAGATAGTCCTCTGTTGGTCCAAATATGCAGAAAAAATCATGGGGTTGACCAGGTTGCTTTTTCACAATTTCGATGGTTTGATGACACCCCTTCATTTTTGACAATTCTGCCCATTTGTTGCAGTGTATCATTACGCATCTTTAAACTGTATAGCATCATCAAACAATTTCCAATGTCACCCAAAATTTGCAGAAATCATGAAAATGTTCCAATGTTCCCATATGCACAAAGAAATATGACATTTTGTGCATTTTAACAAAAAAATTGCCCAACCGCTTTAAACAGCTCTAATTTCTTTGGCGTAATAATCTTGCTACCGTCATGTAAGGGAGGTTATTGTTCAGTGAGACCTTTAATAAAATGCTTTATCTTGATAAAATCTGTTTTACTAACTTCGTTTCCTTTGAATCAACTGATTCACCAACGCCACATTAATAACACTTTATAATAAGAATATTAACACTTTTCCCTTCACTTATAAACATAATATTACGGGTCTTAATAGAAACGCTATCTATGGTTATCGCGTGACAGCTGAGGTAGTTTTATACTGGAAACATTACGTCTCACTATACAGTTATACCCCCTTTGAGTCAACGTAACAGGTAGCATGTTTCCTACGCCAAAAAATACTGCGCTATTCGGTTTGGTATATTTTGAAAGTGGTTCAAAGAAATTATGATTTTTTACAGATGTGGCTAAATATACAGATAGTCCACTGAATCCACAGGAACTGTATTTTATTTAATTAAGGAGGCGGTTAAATTTTGGGACAAACATTGATTGCTTTTTAATAATAACTGGAGTGACTCGACTGCATTAAAAAGAAGGCTGGCCAACATACCAGTTAATATATACTCAATGGAAAGATAGCAGTTGTAAAAAGATTGTATGTGTAAAAAACAGTTATAATAAAACAGACTTTGTTTTATTAATGCAAAGCTTTTTAACTTTAAATCGTCTTAAGATTAACAAAGCCATTTATTCAAATAGCAAACAAACATTTCTTTAAAACACAAATGAAACAAATCCTTAGAACAATGCAAGAGGGGTAGGCCGATACATATCTCACAAAGTTGGCCAAATGAGCCCTTTTTATATAAGAGAGAATTTGTTTAAGCTGTAGCATGGGTCAACATAATACATACAGTTAGGGCATTGTGAAAGTTATTCTATTTCTCAAACAAATGGTAATTTGCTACTTGTTACCAGTCCGCGTTAGCACCATAACTTTTCTTCACCCTCCAAGGGCATTTTAGGCATTGTTAGTTTCGCAAAACAAGCTAACATGAAAAATACAGTAATACACCCGATAATATGTTCGGCATGATTCAGTTAGATTGAATGTAAGTTAACTTTAAAGTAAGAAATAAATGGATTATATTTTATGTCAGGGTACTTAGTACATGCAACTATTTTAATGCAAAAGGTACTGATAAAACGATTTGTCCGTTTCCGCATTCTAATATACACATAGTGTACCCATATAAACAAGTGAAATTCCCAAGCAACACTTGTTATAAGGATTGTTTAGCAGAAATGAACACGTGTTTGTATTGGTCAGCAATTGCATTAACTTTTGCAGAATGAACGCCTGTTTGTATAGGTCAGCAATGGCATTAACTTTCGTAGAATAAACACGTGTTTGTATAGGTCGGCAATTACTTTAACTTGTAAAGAATCCAGTAACGCTTGATTTGCCTCCGTTTTTCATATAAGAAGCAATTTGTCCATGTCTAAAAAAAACGTAATACAGCGTGCCCATTCGCTGTTCTTAAACTGGGCTAAATATCTTTATTTTCGTCGAAAATAAAATGCTAGTGACTGTATGAACTAATATGTTTTAAAAGATCTGAATTTATTTAGTTTGTGTACGCATTTAGCACATAGTTTTACTACGATTTCCAAATGTTGTCTTTCCATGCAATGTGTTAATATGATTATATATTTACCCTCACAAAACTATTTGCTATGTGGATTGCTTCTTCGTGCTAAAGGTCTCACTGAACAATTACCTCCCTTGCATGACGGTAGCAAGATTATTACGCCCAAGAAATTAGAGCTGTGTAAAGCGGTTGGGTAATTTTTTTTTTAAAAATGCATAAAATGTCATATTTCTTTGTGCATATGGGAACATTGGAACATTTTCATGATTTCTGCAAAGTTTGGGTGACCCTGGGAACTGTTTGATGATGCTATAACAGTTTAAAGATGCGTAGTGATACACTGCAACAAATGGGCAGAATTGTCAAAAATGAAGGGGTGCCATCAAACCATCGAAATTGTGAAAAAGCAACCTGGTCAACCCCATGTTTTTTTCTGCATATTTGGACCAACAGAGGACTATCTATGGGAATAAGGCACTTTTAGAACCATTGGTACAGACCCTAAACCGCTCAAGTACCCCAATTGCACGCAAACGGAGTGCACTCAGAGCGTAAGCGGAGCGCGAGCGTAGCGCAGACGGAGCGCGAACGGAGCGCAGATTGAGCGCTGACGGAGCGGACCTGGACCGTAAGCAAACGCTGGATTTTGAATAATAAACGCACTCCTGAACGCATGAAATAGATCGAGTGCACTCAGACACGCTGAATGCACTCAGATACGCTGAGTGCACTCAGATGCGCAGTATATGCAGTATACGCTAGACACTGTAAGATAACTGATAACAGAACTATTCGTGGGCTACTGAGAGCACTCGTTCATTCGGATACACTCTTTTTTATTATTTGATTGTGAAGTCGATACTTAAAATCGAGATAACAAAGACATTTTTTTTTACATAAATATAAACCATCTGGTTTATATAAATGTTTTATTGTAAAACGCATGATAAAACTTATTTTGGTCAACACTTTATCAATTATAACATAAATATCAATATTTAGCTGATCAAACAAAAATAGATATGCGGAAAATTATATGATTATGATTCTGTTTGTTTAGGTATTTCGGCAAAATAAAAATTACCAATTTTCAATTTAATTTGAACTTTAGTTTTATATTTTCCCCAAACATAGTTACACTGAGTTTGTGCTTAGTTGTGAACAAATCTACGTAAAACTGTTATATTGCAATTAAAGTGGAAACATTTTACTCGTGTACATCTCATTAAAATAATAGTAATAAATTAATTGTATTCTAAAATATAAAGTGGGTCAGTAGTATAGCGGATAGGGTGCTGGCTTCAGACGGCAGAGGTCGCGAGTTTGACCCAGGCTCTACTCGACCTCTCGAAACACAATTCAGTACCAGACCTAATAAGGGAATGCACTGGAGAATGCATAAGCTCCGAGCTTACTTCACAATCAAGCTAAATTAAATTAATGTAAAATAAATGTTTGTATGCCAAATTAACACGACAGACCGAAATAACACATTAGACACAAGAAATAAAAACTAGTAAACGTAAATTTCTAGGTGACCTTTTTGAGGTTGTGATTTTATATTGACTAAAGAACAGCTTTTGATCATGAGGAAGGTTTAAATAAACAAAAAAGAACATGTATTCACTGCCTATAAAATAGTAAATATATTATTTTCCCGCTTTCCTTCAAAATCGATACGCCTGATCACGTGCACGTAAGCACGTAACAATTAAGCCATCATAAAAGCTGTGAAAGGCGCAACAAGTAAGAAATGACAACAATAATAATAAAGAAGAAAAAATACTCAGATAATAATAATATAATAATATAATAATATAATAATAAAGTAATATAGCAATTATAACAATAATATTAATAATAATAGTTATCAATAATAATAAAATATATAATAGTTATTAATAATAATGAGGATAATAATAATATTATAAAAAATCTGCATATTTAAGTATTGATTGTGACTATATATTTCTTATCCAATCACATGCCGCGGGTTAAATAAAGATTTATTCATCGGGCACAAATTATAATCAAAATGAAAATTACACACCGGCAGGGTTCTTCGTGATCAATGGACCGATATATCACCAATTAACTATTTATTGACACACATGTGGTTCTCACCATGGGTATCTGTTTTGATGATTGCAATGCAACTCTGCCTTCATAAAAGTAATTAAATTGTTTTATTAATTGTGAACGACTGACCAGATGCACGTACGCACGTATCCAATATAAAAGCTGTGACAAATCAATAAGTCAATATGTATATTATAATAATAGCTCCAATGATAATAATATTTAAAAAAATAAAACAAATAATGAAAGTAAAAAATAATACAAATAAAATATTACATTTTTACAAGGAATTATTTAGAGACATGTCTTTAATTTTTATTAGTTTTAAAATTGTAGGATTGTTTTATTTTGTAAATTAACAATTCTGATCTGTTTTTTATAAGAAATCGCTATGGCAGCTGTGGTAAAATGACAGCCCTGAATATACATCCCTTAATACGTGTATGTCACACTTTCTACCAGTCATTCAGAACTGGCGTGGGGTTTTCGGTTCGTTAATTTAATGATATTAACATCATGATATTTACATACTTAAGCGTTCTGAAACTTCGAATAACCAATATCTTAAATGATTTTTTTATTTGTTGTTAATTGGCTAGCAGTTTTTCTTTTTTATCGTTTCTTTTCAATCACATAATGTTGGCTCAATTAAGATTCATCCATCTGGCACGAATTACAATCAAAATGAAATCATACATATCTTCCGTGGTCAATAGACCGATAAGTCATCGCTTTAGCATATAACTTAATTGACACGGCTCTCACTGGCATGTGACATAACGTAATTAACACCACGGGTGTGTTGCTGCGTGTCATATAATTAGCGGTATAGCACAGTGGATTTAGTTTCAAACAAGTTAATTATAGTTTGTCATTTTAAATAATGTATTAACATAAAGCATACTATCAGTAAAAGGATAATTTGAGAAACCCACTGAAAAAAAGTTCATTGCAAGTATATTTATATACATAATGATAACGAAAATAATTATAAAACTTAAAATATCAGAATATCTTTTCTAAGTTTAGTGAAGCTACATTTGGACCCAAATCGAGAAAAACACTTCAAGATTATTATTTTTCAAAAATCATTTATTATAATGTCAAATTGCATCGCACGGATTATAATAAATTTTCTATCACCCATGCAGTGCATATTATTGATTATAAAGCTTATTTTAGTTTGAACATTAACAAAACCAGTGATATATCCACATGTTGTTAAGTCACTGCTTACACTGAGCAGATTTATGGATTTTTATAAGGCCAACGAGGTATCAACAGTATGGTATTATTAATTAAATTTAATTATTAATAACAATATATTTAGTTTATGTTGATGATGTTTATGTAAATTTTGTGGACAAACTTAATTGATTTCCTGTAACAAACGGCTAACGGTATATCAAAGAAGATACTGACGCAAACACATGTCGGTCTGGATAACAGAAGCCGGTATAACGTGCGATATTCTTTGATCACCCAGACCACTGATCACATATCAAAACATAGACACTTCCGTTAAACATGCCTACTATCGATACTAGTTCAACCTTTCGCACAGCGGGTGACATAATATGTAGACAAACAATCGGATTATGAATTAATTTACCTTGACTAAATCCCATGGATACATTTTATTGCTCCATTGGAACAGATTAAATTAAAAAGTCAATATAGAATCATTTTAAAGAGTTGAGATGTTGCGATTGGTTATGGGCCGGAAACCGAGCTGAGCGAACTGAACGTTGAGTGAACGCTGAACGAAGCGAACGCTAAGAGGAGTATTAAATAGAGCACTCAGCTATACAACGCTCGTGAGCGAATACTTGCGTTTGTGAGTGAATAAAATTAACCGCGTTTAATCGAGTGCACGCAAACGGAGCGCGAACGGAGCGCGAACTAAGCGAGAACGGAGCGCGAACGGAGTGCAAACTGAGCGCAAACGGAGTGCAATTATGGGGTACTTGAGTGGTTTAGGGTCTGTAATGTATCCAGTGTTCCAGAAGTGCATGTCTCTATATGTAGAACAGTACAAAATAAATTGGTGTGTGAGACGTTCAAGAATCAGATCATTTTCGGTAGACGCTGGGAGGAAACTGCATCTTTGTGATTCAGATTTACTTTCTTTTTGAAAATATGTCACTTTCTATGGGTAATACTGTATTTGAAACCTCTAAATGGAAAAATAAATGTATTTTTTTGTGAAAAATGGATGACTTTGAGTGTAATAGAGAAGTGTCACACAGGCAAAACCAAACTTGAAGCTAAAACAGTAAAGCAAATAGGGCAATGAGACTGAGCAGCTGAAAATTTGTCATGGAAATGTTGGAATCAGGATTTATTCAATTCAATGGAAGGAACAAAAAGTGAGATCATCTATTTAACTGAAAAAGAAATGATCATGTATGCAAATATGCTTTGCTGCATCATGTGATAAGACTTGATTTTAGCCATCTGTCTCAAAATCCTGGCTAAAATGAATAGAAGTTTGCACTTAAAAACACTTGAAAGTCACACAGAGAGACAGTGATGCTAATATATCACAACAAAAGCATGTCTAGAGCATTCACTGCAACCAGATTTCATGATTCATGTAAGTTAAACCATTTTTTTGTGTTAGAAACTCATTATTTATGTATAATTCATACCCCACCCACATAAAAGTGGTAACATTTGTCGCGATACTGTTTCCACTCTTTAGCGCATGCTTTTTGACAATACGGTTGGTCGCGTATGAGCAATATTGTTTTTATGTCGCTGTTTATCAATTAATATTATATTGATCATGAATTATGGAGAAATTTCCTGTTTCATTATTTTGTCATTGATATTTGTTATCAACAGCTCTGTTTCCAGTTTTCGATATACCGACCGCCAAACTGTCGCGTTTCATTTTAATGGTATGGCGTATGACTGCCATTTTTGTTTTACTGTCATTTTTTTCTCCTCATTGTTGATATTTATGCGACTGGGTCTGGCTTATACACAGTATTTACCTACTCTTGGACATTCAGGTAAATGGTAAAATGCGACATCTTTGAAATGACGCGAAACAGATTCGCGTAATAATTTCTCAGCGTTTAGTTAACCTGTGCTTGAAACTTTTGTACCATCATCTGATTTCTTTCGGTTGTTCTTCTTACTTGTTTTTCAAATAAAAATACATGATGCTTGCTATAGAATATAGATTTTTCTCATTGAAGATGATGTTTTTTCAATGTCTGTTATTGAATGTGTACAATATTTTTCTCCACATTCAACAGTATAGCATTCTCAAATATGACAATTTCTAATTTTCATATAATTATTGCAACAACTCTATTTTAACTGCCCATTTTTTTATGCCAGTTTTGGAAAATCTGTAAAGAAACGAGTCATCTCGCGACAAATATTTCTTATAGCGATATTCTTTGATATATTTATTTCAAACTAATTTGTCGTAAAGAGATGCGCTTTAGCAAACCGTCTTTTTGCAATGAGCTTATCGGTCCAGCCAAATATGCTGTATCCATATTTTGTCTCATTTTCATTCATCGTTTCATTTTCTTGCTTTAAAGTGATTTTCATGAACACTTTACTTTCATTTGCTATTTTTATTGATAAAATAAACAAAATAGTATAGGAATTTAATATATGCCTAATAGATACCTAAATTGGTAAGGGATATATTCATAGTTGATAATGAATCTAATGCATGTACAAAAGTATGTTATTCATTCATGTATTGAAAAGGGGGGCATGGTTAGTGTCAGTGACATGCAAATTATTGCTGGGCACCTTCAAACATTAATATTTGTTTGTTATAGATATAAAAAAAGTCAAATATATAGTTTTGCAACAAAACGGAGCATTATTTGAAGCAAAAACAACTATTTATCCATATATGGTCATGTATTTTGACACTTAAGTTATGTAATGTTGCATATACAATAAAATGAATATGCAGTCAGATAGATACACTATAGGAGGCAATACAAGGACATTTTCAAAGTATTTCTTTTTCTAGAATTATTTTTATTAAGGTACAATGGCTAAACAAATTTGGCAGTTTTTCCTGTTTTCGAGTCGTCCGACACTGATTTATGCATGTGTGACCGCCATCTTATTTTGGTGCATGAATTCGAAAACAGTTGCGCGATGAATTCAAACGGCGTACTTTCATATTTAGAAATGGTAAAGGTTTGTTCGACAAAAATTTCAGTCACATGTCATGACAATATCTACTCTTCAAGGTCTCACTGAACAATTACCTCCCTTGCATGACGGTAGCAAGATTATTACGCCCAAGAAATTAGAGCTGTGTAAAGCGGTTGGGTAATTTTTTTTTTAAAAATGCATAAAATGTCATATTTCTTTGTGCATATGGGAACATTGGAACATTTTCATGATTTCTGCAAAGTTTGGGTGACCCTGGGAACTGTTTGATGATGCTATAACAGTTTAAAGATGCGTAGTGATACACTGCAACAAATGGGCAGAATTGTCAAAAATGAAGGGGTGCCATCAAACCATCGAAATTGTGAAAAAGCAACCTGGTCAACCCCATGTTTTTTTCTGCATATTTGGACCAACAGAGGACTATCTATGGGAATAAGGCACTTTTAGAACCATTGGTAATGTATCCAGTGTTCCAGAAGTGCATGTCTCTATATGTAGAACAGTACAAAATTAATTGGTGTGTGAGACGTAAATGTTGCGATAACTAAGATTAATGTTCCTCTCCAAATAATAAAGATAGATCGACTCGTCAATTACCTACACGCAATTCTAACTTCACATCGAAGACAGGAGTGTAAAGATGTCAAACCGAGTTGTTTATATCATGTTTGTGATACGTAATAAATTAGTCCAGCTGAAGCAGAGCGGTCAGCCTGCTATCTATTTTTGCTGTCTACTGCGCTTATGTCCCGCTTATCGCAAACTATAGATTTATGACTTTCTCAAAAACATTTCGTATCATATTTGGGTTAACTTTAAGCAACTTTAAGATAGAATAGAAATTAAATATAATTTTAAAAGAAAGAGTTGAAATAAATAAATAAATCACTTGTTAAACGTATCGACATATAGATGGAGAGAGAAAAAAATATATATTTTGTTTGGCAGAGGCCTTGATATTGTATCATTAGTTTGCATTGTAGCTAGGCGCACGCGCCGTAGTCTGGTCTGTACATTTATGTCTTAGTTGTTCACAAATAATTATCTCTCTCTATATATATGACAAAGAAACCAATATAAATAATGTTAACATCATTTCTATTAATAAGCCACCTTAAAACTTGGTAAAAATCTTACATAAATCTGTATCAAATATTAAACTATCAACTTGTTTTAGAACTGGTATAAAGAAGAAGAGTTTTGTCAATATTGTTTTCCTATTGAAATCAGCGAGGGATTGGATTGCATAGATTGAATATTAAGAGTAATTTTTTTCTGAAATCTAGGGCTCACAGGCGATAGATTAATTCATCCACTGTTTCCTGACATTCTGGAGCAATTGTGAATTTTAGATCAATCGTTTGAAACTTTTAATTTTGTTTCAAGCATATTTGATTCAGCAGTTTTTTAATATTAAATCACGAATCATTTATCTTATCATTTGTCATCCAATCATGAAGCAATATAGCTGAGAAAAAAGCTGAGAAAAACAGCCTAGTAATCAAAGGCAAATCGTATTTTATTCATGTAACTATTATTGCATACTGTACGTATAGTAATGGGCGAGGGTAGGAACCAGGCGGAACGGCAGGGATAGTGATTGTGTTATTCTTCTCATTTTCATTTTTCTCTCTTTTTCGTTTTCTTCACTTTGACGTTTTTATTTGTTTTCTACCGCAATTTTAGTTTAATAAACGTAATATGTAACGCTTTGGGAGGGACTGTAACTAATGTTGGAATAACTTGTAGTCAAACCCAATTGCTTTTTTCATGATTATTATGCCACTGTTTATATATATGTGTATTGTATAATGAAGCTTGTAATTAAATATTATTAAACTAAACTATTGTTTGCGTACAAGTACACGTTACACAAATATAGAACATGCTCTTGGTAAATTTGATATGTGATATTAATGATCTTTTGAGAAATAGATAATTTTCGTCAAGAACAGCTGATTAAGGTGTTGATCCCAACTCACTGAGAATATCTGCATTAGTTGTTGATCCCGACTTACCGAGAACAGCTGTACTTGTTGTTGATCCCGACTTACCGAGAACAGCTGTATTAGTTGTTGATCCCCACTCGACGAGAATAGCTGTATTAGTTTTTTTTATCTCGACTCGCCGAGAACAGCAGTATTAGTTGTTGATCCCGACTCACCGAGAACTACTGCATTAGTTGTTGATCCCGACTCGACGAGAATAGCTGTATTAGTTTTTATCTCGACTCGCCGAGAACAGCAGTATTAGTTGTTGATCCCGACTTACCGAGAACAGCTTCATTTGTTGTTGATCTCGACTTACCGAGATTAGCTGCATTAGTTGTTGATCCCGACTTACCGAGAACAGCTGCATTAGTTGTTGATCCCGACTCACCGAGAACAGCTGCATTAGTTGTTGATTGATCCCGACTCATCGAGAACAGCCGCATTAATTGTTGATTGATCTCGGCTTACCGAGAACAGCTGCATTAGTTGTTGATCCCGACTTACCGAGAACAGCAGCATTAGTTGTTGATCCCGACACAAACAATAACACTATTTCATCAGTGTATACATTTGAAGAAATACCAGGGGCCGGTTTCACTAAACTAAGATTTTCCTAAACTCAAAAGATTTCATTTTTTCTAAATGACTACATGTTATCATTACAAATCAAATGACTAAATTCATAATTAAAGTATGAACAAACCTTTATTCATTGGTAAAACAAAACATTCCAAATGATAAATGTGAATGAAGTAGAAGCATTTAAAAAATCTGATTTGAGGAAAATCTCAAGTTGAGATGTTTAGTAAAACCGGGGTCAGGTTATTATAACTGAAGCTCAAAGTTAGATAAAATGTGCAATGTTCGAAATAATAGGCATTCTTCCTCAATATAATTTTGTTGTATGCAAGGTACCACAACTTTGTATCTTGTAAACTCACTGCTTACGTATTGCTTTTTTGTTGATACCGACTCACTGTTTTTGTGAGTTTTTTTTTATCAGGTATGATATACTTATATATTCATGGATACTTTTCACGTTTTCTGTTTGACATTCTTTACAAAATTCTATAAGGAAATCGATAGGCCATAATATCTTCTACTGTTGCATATTCTTTTTTATCCTTCCATTATAAGTAATCGTGTAATACCGATATGCTGTAAGGTTTAATGGGAAAAACTTCCTGTAAATCTATAATTGAAATTGTTGTTTTTTTCGTCTGGCCAACGCGACATTTTAACAGCGGAAGTTTGAATTACAAGGCAGCTTGGAGGCTTTATCTCATTGCCATCAAAAGTCTTTGCGGATATATTTGGTCTATGTCATGTACGAGACAGGCTTAACAAATAATTTGGCGTCATTTATAATGCAAAATCCACGTAAATACTTAATTCTTGCTTCTTGAAATTTAAGTGTCTTTTAATCATATTATGTAATAAATCTAAGATAGTTACGCAATCTTACGCAAGCTGTCAGACTTTTACTCCGATGAACACTAACCACTACAATATTACAATACCAAACATATAGTTTTGAATGTATTATATGTGCTATTAAAACACAACACATATACTGATGTCATTATGAAATCGAACATGGGAGTATGCACCTAACCTCGTTCTTTGTGGCATAACAGACACTCAAACAGGGTGTTTTTTTTTAAAGTCATTTTATTACATGTTTAAAGTCATTGGCTAATATATATCGAACTCGCTAAGGTTAGTTTTAAAAAACTAACCTTCTTTACTCACGGTCTATTTTCCAACTAACATGTTACCATGACCAAGGTATGTCTCTAACTAACTCAAGATCTCTCATTTCCACCCACCAAAAGATGCATCGAGCCCTTTTCCCTGATTGGTCTCATTACTACTTGGCTAATGGTCAGTTTCGTATCTTAATTACTAAGTCTATTAAACACGCCTATATCTTATCACAAAACCGACATATCCTCCCTACATCATGATAAACCTGTAGCTATATCTTATAAAAACATATCCATCTGCCTGACATCTTATCTCCATTAACCTGTCATATATCACCTTATTAAGTCGACACGGGGTTGACCTTTGATGAATACTTTACTCTACGTTCAACTCCATCTTAAAATATTAAAACAACTTTACATTATACATTATAAGAATTCTTACTTACTATAATATAACATATTTCCTCCCCGTCAAGTCATAAAACTAGAAGGTATAAATAATATACGCCTTCATAATAATGATTAACAGCATCAAAGCGTGAAATAACATGTTTTATATAGAGGTGATTTGTTAGTTTTAGTGAACAATCAAGTTTTGTTTAAGTCAGAAAACACAGAAAGTGTTTTATGAATGTCAAAGCAACGAATGGAAAAAAATAATTTTAGTTTTCAACAAATCGAATTTAATTCAAAATTACACTGAAACAAAAAATTTCAAGTTTATTATTCTATCAATTATTCTAAAGTAGTTATGGTGTTAACGCTGTTCTATTTCTCAACTCAAATCGCAAGACATTAATTAACATTGCTTTCTGTAAGTATTTTAACTAAATATTACATAATTTTTAAACCATACCATTTTATTGTACATACTTCTTTTAATTACAGCATCTGAACATTGTCCATAATGAAAAAAATATTTGAGGAAAAAGGATTCTTACTTCAAAACCTATCATATGTAGTTTTACTCTATTGAACAGTGAGATGAGAATATTTTATTTTTATTGTAAATCTTTTAAATGCATTTAACTGAATGTTCTGTTAACCGTTGTGTAGTTGACATGGTATTTTTACCTATTGGCAGTGTCAAAAATTGCATATAAGACAGCACTCATTTATAACATGGTAGAGTTATATACGATTGTTATAATTTATGCACTCTATCAGATATTCTAATTTGTTTAAAACTGATCTAAGTTCGATTCTGGTGCGAATTCAGTGTCCGTTATATTTTACGATTAACTGTTCTGAAATACACATGATTTATTTATCATATATAATCGTACACATAGTGTAAATAATTTTCATTTGCTTCTTACAAACTGGGAGATATTACGTTGTAAGATGATAAAAACAGCAAAACAAACCTAAATTGGGTGAATAAAGTTGTGTAATAATATCTAAATGATAATTAGCCAAATGCCTTGTATTTTCAATGACATAACATAGCCTAGAAAAAGTGAAACTTTAAGAGATATTCGAATAGTATGTATACAGTTAGCATCAATCACAGTTATGTGTTGTATTTATTGTAATTTTATGATTATTACATTGATACTCTTGAGGTCATTAAGTCAATTAGGTTTAATAAAAACAAAAGGCCATGTAAATTTATAATTGACACAAGAATTTGCATTGTTTTCATCTGGCCAAGGTGGCATTTCAATAGTGAAATTTCCGATTACAAGGCAGTTTGCAGGCTTAATCTCTCTACCATACATTTCAATAAAATAAAATGTCTTAATATGTTTGGAAAGTAAAGATTAAAATTGACTGATAAGGAATGTCTTGTAAGTCACATCATTCTTACAGACGAGTGAAGACAAGCGTTTTATAAAAAAATGTCTTACATCTTACTTATAGTATTATAAGAGAAGAAAAGAAAATTACAATAAAAATTTTGATATATGAAAGAGTAATAGGATTCCCCCGTCTTAATTTTGATCGATAAAGAATTTGTTTCTGTGTTGTTGTTTTTTTATAGTTTTTAAATAGTATCTTATGAATGTTGAGATATACTTTAAAGGAACATTGCATTTAACTACTTTGCAGTATATTATCATACGAGGCAACGCTGACATATATTTTGCCCATCTTCACACTTTAGCTAAATTTTATACCATGAACGTGTAACCATATAAAATTAAACTCCTAGTGTCAATATAATCAAATTTTATACCATGAACCTGTAACCATATAAAATTAAACTCCAAGTGTCAATATAATCAAATTATATACATTGAACTTGTAACCATATGAAATTAAACTCCAAGTGTCGATATAATCAAATTTTATACCAGGAACGTGTAACCATATGAAATTAAGCTCCATTTGCAAATGTCAATGTAGTTAAATTGTATATCATGAACGTGTAACCATATGGAGTTAAGCTTCAAGTGTGAATATAATTAAATTTTATACCATGAACGTGTAACCATATGAAATTAAACTCCAAGTGTCAATATAATTAAATTCTATATCATGAACGTGTAACCATATGAAATTAAGCTCCAAGTGTCAATATAATTTAATTTTATACCATGAACGTGTAACCATATAAAATTAAGCTCCAAGTATCAATATAATTTAATTTTACACCATGAATGTGTAATCATATGGAAATAAGCTCCAAATGTCAATATAATTAAATTTTATATCACGAACGTGGTATGACAAAATATATGTGAAAATGATTACATTTCAAGCATTTACAAACGCTTCGAATACTGTCTCAAACAGACTCCGTGATGTGACTGCATAATTGACCATACTCACGCTAAACATCAAAACATACACTACTGTTCTAATAACATATTTTATTGGTATGGTGGTCCGTTGCATGTCTTTACTTACATCCATTGTGTACCTTTACATAATAACGTAATAACACTGGTGTTCCGATGTATGTATTTACTTTCATTCATTTTGTACCTTCACATAATAACGTTATTACATATATAGTTTTTATGACCAATGCCTGTTAATTCAACAATGTTCTGATCATCGCGATGGCTTCTGGGATATGAGATATAAATATAATCACTATGATTTTCATTTTAAAGTAAATGATATGACAAAGATTTTTTTCTTTCACCGAAAACAATCGATATTAAGTGTAAATGTCCATTTGATCGGACTTTTTAGTGCCTCTTTAACATAATTCATTCTTGCTGCAAGTCAATGTAATTGATAACAGAATAAATGTAAATAGGAACTGGAAGTTCGAAAAATGCAATAAAAGCAAAGACATAGCAGAGTCGGCTTTATTGAATCTGTTCTCGAGGATTGTTTGGTTTGTGAATACTGCTAAGGACAACCCCATCCCACTATATCCCAAGTCCCGATTTATGCATGTTTTGTACCAATATGAATGGGTCAAAGAACCAACATTACTAAAAGAGAATCGACACACAATCGGAAATAATTTCATAAATTGGCTTTTTCCTCCTCGTATTTGTAATAAAATCGGTTATGCCTGTTTCGCCGCAGACAACATTTACCGTCTGGAGATAGTATACATCTGTGTGACCGCGAGACGGTACTTGTCAGCAGCAATTACGCGTAAATGTAGTGATTTAAGTAAAAAAAACTTCCGCTGAGAAATATCCTGTTTAAATACCATCACTTCATTAAAATATACCATTTGATATCAGTAAAATAATAAGTTCAAATAAAAGTTGTATATTACTTTGACATGCGCGTTGCGTTATAGTTACGTTATTACTACTATGTAAAGTTGAATCAGCGTATAGCATTTAAAGTAATTATTTGTTATTTGTTATTTTGATATAATTGAAATAACAACAATGGAATTTCCGATTTTTGAGATCTTTTCAGATGCACATTCACAAAATATGATATATATATAAATACGTAATATGTGTTTTATATGTTCATAAATTAGATACTTTGATCATGTCTAAGTGAAGTGAAAACCGATAAAAGATATTCCAAACGATCGCATAAAATCTCTTCAATTTGATTAGCAACTTAACGTTCCATTTTAATGACTTCAATTTGCTGTTAATTAAGAACAACTAGAATTGTTTCATGTAATTACGTTTCAGGCATTGGACATTGTGTTTGCTGAGATACACAAAACTGTATTAGAAAATAGTATAATATCATTTGGGATTTAAAACTATGTTAGTTTGATTGCTATTTGATATGCATGACCATTTTGAGAAATAAGTTTTGTGTTTGTTCAGTGCAGCTCGCTCAAGTATCAAACCACATCAATATGCAGCTGGCTTTGCAAATGGGAATCAAAAGATACACAAATACCACATTATACGAACATGTCATTTCATTTCATTATAAAATGACCAAAATGTTATATATAATCAATTACATTACATTATTATGTGTGTGTAATGTTATATACAAAAATATTCAACTAATTTTCTTACATG
Organism: Panopea generosa; assembly: GCA_029582155.1. Classification (NCBI taxonomy): domain Eukaryota; kingdom Metazoa; phylum Mollusca; class Bivalvia; order Adapedonta; family Hiatellidae; genus Panopea; species Panopea generosa. The sequence goes on from CM055895.1 coordinate 21,965,220, forward strand.
ATATGACTAGCTATAAAATTTAAATAAAACATTTCTGTAATTAAATCAAACATTCTCACAGCAAAAGGTGGGCAGTTATTCGCCAATACATAACCCGCCCAAAGGTGATGTAGTTCGATACCCAAATTTAAAAAGCAATGTCAACAACATAAGTGCACATCTGCATGATATTTGGTAGCAACACGTCCTATCTATTTTCCATAAAAAAGATCAAACAAACAACAGACACTGTTATATTTTTTTCACTAAGCACAATAACATTACTTGTCTCAAATCAAACATTTACAAAGTTTGGTAATCATATATTATATAAGAAACGATATAGGGTTAATATTTTGTCGTGTTCCATATTTAATTGATCTATCCACCTTTTGAATAATCATAAAGGTATCGTACGTCTTAATATATCCAATACATTTAACGATACATATTTATTATTTTATACATAATATTATGAGGAACTATTTAATCCAAACATATGATAAGACGACTTTCAAAACCCATCTACTCCTACATGATTTCTTTTTTTTCTTTTTGTAATAAGTAAGAGTGAAATTCATATAAACTATAGGGTGTCAATGAAACAAAACAACGTCTAGTTAATTGGCCATTTGGACTTTACTTGAATATTTTTGACTAGTCCCCATGGATTTTCAATAGTTAACATTTAGATTACAAGACAGTTAGAAAGCATCGTCTCTCACCCAGACAAAGTCTCTGAAAACATAATTGTCTGGGGTCACGTTGGAGAGAGATGCATCGAATAATTGGCAATTTTTGATACATAATTCAAGTAAATCTATATGTCTTTATTAAGTATATTTTGATAATAGTATTCAATAAATCTAAGCTAATACGGAAAATGTCGGTATTTTAACAAATGCTGTTATTCGCAGATGTGGTCGATGACTTCGCAAAAGCCGGAGCGGATAGACTGTTAAGTATTCAGGTCATACTTCACAGTTGAATTTTGTTCTATATAAAATAAGGTCTAGTATTTCCGAGGTAAATAATATTTTCTACATAGAATCATTTTTAAAGTATTTTCTTTTTCATAGCAGGAATGTAGCAGCACATGAAAATGCGCAATGACTGGTAAGTTGGTCAGTTTGTTTTTAAAGACAGTGCAGTGACAGCCTAAGATTTGTTTTAAAAAACGATGTTCTCAAATGCTAGTAAAGGAATCCCTATACAAGTCATCATTTACACCAGTGATGACTTATTGCAGTATATGCTATAAAAGCTTTTGCTTTTCTGCAACAAGAAGTCACGGCCCCAATGGAAATATTTCAAACCAAATTGCATAGAACATTTTTTAAGGGCAGGAATCATGTTAACGTGGCAAAAAAGGGGGCCAAATTGTGTAGTGAGACCTAAATACAAGATAAAGACAATCCACTTGTGTAGTGATACCTAAAAGAAGATAAAGACAAGACAATTGTGTAGTGAGATCTTAATACAAGATAAAGACAAAACAATTGTGTTATGAGAGCTAAATACAAGATAAAGACAAGACAATTGTGTAGTGAGACATAAATACAAGATAAAGGAAAGACAATTGTGTAGTGAGACCTAAATACAAGATAAAGACAATCCACTTGTGTAGTGATACCTAAAAGAAGATAAAGACAAGACAATTGTGTAGTGAGATCTTAATACAAGATAAAGACAAAACAATTGTGTTATGAGAGCTAAATACAAGATAAAGACAAGACAATTGTGTAGTGCGATCTTAATACAAGATAATGACAAAACAATTGTGTAGTGAGACATAAATACAAGATAAAGACGAGATTATTGTGTAGTGAGACATAAATACTAGATAGAGACAAGACAATTGTGTAGTGAGACATAAAACAAGAAAAAGACAAGACAATTGTGTAGTGAGACCTAAAACAAGATAAATACAAGACAATTGTGTAGTGAGACCTAAAACAAGAAAAAGACAAGACAATTGTGTAGTGAGACCTAAATACAAGATACAGATAAGACAATTGTGTAGTTAGACATAAATACTAGATAAAGACATGATAATTGTGTTGTGAAACCTAGATACAAGATAAAGACATGACAATTGTGAAGTAAGACTTTATACAAGATAAAGACAAGACAAGTGTGTAAAGAGACATAAAATAAGAAAAATACAAGACATTGTTTAGTGAGACGTAAAACAAGATAAAGACAAGACAATTGTGTAGTGAGTTATAAATCAAAGATAAAGACAAGACAATCGTGTAATGAGACCTAAATACAAGATAAAGACAAGACAACTGTGTAGTGAAACTTAAATACAAAATTAAAACAAGACAAGTGTGTAGTGAGACCTCAAATCTAGATAAACACAAGACAATTGTGTAGTGATACCTAAATACGAGATAAAGACAGGACAAATCTGTAGTGAGACCTAAAATCAAGATAAAGACAAGACAATTGTGTAGTGAGACCTAAATACAAGATAAAGACAAATATCAATTCTCTCCGTCTGCCTAAGGCTTTAAGCAAAAAAACACACAAAAAAACTCGCCAACAATGAGTCCTCATTCCGTCTCGCAATTAAAGAGGAAAACGTGATAGTCGGCTGTAAAAGAATCAAACAGCAAACATTGAATTACGCTGCATAATGACACGATAATGAGTCCTTTTCAAAAACTTTCTTTACTCATATTTACTTAAAATCATTTGCAGCTTTAAAGTGTAATTTGTCAACATATCCCCTTTAAGCAATTTCCCCTTCCTTGCCTCATTAGAACAGCTCATTGCGAGCATACGGCTAAACATAATTATGATACTGACTCAAAGAATGGACTACTTTTTCACAGACCTCGAAAGCCGCTTAATTATGAAATCGACAATTTTTTAATGAAATTCGTTTTGCTTTTTCCCTCATATACAATTAAATAGCACATGCCAGTTCCACTGTTATATTACAAGAACTCTCAGGGGATTTCTTGGTGGAATATTATTCGTGTGTGTTGCCAGGGGATGGTGTTGAGATGTTGGCTACTCCCAGCAAATGTAATGATTTGAGTTCAAAAGTGTAAGCATTATAATACGCATAACACCAGGTTAAAGTGAAAATGAGATCAGGTGAAAAATGACCTGTGAAAATTACCACACAATTGTAATGTTACCGTGAACTGTATCAATAATAATAAAAAAAAAAAAATTAATCATTTTAAATATTATGTGTATATCAATTAAAACGATACATGGCACTTTTGCTAGCTTTTTACTGAACTCTTTATACGAAAACTGTAATAATTATCTCCATATATAAATCATACATTGTGAATGTGCATCTGAAAAGATACCAAAATTCGGACATTCCGTTGGTGTGATTTCAATTATTACACCTTTACGAAACCTATATGTATAAACACACATTGTATATACGTGTGATAAATTACATGGCAAACTTGTTACATAGTTGTACATAGTTAACTCTTCATAAACATTTAATTAACAGCGTCGCTGGGTTCTTGTCCTTATCTCCATCATGCCATATCGATATCTCTCTGCGCTGTTTTCTGATAACTGTTGACTACATCAACACAATCACTCGTTGCTTTTATTTATGCTAAAATACCCTCAGGGATTTTGAAAACGCATCTCTCTTATACAGGTAATTTTAGTGTATCCAGGTGAATGGTTCATACACTCGTTATTGACGTCTTTTATTTTTACTCTTAATGTACATAAAATTTCTTTGTGGTGCGATACTACCACGTGGTAAGAGACCTTTTGTTGGGACCTCTGTACATTGTGACATGACATCTTGATGTTTTTAACTTATGATTATTCAATGTATTCTTTGTATTAGTGTCACTGTGATACTCTGGATCAAAGTTTGTTCACTTTCATCAATCAAATTACACGACTGGCATGTCTTCGTTTTAAACTTTATATTAATATCTTAAAACTTGTTGGTTGGAAAATGCATTCTATCTACATGAACTTCTCATTTTATGTAACTCCTTTCTCATGTTAACAAACCAATTAGGTTTATTCTAATCCTGATTTTCCGTTTTCACAACAGTTTATCACTAACTTTTCATTTTATGAGAAAATGTTAGGTCGGTTTATTGTTGTTTTCTTTCTAGCGGTTGCCAATGTCGATTGATACTCAGTAGCAATTCCCTGCGTTCTGAATGTCAAAAAATCTATTCTGTGATTGAAGACAGCCAGACATTTCCGACTCAACTTGTTCAAATATTTGAGAGGGTATAACAATTTCAGCATGACTTCCATTTAGACCATTTTGAGGTGTAAAACCAATTGCTTTTGCAGCCTGTTGTCAGGTTTAATTGTAGCAATACTTCACACGTCTGCATTGCTGGATTTAAAATGGTATAATTAAGGAAATACTAGCAGTATAGTTCGGTTCATTTTGATCTTAATCCTTTCATAGATGAACCCTTTTTGTAAATGAAAAGGCTAATACAAATACATAAATGTCAATGATTACTACCTAATAATCGATAAGGAAATAACAAATTGAGAATTGCGTTCTACGCTTTCAAAGTAACTTTAATATAAGATATTATTAAATATCATAATAACAACAACAGCAGAAGCAGCAGCAGCAGCAGCAGCAGCATCAACAATAACAACAACAACAACAACAACAACAACACATCTCTTATCAGGGACCATCGTCATCAGACTTGTATCAGGCGAATAGTAGCAAGGTACAAACAACTATGTCTCCCCGGCATGTATCGTGCGCACACCGATCTATCTAGTACAGTGTTACGTGCTGCGTGGCGATCAAAATGTCGCCTCGTACTTTGACTCTTTCAGTGATGCTCGAGAACAGAAAACCAAACCCAGATTCAATAAAACCGATCTGACAATTATTTTTTTGTTGCTGTACTCTGGTTTTCCAAACAACCCTTTTATCAGATGTTATTAAATACCAAACTAGTAGTCAGTCTTTCACGCTGTTTGTGTGTCGGCCTTCACTTTATGTCAGTGTTGTAATTTCATAGTAAGCTTAAAACAGGTGGCTGTGTCTAGCTGTGTATGTAAGTAAATAACGTTGTATTTGGTAAAGAAAACGAACACAACTCTTAATTAACAGAGTTAATGTCTAATTCCGATACTTAATTCTTAAGTTAATTCATTTGCACGCAGTTTATATTAAAAGAAACCACACTTTTTACACGTGTATACCATTAAATGGAAACAGCATTCATATCAAATAGGCGAAATATTACATTTGCACATGGACTTTATTGCAATACAAAGAGCATATGTATTCATTTAATAATTTTAGTCCAATAAAGTATATCGCTATATTCCTAGTCAAAATTTAGTACTTTTTTATTACCGCAAAATGTTTAAATTATGCAAATCTTAACATAGAGATATTGACTATTATATTTGCCAGTTTATCAATCTTTTCATTTATTTAATTAGAAAGCTAACTATTACAAAATGAACACTTTTAAATTAGCATCATTGTATTTGAACATTAATAGAAACGTGTTGAAATTAAGAAATACTATAATATTCGAGTCCTTAAATTATAAAAAAGTAGCTAATTTACCACTTCTAACACTATCCTAATGGTCTCATTAAACAGTTGAATTTACTCTTCGTTCTATAATAAGTAAAAGTTAGCTCTCCCATTGTAAACATTTCCGCATAATTTGCTGTAGTATTTTTTATAGAAAGAATGTACATGCTTCTAAAAATGCACAATAACCAATAGTTGTACCATTTACTTTAAAAAAAACTATCCATCGATTTCCGTAATAATTTGTAAGGTCCTCAACTACTAGTATTTTTAAATACACCCGTCAAGTACAATTCAGTAATATGTACGTACTATTTACATTTCTGCTGCAATCGATTTCAATGAAAAATATTTATTAACTGCATTTCATGAAAAAAACATTTGCACTTGACATAGCTAAATGGGTCAGTTTGCATTTCATTGGTTCCACGATCGTTGGTGCTAAAGGTTATGTGAAACAAAAAAAAACACTTTACACCTTTTCTCACTAAAAACCGATATGGCATTAAGACCTTTATTAAAATGGAAGTAGGAAACTTAACAAGAAAAATAAGATAAGATGCCATCTGTTTGACACTTTATTTAAGTTATTAATTTCTGATATAGAGGCCATTTAATGCCAGATATTGTTTTAAAGTTCAATATTACTTTAACAGTGTCTGAATACTTTAAATATCTTTAGTTCAGCAAACATTTGTGTACGAATTCAGAATCAGCTATGTGTTCAGTAGCACTGCTTGTAATCAATTATTGCACCATGTGTTAACACCTGTTGTTGATTGAATTGTTGTAGCAAGTGCGCACTTATAACATACTTGAAAATATCTTGAATTTTATGCTTTCATAGAATAATACAATGTGACGAAAAACTAGTATGTTTTATCAAAAAGTAGCAAAAAAAAACAACAGGAAATGCATTCAGTGCTTCGCTCACATTAATTTACGAACTTTAGTAATGCTAGTAATTTTTTTCAAAATCTCAAAATAAACTGCGCAAATGAAACCTTCATAAGTCTCACAATTTGTTCGTACGAGAATCTTAAGATTTAGGATGGTTTTTTATACGGACCCCTCTTCACTAAAGTCGGGTAATTCATCAAGTGTGTTGCTCACTTATTGTACGATCTTTTGTTAGCCTTATCAAAAGTGTTATTTATAAAATTTGCTAAAAAACTGCGCAAATGAAACGTTCCTAAATATCATAATTTTTTTCGTATAAAATTCTTAAAACTTACGAAAGTTAGCCCCATGTATTGATTGAATGATATCAAGTGCCTCTGAAGAAAATCGAGCATCGCCAATGATTAACAAATATCTTTATCAATATAAATGCGACTGTTTTTCTTTCGACGTTCTGTTAATGTTGCCTAAACTCTGTGCAGGTGTTTTCTTTTCAACAAAAAAGATCACCCAAACATCTTGAAATAATTCAAATGTATCGTTGTATAAACATACGGATACATTTTATCCAGTATTTATCTACTGCTGTTTCGCAATATATTAATATTACTTGGTAACAAAATACAAAGCTTATGATGCATGACATTAAGCATATTACAGGTATCATTTTTTGCTTCAAGACAGTGTTTTAATCAACGTTCGCCGCATATAAGGGAACAATTGAATAATTGAATCTCCCAACTTCATCAATAATTGAAGTATTAGATGTAAAACCATAATATATAAGTCATGGTGGACACCAAATTTATTGGGGATGGCAGATGCCTTGATATTGTGTCTATAGTTTGCATTGTAGCTAGGCGCGCTCGCCGTAGTCTGATCTGTACATTTATGTCTTGTTTATTCACAAATAATTATCTCCATATATATGTATAGTATGGTGTGTACATTTATGTCTGGTTATTCACAAATATTAACAATATACTATATCTATATCTCGTTCTACACAGTTGTGATATGCGATGCTTTATCTGATATCTTCCCTTTAGTTAAACATTATTTGTCTTCTTAATTATTCATCAGTTCTGCAATTTAAACCTAAACGTCACGCTTATTATGATTCATATGTTTGTGTTATTTTCTTAATGTTAAAAATAGTAAACATTTTTTGTCCTATATAACAAATATAAATACTTTTTTTTCAACTGTCCGAATGACAATGCTATTTTAATGCTTGTGATGTGTTCATAAAATGTTTTATATTATGTAATGATAAACATTAATGTTTAAGTAACAATTAACAAAATATAGATACGTGTATAAAACCGTGTTTGACAGATCAAGCTCTTGCCGCTAAAATTACTTTGCAACATTAGCACTTATGTCCTGTTACCCTTTAAACCAAACACTTAATACCATTTTGTGTGACTGATTAACTGTTTTCACTCTGGAATATGGGCGAAGTTGTTGGTAATTGATGAGACGAATTTATCTCTTCTTTTAGAGAAGGCTATTCATCCTGGTAATTGTTTGATCAAATCACAAGAACAATTGTTTGGCTTCACGAGACTATGTACGCCTAGTTTGTAGCGTTTTTAAAAGCAATATGTTGTCAAATTAAAATGTATATCTTACAACTTAGACACATCCCGCTCGACGTCTTCCTGGTTAGAACCAGTACTAATCATACGCTGGAAAAGTATCTTGCTCAAGGACACCACACATATCCGTGGCGGTGGATCGATCCCACGATCATAAATACATTGAAACTGTTGTACATGCAATATTGTGTAAGTTTAACATCGCCATGAGGTTAAGCCTATTAATCATTTGCTGTGCTGGCATCCAAAGCCCTTGTATTTTACGTTAATTAAAAAATATCATGCATTATTATTAACCATATTCCTACATTGATGTTAAATGTGTGAAATATGAAAGAAGCTTCAGAATAATCTGCTCACCACGAAATCATTAACGTATAACATATCCACCTTTGATTTCTATCACGACTGCTAACTCACTTACTGCACAGCCTGTGGGAAACGTTTAATTCCGTTACATAAATCGTAAGATAATGAAATGAAACCTTAAATCATTAGATTCAGGATCCGACCTTTTAAAACTGATACTCAGTTTATCTAAGGAGAGGAGGTTAACCAAAAACCCCAACATATTTCTTATTTCTGAATATATAACGTCCCGTATGATTTATTTGACAAAAGTATTTTGTAAACATTTCGACAGTTTTTTAAGTCTAAACTTGTTGGCGAGTACGGTTTCTTTGAAAATTGTTTTCTTCTGTTAAACTGTGTATTCATTTTGTAAACAGCACTACTTGGCATTCGAAATTTTCATCGTTGTTTCAATTCCGTTTAACTTACTTGTGTATAACAAGACATGTTGTAAACGAGAGACTAAATTCTTCTACCAAAAAACACATAGTAAATACGAAACGGATCAACGATGGCGGAGATGGAACATTAATCATGCTACGAATTATAGAACGACATACTTTTGCCAAAGTTTGTTTAACAAAACTGTCGAAATGTATTGCTTCTAATTTTCATCTTTCTAAACAATGATTTAACATCACAACTAAGCGTGATCAATTTTATTACTGATTCATTTTTTATATTTAAACGGAAGAGTACTTAAGGACAAAAAATATAAAGTTTTTTTGTTTTATTTTGTAGATATCAGATAGGTAGCACAGTATTGCTTGTATGTCTTCTTAGCTTTATATTAGAACTCTGCCAATTGTTTTACAGACAACCAGATGTGATATAATGAAACAGATGTCAGAAATATATTCTGGTTGATCAAATGAATGTACAAAGAATCGGGTACTATCATGTTTTTTGTTTTTTTGTGTATGTTTTTTTTTTTAACTAAAATGTGGACGTAAGTACTTAACTAATTATACAAACGAGTGTATTTTGACATTGTTACTATAAAAGTAAGTTTTAAACTCAATATATGTTGAAGAGAACTTAACTTTGATAAAAGAGAGTTTACTTGGAGACGTCTAAATACAAATAAAATGGCCAGATTGAATTTTTTTCTGATTTCGGAGCATTTACTTACTGACATTGAGGATAGTAATATTTTACCGTGGTATCGAACAGATCTATCAATAATTACTTTAACATTTACTTAGGGAAATTTAAAAAAGGACATTGAACTTCATATTGGAAATTTAATAAATTGTTTTTAAAAGATAAAACTTATGTAGACGAAATTAAATAAGTAATTGATAATAAAAAATTTCAATACGCAACAAGAAATCAAAATTTAAATGTACAAATTTGTGAATACCTAGTAAAGATTTGATGCTAGTTATTAACGATCAACTTTATTTTGAAATGATACTATTGGAAATCCTGGGGAAAACAATATCATATTCATCTTTTCTTATTAAACTAGAAAATCAAATGTGTCTTAACTTCTAGAAAAAATTGAAATACTTGAAAAACAATTAGATAATAATTCAGTTAGTTTAGAAAATAAAAAAAAAAGAGTCTGTTTGAATTGAGACAAACAAAACTTAGTGGGGATTAAGATAAGATCCTGGCTCTAGTGGTTTTACAATGGAATTTTATAAATTCTTTTGAATTGAAATAGGTGTTTTGGTAATGATTTTATGAACAATAATTTATATAAAACAGGCAGTCTGTTCTGGAAAGATGTTTATGAAAGTCTTAATTTGTTAATATCTGTTACAAAACCATTGATAGGAAGGTCAAGGTTTTTTTTAAAAAAGATGGTATGATAAAGGCATAATAATGATCAATGATCTGATAAATTAAAACGGTAATCTTCTGTCGTTTAGATCATTTAAAGAAAAAATTTCTGTTAATTCAAATTTTATAAAATATGAAGGCATGATTGCCACAGTACGTACTTACCTTCAAACTCTCAAGTTTACTCACCTAGCAAAATAATTAAAAAATCCTGTCAACCCACTTATAGTTTCTGTTTTAACAAGTACAAAGAAAGGTTGTCGAGTTATTTATGATGTACGTAATAGGTCCAGTGTATTAGCAACATCCATTTCTAAATGGAATCAATACGGACTAAATATAGATAAGGAATGGAATAAAGTATTTAAAATACCATTTAGTTGCACTAAAGACACCAAGCTATAATGGTTTCAGGTAAAAAAAATCACAGAATTACTGCTACAAATTATTTATTGACAAAAATGAAAATAAAAGACGATAGTTCCTGCACTTTTTGTAAACAGCATATAGAAGGTATTACGCATCTTTTTTGGGAGTGTAATATACAAAACCATTTTGGGCTAATTTTGAAACTCTATGCACTGACAAAATATAAACGTTCAACCAAAATGCTCTGTGAAAGATATAATCTGTGGGTTAATTAAATATGACAGTGTTTTAAAAAAATTAATACTACATGCAAAATATTACATTTATAAGTTCAAGTTAGATGGAAGACAACCAGTTTTCAACAATTACAAACCATCAATAAAATATTTATACCAAATTGAAAAATTAAATGAAAAAAAAAAGATACATTAGTAAAATTTGAAAAATACTGGAATGCATATGAATCTTTATTGTAGTAATATTGTAATTGGATTCCTTTTGCTTGTTTGTTTGTTGTTATTTTTTTTTAAAAATAACAGGGTCAACTTTAACTCATAACTGTTGCCTAGACCAATCATCAATTCAATGAAATATGCAATTCAATGAAATATGTTCAAACAAACTACCAAATGTGTTCCCTGTTGTTTCTCTTTTCCTTTTTTTTTGTTCGCACTTGAAAAAGCAAAGTCATATCTCAAAAAGAAATATTTTGCCTTTTTTTATTGCTATTTTTCTGTACTGTAATTTTTTTAATTATATAATTTGTATTGTTAAACCGTTTGGAATACCTGGTAGAAATAAAACTTGGTATAATAATTATTTAATATGTGATATTAAAGGCTGGGTTTTCGGGGGAAAAATGCCGTTACTTTTACATGATGAAAAGTCAAATGTATGAATTGAAAAGATCTCTGTAATAATTTTTGTTTGACTTGATCATTTATTCATAATATAATTAAATTTTATTCTTCTTGCCACGTTTGTTTTTTGATTAGTTTAGAACTATATCATGATAAAAACAATATTAAAATCAATCATTCTAGTGGAGATCTTCTATATAATTATAATGACATAAAAAAATCCCAATTTATATAGCTTTGTACAAGATGCAGTGTTTATTGGTACTATGTTTCTATATACGCACGATGCAGTTTTCATGATTTTCATGATTTTATATGACACACAGAAATACGTTTTGCAGGGAAATTATTGAGTCACTGATAAATAAACATCGATATGATAAGCTTTAATCATTGTTCTAAGTTCTGATTAACGAATTACGTAAATTTGCTTTACATTTAGAAATCCCTCATTTAATGGACTGTGACATCATTGAATAACTACAATGTTCTAGAAGAAATAAAGTGCTACATTATCTGCCCGCTTTTTGTTAAAATAATATAGCATTTACGTAATACTTTATGTTTGTAGGATAAAATAGTTTTGTATTGATGTCATTTGACATTTTATATTTATAACTTGAAGTCGAAGACACAATCAATTGTAGTTAGTTATGTTCTAATGACTACTTACTCCATCATGTTCTAATAAATCTCCTCCGTGGCCAAGTGGTCTGATTTGTTATTGTATAGTGATCCTTTCCATTTCCACAACCATTTACTTGAGCATTGCCTTAGCCAAAATATGAATAAAAACAACAAGCATTCTTTAGTTTATACTTATTTAAGCTCGATTGCAAAGAAAACTCAAAGCATATCTTAACCGCTTTTGAGTCCTATTGCTGATAGAACAGCTATTTAGTGTTTTTGGGAAATCGAACCTGCAACATCTATCATGAGCGACCCTTACTCTTACACTATAAACTGCACTACCATCCCACTTCACGTTGTTTAACTACTTCTAGAATGACAATACTTCTTGAGCAGAGATAGTTTTATTGATATACAAGCATATTTGGTTTTCCTATTGAAGCCAATAAAACAAAATGTGATCTATGATATAAAACTGCACATGACAAAGAATAGTTTCTTAAGAAAATCCCATTATGCTGATAAAGTAGTCAGGGAATGATTATTTAATATGATAGAAGGAAATGTAATTGAGATATTGTTCATTAATATCGTCGACGAAATGAAAAGTCAAGCAGTTACTTAAGGGAAAGTTGTAATAAAGGACAAACAAAAGAAATAAGATATGATCATAATTCATATAGACAAATAAAACATGCCCGAGTCATTATGCCTCAAAAAGATGTACATTAGTGAGTAATTTTGTCGCTCAGTATAATGATAGTATTAACAGAGCTGTAAAACATACTTATGACCGTCTGAGATATCACGCCATCTATCGTTCGTATTGTTATATCCGTGAAACACCACTAGTAACGCAAAGTGACTATGAAACTCATATTTAAATGGGGATAATAAAAGATATAGGGTTAGTGATTTATTGATTGAATATTTAGCGTCATTTTTATTCCATCGAGGGTTAACAGACGATCAGTTAGTCCTTACACTGTTTCCTGGGATTCTAAAAGGTTAACCAGTACTCGAGCAAACCCTATCTCCGCAACAATCTGATAACTTTCTCACATGAATCAGCGGTGAGAGACGAATGGTAATGAGACACAATGTCGTATATCAATCATCACAGAGACTGTTGCCAGGCGGAAATTCGAACTTACGACCCCTGGATTGATAGTCAGACGCGTAACCGACTGAGCTAATCGGGCCCGGCAGATATAGGGTTATAAAGGATAATTAGTACTGACACGTTGAAGATTTACCGGGTTATTTTAATAGCTGATCTAGGTAGTTCTATTGACTTGCTGATGAATGATTTAGTAGCCCGGTAGCAACATTTGGTTGTCCCCGGTTTCGAAATTTGTTCAACTTCCAATTAGAAATATACTTAATTTTGATGTTTAAAGGCAACATGAAACGTTTGTTGAGACTAAATTCTCCAACGAAAATAGGCATGGCAAAAACAAATACGTCAAATTGTGATCAGTTAGAGATGGCGGAGAATTTGCGTGTAAAAGAAATGTCGAAACGTTACATATGATTTAACAATATCGCAACTATGCGGATGTATGTTTAAAGACAAAATCAGAAACTACTCGATACGCACTGCTGTTTCCGTTAAGGATGAATATACCCTTTAAATTATATATTTTCGAAATCAGTGGAATATTTGGTACGTAATGAAACTATAAGTAACTACCAATTTGAATATGCTTTTTTTCTGCGGTAAATATAGCACTTCTTTACCTATGATGTCGTAAACATGGCCATGTTTGGTCTTTTTGACGTCCCGATTTATAGCAGCAAAACTGCGTATTTGTCGACCTCAGTCAAGTTATACCGAATGCCCAGAATTGAAACACGTATCACCACGTACACATTCAACGGATATATGAATATACATATGCAATAATTACGACGAACGCCAAATTCTGAAAATATTAGCGAAAAAAGGAAATTATTATTTTCTCGATTTTTTCGAAAAAAAATGCTTCAAATCAAAATTATCAAAAAATACAAACCGAGTGATTTTGGAATAATTTTTATTTGATTTCTAACAAAATGCTTCACTGTAATTTTAAGAACAATTGACAAACAAGATCCTCCTTTTTATTTTTAATTATCTAACCCCACCCTACGTCAAAAAAGACGTCAACATATTGCATAATTCTACACGTTTTCCATAAGATTTTTGACAATTGATTAAGGTTAAATTATTTTCTAAATCAGTGGTTCAATTAGTATATTATGAAACAAGACGAAATTTCCAATGTGAAAATGACTTTTTTGCAGCGGTCAATAGAATATATATTCATATGTGACGTCGTAAACATGGCCATGTTCAGCCTTTTTGACGTCAAAATGTATAGCAGCAAAATCGCGTATTTTTTCGATCTCAGTTGAGTTATTCCTAATACACAGAATAGAAACATATATCACAATGTACACATTTGACGGATGTATGGATTTACAAATGCATAAATTACGACAAACACGCCATTTTGAAAATACTAGCGAAAAATGGAAACTATTTTTTTCTTGATTTTTTTCGAAAAAAACGGCTTCAAATCAAAATTATCACAATACAAATCAATCGAACTTTGCATATTTTTATATGATTTTATACTATTTATAAGTGACTGGAAAGATGTAAATCATCTCAAAATGTTTCACAAGTTACTTTATTCAGAATAAAAATGTGTAAAAGTGGTTTGTACAGTTTATTGTTATTTTAGAAGATAATTTAGATGACAATCTAACAGCCAAAAAGTAAAAGTTCAAGGCGATGCAAATATGACATGGATAATAAAATGAAACCTAATGGTGGTGTTGAAAAGGGATTATTTCAATAAAACGATAACAATATAATAAACATCAAAATAATAATTCCAAATCGAATGGCTTCATATAATCAATCAAACTATATAAAGTCATGTGCTAACGGGATGATTTTGTGAGGTGTCGTGCAGCTCCCATAATTTTATTTGCCTCCATTAGCTTAGTCTGTTAACCTCATCTGTTTAATGACACACTTGCAGGTACCTCCTTACAAAGTATTACTTTTGTATATAGTCATAATTATTCGGGATAATACTCTGCAGTGGGATATGTGTTACCTAGAAGAAGAAAAATTTGAGTGCATAGTTTGAGTCTAAAACATATATTAATTTGATTTAGTTTAAACAATTTTGATAAAAGTTGGTTTTGGATGATATTGGTCGTATATCATCAGAGTAGTAAACACCTTTCAAACATATTTTTATAAAAAAAACACAAAGTCACAACATAAATCAATCCTATCATACATTATTCACGAACCATCCCCAAACAGAATATAAAAATATAACAATATAGTCACATAATTAAGAATAAATGTGATATGGATATACCAAGATGAATATAAAATGAACATACTACATTTTAAATGAAATAAAAACATTTTTTTTCCTAATAAAATAAGTTAAAAAAAGATTTTATCTACTAAATATATAATATTTTTCTGATTGCATGCAGCCTATGCAAATAATTAAATAAACGACCTGCAGGAGAGAAGCATTTAAGAAGAAACTACCAAACCAGAATGGACTCAATCAACTTCTCGTTCTTGTTACAATGTCATTACAAAACTCACAGGCGGCTAGTTTTTATTTATCTTATTTTACTACATAATTGAACAACCTTCCTCTTTTGAATATAAACATTAACTGCCCTCTGAGTGGCTTATACTGCTTACATAATCTATCCCATGTTAATTTACCAGTCCACATGTCTACATTAATTAACCAGCCCACAAGTCTACATTAATTAACCAATTAACCAGTCCACATGTCCACATTAACTAACCAGTCCACATGTCTACATTAATTAACCAGTCCACATGTTTACATTAATTAACCAATGAACCAGTCCACATGTCTACATTAATAAACCAGTCCACATGTCTACATTAATTAACCAGCCCACATGTCCTCATCATGTATAACATATTAGGACATGTTTTAAAAGTATTAACTGGTCATTCATTAAGCAAATGTTATATTCTTGTTGTAATACATCAACAATTATAATGTATGACTCCAAATGTAGACTTATTATCCATTAGTACATGTTCGAAGCACGTACACTTAATTATCTACCTACATAAATGTATAAAAATTTTAATCATGGTTCCAGTATTAGGCTATTAATCTTAATTAAAACAATAATATTAATGAGTGATTTTGATTCAATAGACGTGAAAATTATGATAAGTACAATACACAAACAACAAGTTCATATTATTGAAACGGTCAGTAGAAAAGAAGCAACAGACGCAACTGTGAAGCTTAAATCTGGCTAACGGATTACCAATTTCACTCTTTCTCAGCGTCACATCAGCAGACGACATAGTACCCTGTCACACGGGTTCAATCTGATGAGCGTAACCATACTGGTAATACAATCAATCAATGGTAAAATGTTCATATTGCAAGAATATATCAAGTTTTTAAAAAAAAATTTCGTATTAACCATTTTTCATTTAAACAAAGTAATATTTCTTTGAAAGGACTTGTTTCTCAACTGTAAAGTTTATTTTAATACTGGTTCGTGTATTCAGGTGATTTATCATTATTTCACTGTACTACGGATTATTACAATTTCCCCATGCCGATCTTGGATTTCAACCACGTGATAGAGTAATTTCCACTATAGAGAATAGGATATTACGTGCTATAAACTTAAATGGAAAAAGCAGCTGACAGTGACATGAAAATGTTCATTTATACAGAAAACATGACACTGACAAATTCAGATTAAATTTATAATAGAATAGAATAAAACATATTCGTATAGATCTCTTTAACATAAAAAAATAAAGTAATCATTCAAAAGTCTTACCATTAAATGTAATAGGACACAGAAATCAAGACACTCAAATGATTCAAATACAAATTTGATAGTATTTATAGTTGATACTTTTCTCTCTGTATATATACACTCATATACACCCACATTATTAAAACAGCATAATGAAGCCAAAGATAAAGTACTAAATGGTTCTATATTAATAAGTATAAATATGCTTTATTTTTTTTATATAAAATGTTGACTTGTTTAGCCAACATTGCGTTCATAGTTTTACTGTTTACTCTTTGCAAATGTTGAGTTAAATATTTTCATCATTCTAACGGTAAATGCCATATATTTTAAGCGATCCTTATCTAAGCTATTATTAAAATTATTGTTTGAAATTGACATAACCTATATGTATTACATTCAAAATATATTCCGTCTAACAACAAATTAGGCTTAAAAGCTTAGTTATACACGTTTATTTTCAGAAAATGTGTTTCTTTATGAGCTCAGCATTCTTTGAGTAATGCTTAAGTATTACAACGCATTTCACCATAAATAACCTGTTCAAATATTATATGTAACTATATGACATTGTAAACCATTATTATACACACTAATTATAGCAAAACTGCAAATTTGATAATAACATGCATTCTTTATTAGAATTACCTTTCAAGCAATTTAATTCAATTGATATCAAATGCTTAGTATATGCATCAAACAATATGACTTGTGATGTGCTTTATAGTTATAGGAAAAGGCATTCACAGCAAATTATGTCAATAGATGAGCTGAGAGCTGTAACTAGCCTTGAAGTTCATTATTAAATTCTGCACCGATAATTAGTTAAACAACTGTAAAATACAACACATAGTTTATTTTAGTTTTGCTATGTTTTGTATGTATAGACAAACAGAAAATCAATTATCTCTTTAATTCAGGCAAATGTTTTTGTAATATATATTCACTTGCTATTTCTTTAAATTGCATATGTTTTTCATCAATCTCTTTTATGAAACTTCGATGTTCAGACTATTTCATATCTCGCAGAATAATTATTAATTAATACAAATGCGTACAGCGAACAATTTATCAATACTATTTTCGACGCATACAGCAATTGTTTGGATGAAAGATACGAAAACATGAACATTGATTACATTCAAATGTGAACATTTAAATAAATCTACAACACTCTTTCCTTTGTAATGCAACCTCCATGGCGTTCATATTGCATTGAAAACTATATATCAGCATCATAATTATTTGTCTGTGTTCAGATTAACAGATTACGTAAATTTGCTTTAAATGTTAAAATCCCTCATATCTTTAATGGACGTCATTGAATAACGAAGAATGTTCAAGAAGAGATAAAGCACCCTATTGCATGCCTGCAAGTTGTTAAAACATATGGTATTACGTTACACTTTATGTTTGTAAGATAACATAGTTTTTGAAAGCATAACGTTTGATATGTTTGATATTTAGATGGAACCAATTGTATTTGGCTCTGTTCTGACAAATATTCGTCGTGACCACGTGATCTGATACCACCTGGTCTGATTTGTTGTCTGTTTTCGTATGCTGCGGTCATTAATGTGCGCAAGCTTTTCGCAAAACTATTCAAAACAGAAACGTTCTCTAACTACCTTGAGAATGGCAAAGATTTACGAGCAGAACTATTTTTAATCCATATACATGCATATAATGTGTTCCTCTTGCAGGCAGAAACACTGGCAAAACTTTGATCTAAGATGTATTGAAACCTTATAAAAGTGATATTAACATGACAAAGAATAGTTCTAAAGGCAATCATGTTACGTTGATAAAGTAGTCGGGAGATGATGAGATCATTACTTAAATATGATATAAGGAAATGTTATTCTAACTAAATTGATATCGTCTAAGAGAAAAGGCTCAGGTAGTTTCTAATTAATGTAAAACAAAGGAAAATGATACAAATATAATTTTAAAAAGACAACAACAATCTTTGTCATTATGGAATCAAATGAGTGTGCAGTAATGAGTAATTACATCTCTAAGTATTATGCTGATATTACAGGGATGTTCTACACAAAACAATTGACGGTAATATCACGCCATCTCTCGTTGGTATGGTATTTTAGCGAGAAAACACTAGTAACTTTGGACGCTGTCTCCTGCTGTAATTGGGTAATTAATGATAGGGTTAAATAGGTTAAGAAGGACTGGCGTTCTGGCTATTTAAACAGCAGATCCAGGTAATTTGGTAGACTTACTAATAAATATTTTAGTAGCCTGGTAGCAACATCTGGTTGTTCGCGGGATCCGGGTAAGGGAATTGTCTGACAATATAGTCCGTGGAAGCTAACCTTGTTACTGAAAGATACTATTTAGATTTTAAAATAAAACAAAATACGTACACTTGTAGTTATCCCTTAGACTAGACTAAGATACTTTTCCTTAAAAACTGCCATTGTGTATCTTTGCATGGTCTACTGACATACTCAAGTGTGTCAGAGATATAAACAAATACTTACACTGCAATAAAGTAGTTCCATGTTCGCCAGTCATATTAAATGTTTCAAATATTCTGTGTAATATGTATGTCTCAAATCTATGTATTTAAATGTAGCAGTCATATATAATAGTTGATACATGTATGAAAAACTATCAAAAACTGTGAGTTAACATGTTAATATTTGCATCATATATGTAATAATAATGTTATTATACATATTTTCACGAATTAAACTAGCCTGAGGTAAACATTCTTCAAAGCACCAGTTTTTCCCCACCGTTAGTTAACGTAAAACAAAAGGCATTTGATTAATACATCTATCACATATTAATAGAATAAGTAAGTTTATTCTCCCCTGCAGGTTTATTTTGCTGTGTTTTATTTGCTTGCAACGCGATATATCCAAAATTACATATAGCAATGGAAAATGTTTGTTTTATGTGTGCAATTATATGTGATTAAATGGAATATTTAGTTGTATATCAAAATGAATTAACCCTGTTCTTGGACTGGTATTGAATATCCTCGAGAGTGCGAGAGAATGTATGTCATAGATGTATACATTTCTTGGAATTAAACTCAATAGTTTTACTGTTATAAATCCGAATGATCTGAATTAAAATGAAATTACAAATAGGTTTCCGACATACTGTATTTGTCCCCGTCAATTATTCCCACTTGTCTACAGAATAATAAACTTAATATCAATATTATAGTTCATGTCATGTAAACGGAAAGTCTGACGGGATTCTTCTGTTTACGCAGTCTGGCTTCATAGTTTGATGACAGCAGAGAGATGGTCTATCCCAGAACCTGATATCTCCCGAATCAGGTCTTTTAACTAACAATGGAAAAAGCAGGGAATTCAATGCCTGTCCCACAATTCATAGCAATTGAACGTTTACTATACTATGACGTCATTCAAACTTTCCCTGAAGCAACTGACCAATCAACTTGCTCGTAACAATTGCTATTGAAGGACCCAATCGGGAGTGCTGGGTTCGTTCTACAGACTAGCAGAGAGAGCGAGGCTAGGTGCGCCACCTGTAAACCAAGTTTAAATCCACCAGGTTTAATAACCAATACATTGTTAGTATGTGTGCTATTGTATCGACTGTATACTGTTGTATCCCTATGTTATTTTCTAATATTAGATATCAAAATGCATATTAATAGATTTGCTAGTAAATCATCTGAAATAACATCTTAACAATTGAAACAATACCAATAGTTCAGCTTCAACTAAATCTTAAGTTTATTTGCTAGATATTTCTTTCAAATTTATCATTGTTGAATGGTACGTTACCTGACTCTTTTTTCTTCTTATTTGTCATTTTCATATGAATTACCGACTTAAATGACGCACCGATGTTTCTCATTTCATATACATCACATCCAAGGCAAGTGTAATTGTTTTTTTATTTATGTAATAAATATACATCCCTGAAGAAACCATTTATAAGGGATCAGTTTAGTCTATTGCAAAATAATGGTCAACCGCTCTCGCATGCAGATATAAATGTGAGTACGTCATGCGTTTTGAGAAGTCGAAACCGATTTCCTATGATTCCTCTGGCGCCAGGATCAATTGTATTGGAACCAGTCTGTAATCGAAATGATATAGACGCTTAGTTTGTTATGATAATGCAAATATACTTACAAATGGTGGTGAAACTGTAATAAATACAAAATTGATTTTACGCTTCTACGATAATACAAAAACAACTTACGCTGATAGCGTCTCCATTGTGTATATGTTTAAATGATTCACAAAGGTGATACAATGCGAAACTGTTTTTAGGTATTACATTTAGATACTTTAGTGTTTTATTATAACAAAGCTGTATTTCAAGAGATAGCAAATACATAGCTTTATATTTATATGTAAATATAAAAGTGTACGCTGAACCGCATTACATCTACAGGTGTACGCTTTATACTGCACGCCATTGCTTCAGTAACAATTTAAACGGTTAAAACGTTAAAATGCCACACACTCGTAACTTTCCGTGCGCACTTAACGCAATAGTGTATAGTTTAGTCAATCTACTAATTTATATTCTGGTACGTATTTCATCAATGTCAAATTTACTAACTGTCGAATAAATATGTCAATGGAAACTTAGAAAACGATTATCTGTAAGTATTGTGAAAATGGCATGTTAAAACACATGTACAACACCATGAAATTACGTAATTGTGTAGTAAAAATATAACTCAAGTATTTCAGTATTAGCTGAAGTGTGTATTAAATAATGCACAGTTACTGGTTTAACACATACGAGTACAATGTACATAAAATAAGAAGTTTAAAACGAGTTTTCAAGTAACTTTAGTAAGTATTCCAATAATGAAACTAGCACAGAACAACGTCATAGACTTGCCGTTCGTTTTTGGCATGTTTCTATGACTGTTTTGATACATGTATATGATATTTGCGATTGGTATTAACACAAACAACTACATATAACTTATGGTATTATTTAAAATTGTATTGAGTGCAATGTCAAATAGAAGGGTCACTTTAACACAACTTGGTCAGCGTAAATTAAAAAATGTTCAGGCAGAAACATAATGGTTAGCAGTTTCAATATAAAATGTGTTGTTTTATGTGATCTTAAAATGCACAATAGAATGGCATCAACAGCGATCAGTGTCCACAACACAATATTGTTATCAGCTACCAGCATTGTGTTTTAAATAGACTTGCATGATAAGATTTGAATATATTATTTCCACTTTTTCTTACATTCGCATAAAGTATCATATTTAAGCAGACTCAAATGAAAGTGGTGTCAAAAGTATCACATTTTACCACTTCTTGTCCCCCTGAAATTGGGTAACCCTACTTTCAGCAAAAAGTAAAACTAAATTTTACCATAGTTTTTACTGTACATACATTTTCCTTAATAAAATGAATTAAGTCAGTAAAAGAAACATAAATTCAATCTTTATTCACACAAACATAATAAACGTACATTTTATTGTGATCACTTTTCAGTTCGACATTTTCATTCAACCAGAAATAAACTTACTATCAAAATACATCAATGTTGGTAACTGATCCAAAACAAGGTGTTAATGCATCCATAAAGATGGCTGGATCCCTACCACTTCATAATGGATCAGTAAATATGTCTGACTACCTATCACCTATACATTCACCAGTAAAGATGGCAGCAATCTTGTTACTTGTTAGTGAAGGTGTAAATGTATCAACATTGATGGCTGGCTACCTACCTGTATGAACATAGATTGCTGATTCCTTCCTATCTTTTAGTGAACGGCTTCAATGCAATGCATCAGTATCGAGGGCTGACTCCCCACCAATGCTTAGTTTGAGGTGTCATATATGGTTGGCAGAAATCCCATTACCTCTCTTTTATTTCTCTCAGAAGCAGGATGTATCGCTTGATTAAGTAGATGTTAATATTGAAAATTAATTGTTTGGGGATGCACTGAACACCACGCATGTGCCGGTGTCAATTACACATTTTTCGGTTGTTTAATGTTTGGCTTTATCTACTCTGTTTTATTAACATAGCTGAAATACCTAAACATGTTCATGCCTGTGTCTAAATAAAGTTTTGTATTGGTGGTATTCCATGATCAGTTGAATGGCGGTATGGTGTTCCTATTTAGAATGACTTGCGTATCATGGATAAAGGCGTTTTTCTTATGTTACGCAATAACACCCTGTTCTCATTATAGCATTCATTTATGATCGATAACGGGGATATTTCTTAATCTGACACTACGGGGCGCAAGGCTAATCTGACACTACGGGGCGCAAGGCTTGTTATATTATTTTATGATTATTTCTAAAATGATTCGCTAAAATTGAGTCCAATATACCCTTTATTGATACATCAATTACTTCCACATGAGCAGTTTTCCGTGATGTTTGACGCACTTTTTTCTTATTATTTAATTGTATATTATTTAAGAAATAACGGCGATTGTATTTAGATATCCATAAAAATGTTGTTTATCAATTTCAAGATTGAACTTAACAAATTGTTAGCTTGTGACACGACCCACTGATGCATATGAGTTCAAGTATCACCCTTTATAAAATACCTGATTTCACTGTATCTTAATGATCCAACGGGTTTCTATCTTTGTCCTATATATGGCGTGTGTGTAGTTTTTTATAATGTCAATGTAACCTTTGTTTCGACCCGTTCAGGACTCATTTAATTTATATATATGTTATATTAGCGCTTATTCCATGTAATATGTCAAATCAATGTTTAATTAATGTTTAAAATAGATACATTCAAACCTGTCTTAAGCAGCCAGTCAAGGGAAGGAGCAAAAGAGGCCTATTAAGACAGCCTGTTGCTTAATACAGGTTAATTTGCTTTAAAAACATAAAAATGGGAAATAACAAATGTGACTGTTCAAGACAAGTGACTGCTTAATAGAGGTGACCGCTTACACAGGTTTGACTGTATATATGTATTTTATACTAGTACATACAATCTCGTTCTTCCCCTTTCCTCCCTCGTCTTTATACCCAAACAAACTTCATTTCAGTATTTTATCCGTATTTTTGAGGTTTGTTCTAGTATGCAAAGCCTAGTTTAGAGACAACATTTTATGATCTTGTTGCTTAAGTAAATAATAATCGGGGATGAGTCTGAGACATACATGTGTAAGAAATCCAAGACAAATAGTCTTCTTAATATCCGACGATATTGAGCAGGACATGTTAAATGAGTTGATCTAACAGCAAACTGCTGTTCCCGACTGTGATTTATTAATCATGTAATGTATAAAAAATATAATCAGACAGATAGAAGCATAAATAAAACACCACACAAAGGGCAGTGACTACAATGGGATATTCATGACATTTCAATTTCCCGACTGTCTAATGATATGGAAATTACACAACTATTGATTGGAAATAACAGCGGCAATTATTAACATCTATTTCACGTACCGTGGATTATCGTGATGCACGAAGTGAAGATATAGCCGTTTAAATGGTATGTTTTAAAACACTAAATGAATTGAATTTTTAAGATTATGTTCGTTTAAAATTATTGTTTTATCCACTTGATTTTTAGTAAGTTTTATACTAAATTTAAAATTAGTATGTTATATGTGTTCATTGTCTTCTGCTGTGTATCAATATGATAGCAGAAGCCGCCAAAGAAGAGACATAACAGTTACCATGGTGATAAAGAACTAATCCACGATTATCTAACACGATAATCTTATGATCTTATTAACTTATATATCCTACTTTTATACTTTTAAATGATTTGTATATATGTTTCTTATAAATGGATGAAACAAGGTTTGAAGAAAACAAATACATTTTAAAGTCAGTATGCTAGTTTTTCCCCTTGCAAAATATCAAAATTGGTAATAAATCAAAGTTTCCACAATACTAAACTATCGTTTTTGCGATAAAGGTATCCATTAAAACATATCAATTTAATATATTAAAAAAACATTTCCTAACTTGGCTTAAGTTTGGACTTAAATCATATTCACGCTTAAAACTGCAAATGAATTAGTGACTTATCTGTTTAGATACGTGACTTTATTTTGATTTCGGTTTAATCCACCACATTGACCAATTTTGGTGGATTTTATTCCTCTTGGACTATAAAAAGGTCGACAATCAGAGAGGTGACTGCTTGAATAATTGCTATTTTACATATTGTGAGTCTGCTGTGAGGTCTCAAATCCGAATCAAACATCGCGGTTAGCGAATTTGAAATATCACTCGTATCACAGTTGTAAATGATTATTAGATTCCTTTATTGATTTTTGAACTTTTTTTTTCAGACACTTAAAATGTTTCCTGGTGCGATCCATTTAAAATCAAATCCTGAGATGTCAGAAATATTTTGGAAGTATTGTACAAAACCAGTTGTTTGTCGTATTTGTGATATAATTTGTAATAAAAATGCTGCAATTGTAATAGCTGTACATCTGTTATGTACAGTAATGCTATTACAATTGTAGCACTTTTATTACATAAAGGACTATTTCCATAGTTTTTGTCATTTTTTTTATAGAAATTTATGAAATTTCTCAGTAGTCAAGTTTAATGTTTGTTCATGCAATATCAGAAATAAATAACACGTGTTGCAATACAAATGTTTTGGTATTTCTTCTTCATAAACATACTCGTCCTCGAAAGTTGGCGAAATAATGTCGATTTACGTGAAAACGCGAATTTACTGATCCGAAATTTGATTTTTACCAAATCGATTGTCAATTGGTGGACATGTCAACCTTCACCTACTTAACCAAATGTCAACTATATTAAACGCGTTTGTTATTTTTAAAAAAGCAAACTTGATTTTATAATTTTCACAGAATATGAATAATGTTAATCGTCTGATGTGAATATATTGTACGACACGTTTTGTATCTTAATGACTTGAAGCTACAAAAGCGCAATGCACCAATCTCTTCACTTGTTTAGTTTGTTCAGATGGAATATGTCATCCAATGCTTTGTGGTTGTCGTTATTGTTGTCAATGTATAGTGAGGCTAAGAATTAATGAATTTAAAAGGAAACGTCATCGTGACCGTACCATCTGACTGACATAGACACACGGAAAATCATTAGCGGGATTGCATCGGCGAGAATGTGAGGGTGAATATTATTATTATTGTGTGTGGGGTGGGAAATGGGGCCGGGAGGGGGTGGGGTGGGAACTATAAATTGGCACTTTTCGTGTATAGTATGACCATGGTGGCTTAGACATGTTGTTTTAACTTATTTACTAACAGTTTGTATCGGTCAAAGGAAGAATAGAATGAGTGTAGTATATTCTATTCCAAACGGCCACAGTATCAATATTGGATTTCTGACGGTATCACTTTGGGGTGGCTGCCAACCCAAAAGTGCAAAGTTATCCTCTTTAAGAATGACACGCGGTGATAATTGGTTCAACTGACCTTTTTTAAAGCTTAAAATCGTGAACATTTAGTAGACAAGACATCATGATAATGTTTAAATGATTTTGAAATAATATAGGTCTTAATAAACCATTATAAATTAATCAAAAATATAATGTGTCATAGCCGATCCTCGAATCTTTACTGCGACCAAATATTAAGTTAATGCTTAAGTTCTCTGGTTTTATGTGATATAAACGAAACCTAATTCTGATCGGATAATTTGAAAACAAACAACAAATAAAGATGTACAACTGAAATCTGACTCTTTGGAATTTTTAATCTTGGGGTGGAATTTTAAAACACAATGCTGCTTTGAGTAGAGTTTAAAATTGTCTAACCTCCTTTTCCACCAACCCATCATCAGTCAAGTTTTTAAGCGCTCATAGCGCTTTGATTGCGAGTTTGTTTGTATTTTTAGACTCATTTTTTGCTATCGAGGGCAAACAGACCATCATTTAACATATCCTGGTATCCTGGAAGGTTAACCAGTATTCGAGCACAGTCAAGTACCTGATAACTACCCCACTTGAATCAGAAGGGAGAGATAAATGATGATGAGACGCAATGTTGCAATCATTGTGTGTGCGCGCATGTACGTGTGTGCGTATGTGTATGTGTTTGTAGATGTGATTAAGCGAGTGTGTCTTTTATTAACAAAAGTATGGTATAGTAAATAAATTACGCAATAAATAATAACAAATATTCTACTTCTTTAAGAAGTCAGCATGCCCAAACTGGATACAACTTATATTTTTTAATCTATAATGCAAAAGTAAAGCATTTTGCATAAAACATAATATGAAACGAAATCACTCTGTGATATTTTTATAAAATAATGAATAGTGACCAGCTTTATAAAAATGGTTAGTCTGCAGATTAGATCCAGCTCTCCCGATTCGGTCTGTTATATGTAAATAGCAACGTCGGAAAAACCCAGATTCGGTCTGTTACATGTAAATAGAATGTCGGAAAAACCCAGATTCGGTCTGTTACATGCAAAAAGCAATGTTGGAAAAACCCAGATTCGGTCTGTTACATGTAAATAGAATGTCGGAAAAACCCAGAATCGGTCTGTTAAATGTAAATAGCAATGTCGGAAAAAAACAGATTCGGCCTGTTACATGTAAATAGCAATGTTGGAAAAACCCAGTTCGAGCACGTTGATTAATCAGTTGCGTCAACTAAAAGTTTGAATGACGCCACAGTTTAGTAAACATTCAATTGCCATGAATTGATGGACAGGCATAGAATTTCCTGCTTTTCCATTGGTGGTTAATAGACCTGATTTGAGAGATATCAGGTTCTTGGATATACTAAGACATGGTCGCCTAATATCTACTTGTTTATGTCGTATTCAAATGGTTCATGGAAGTAATTTGATTTATTTCATAATATGACAACATGAGACAAAGAGCTTACTTGTATTATTAGTAAAATCTGTCTCCAACGTGACCCCCAGACAATTACGTTCTTAGAGAATTTGTCTGGATGAGAGATGAACCTTTCTAACTGTCTTGTAAACTAAAAGTTAATCATTGAAATTCCAGGCGTGCCAGACAAAAAATGAACTTCAATTATATATTTACAGGACGTTTTTTCATTAATCCCATCATTCTGTCTGAGTTACACGCTTAATTATAACGATGGAGAAAAAAGAAAATCTGTAACAATAGACGTTTCTCGTCTAGAAAATCAGCTAATCATTTTTTGACATAGTAATTATTTCAAATTATGTATAGAATAGCAAGTAGAAAATGTGGAATGTCATCATCAATATTTGTACGAGTCCCGATTAAAAAATAGAAGTCAATTAATATCAGATAAATAAATACCACGGAAACACAAAAACGCGCCAAAGAAAAGAAAATGTAAGTCATGTATGTTCAGGATCAGAAGAGGTAATAAAAATGCGCAACACTGATCTAGCCTGCTAGCTCCGCTTGCATAATTATTCTGCATTCAAACTACACCGAATTACTTCCGTGATTCCATAAGATAAATCATAAGAAACATTGAGTTAACATATAAACTTGTGAAAATAACATAAATAAGCAGAGAATTTTCTAGATGGAATGACGGCTATTTCTTCTATAAAATTGACAAGTTAAACATAACATTTACACATTGAATGTCTAACAAATCCTAAATGACTGCTCTAAAATCGATTGTTATTCCACAAATCCTTTCATTACGCATTTTATCGGGCTCTAAACAAGTTATATTAGACTGTTTATTTTAGATGTTATACTATGATTAAAGATTATATTTGATTGTAGAATCAAGATAAACAATTAATGCTTTTGTTCTTATTGAAATATCTGATTTAATTTACTAACTGGTAAATATCTCTTCCCTGTAATATAACTAAATTTATATTTTTAACCATAAATAAAATTGCTGCAGATTCATATATATGATTTAAATAGGTCATGTACAGTAGAACCTCGTTGACACGAACACTAATGGCTGGAACATCGTATAGCTCGAACCGTTTATCTGGTCCCAGTCGAATTCCTATTTCGTTGTATATACCAGTTCATGTATGATGTGATGTTGAACAATACTTGGCTCGAACAACCCTTAACTCGAACTATATTTCTACAAAGAACAAAATTCAATTGTGTGGTGAAACCTTTAATGCTGAGGGAAAGTATTTGCCATCACTGAGTAGTCAGTCACATAATGAAAGAGGAAACCCTGATGGGCAACTGCAACTGGATCAAACACCAAACATGCAGCACATTGTAGAATCGAAGTACTCTTTTGATAACACAACGATATTATCGGAAATCTCATTAACTGTCTCACAGGAACGACATGGTATTATTCCAGTAACGTCCAACCATTATAATGAACCAACATCTACTTCACAACACATCAACTTACCAAGGGTCATTGTCGAAAACATTTGTCTCT
Organism: Panopea generosa; assembly: GCA_029582155.1. Classification (NCBI taxonomy): domain Eukaryota; kingdom Metazoa; phylum Mollusca; class Bivalvia; order Adapedonta; family Hiatellidae; genus Panopea; species Panopea generosa. The sequence goes on from CM055895.1 coordinate 21,994,416, forward strand.
AGAATTACTTTAAAACATAAAACCATTTCTATCTGACACGTGTACACTCCTGTCTTGGGTGTGCTGTTAAACATACTTGTGTTTAATTGATGGGCCACTTGATCACTTTTTTGGAAAGGTATATTTATCATAGTCAGCTTATATTAGCAATAAGTCGTAAAATTATAAAACAAACTTTAAACTTCTTTCTTCAAAATAGTGTCCAATTAGTGCGATAGAAATCTTAACAATTACTTTTTCAGTCAACAGGATAAATATTTTACCAGAATAGCGCCTTTCTCTAGCTAGAGCCTCGGTTTTTTGCGTTTTCTGAGCCTCACATAGAAACGTTGTAATGCAAAATATTGCCTAGTATTCTCTTTCTATTTTCTCTCCCCCTATCTTTATATCTGATATACTGTCTCACTTAAAGGTTTTTTAAACTAGGTTCGGCTCGAAAACACAAACTCAGCGGTGAGATTTAAGTTTCATTAGTTAAACCATTTCCAACCACTGAGAATGTTTTATTATTGTATTTGAAAATTGTTATGTTATATAAAACTTGAATGAATCGGGTTGATTTCTTTAGGATGAAGTTTGCAAAGATCAATGAGATGAGACCACGAGATAATTAGTCTCGAGGTTATTGTCATATAGAAATGACAGGTTGCGTTTTGGGTAAGATATGGGCATGTTTGATGTGGAGTAAGTAATTCAGAAATTTATTAATGAGAAAATAAAGCTTGAGTCATTTTTTGTATTAAACATATATAATAAAACATGTTTAAGCGTATTGCTCGAAATTATATTTACTATATGTATTTCTGTTTTGTATTGTTTATCAGATGGCATTGTAATTGTATGGTGTTTAGTGTTACTTTCAACAATTGTTCAGTCATATTGCGACGGTGTCTACTTGAGAAAGTATTCTGAATGCTGTCACACTGGAGTATTATGCTGCAGACACATGGTATGATACATCACCCAGTCACATTACTGACACCGGGCCAACCAGACCTATAACTCTCCTCTAAATGCTGAGCGTCAAGCGTGGAAGCTTCTACTACTATTTTTAAAGTCTTTGGTATGACATTGTTTTCCAATAAGATATATAGCCGGACCCGATTAGCTCAAGCGTTAGCGCGTGTGACTATCAATCCAAGTGTCATTAGTTCGAATCCCCGCTCGGCCACAGTCTCCGTGATGATTGCTATACGACATTGCATCTCATTATCGTTCATCTCTCACCGCTGATACAAGTGGGACAGTTATCAGTTACTTGCCGGATGTGCTTGAGTACTGGTAAACCTTACATGATCCCAGGAAACAGTGGTTAGGTTTACTGATCGTCTGTTAGCCCTCGATGGCATAAACTGATGCTAAATATTCAATTAATCAATCAATCCAGTAAGATATATCTATTTATAAGTGACTGGTTACATGCAACTCATCTTAAAATAATTCAAATGTGGCATTGAATTATCTTATCTGATGTAAATGAAATAAATAAGAAAGATTTCAATGATCGATTGATATGTTATAGCGTTATCCGTCTGTAATGCAACAAGAAAGAAATAATGGAATATACACGTCCAACAGGAACAATTCAAGGCGATGCAAAGTTTAGAAAATGAAATGAAAATAGACAAAGAGAATACTTACATGAAAGCAACATAAACTAGATCACTCTCCACCGGGCAGAATAAAACACTAGCCGCAATTGATAAATTTGTTCAGTTTAAGCATATTGCAATGCCATATAAAATAATTAAACTATGCATACACATCAAATACAATATTAGGCAATAATGTCTGGCAAAAAGTTCTTTCAACTTAAAAACAGCCATTCCCGTCATAAATTTGTTTTTAGTAAGTATCTATTTAAACACGGAAAAAATCTGGGAAGTTTGAAAACGATATCTGCATTAAATGACATGCGGCAGTTTTTATAGATTTTCACATAAATCAACTGCTGAAAGTTACAAACCGAACCATGCAAGTATGGAAAAGAAACACCCACTATGTAGACAGTTCCTTACTTTAAATTCTGTATTGAAAACAGGCCATCAATCTTGGAAATCGTTGAATCATTTTCGTATAGTATTGGTTATGTGTATTCCATTTTCATCAGACTCTACGGATCTGAGTGGTGCGCTTGGCTAGTTGTCATGTTAATCCCTCAATGGATGACAAAGTCACGGACCGAACACGAACACAACAAATTATTGACATCGTTACTACTTGGGTATGATTTAATTAGGATGTGTATTAATTCAAACGTCAACACATCATGCTAGAACTGGCACTGTGGTTTCAAGTAGGTTTTTAAAACGATTGCAATACTGGGTCATGCAGTTTAAAACTTTTCAGAAAATCAAACTTTTAAACGATATGGAGAAATCAGAAAGCAACATGGGATCAGAGTTCAAAAGAGAGTTATTTTTTATTGATATTGACGCCGTTCTTACTGGAGTATGATATTACATATGATGTGCGGAATTAGGATATTTTTCGCTCAAGCCTTTTAAATAAATACGTAACATCACCATACCGCGATCTTTTACTAAGGTGATCAATTTTCAACTCTCAACATTGGGATGTGTGTATCAATTCAAACTTCAGCATATAATAGTTAAATACAAAAATAATAATAATAAACGTACTCAGTAACAATTGCTATGCTGATCTACATGAAGCACTTTTGGGCCCATTTCATTAACCTTTATGTCTAAAGGATTATGTACGAACAAATTGTGACATCCTGGAACGTTTCATTTTTGCATTTAATTTGCAAACTCAGAATGAATACTTTTTTAGGCTTACAAGAGATCGTAAAATACGTTAGCTTCATACTAAATGATTTTTTTATCATTAGTTCAATATTTACACTAAGGAGGTCGTATACTTACGAACGTTAGTTAAACCGGCCCAAGATTATTATTGTGAAGGTTTGAATTACTAGTTATATCTTTGAAACATTTTTTATGGCATGGACAACAATATATGTTACCTGAATACACCGAAAGTCATCAGTGGTAGAGACAACAATACATGTTACCTGGATACGACAAAAGTCATCAGTGGCAGAGACAACAATATATGTTACCTGGATACACCAAAGGTCATCAGGGGCAGAGACAACACTACATGTTTCCTGGATACACCGAAAGTCATCAGTGGCACGGACAACAATATATGTTACCTGGGTACATCAAAGGTCATCAATGGCAAGGACAACAATATATGTTACCTTGATACACCAAAGGTCATCAGTGACAGAGACAACAATATATGTTACCTTGATACACCAAATGTCACTTTTGGCAGGGACAACAATATGTATTACATGGATACACCAAAGGTCATTAGTGGCAGGGACAACACTATACATGTATGTTACCTGGATACACCAAAGGTAATCAGCGGCAGGAGCAACAATATATATTACCTGAATACACCAAAGGTCATCAGTGGCAGGGACAATAACAATATATGTTACCTGGATACACCAAAGGTCATCAATGACAAGGACAATAACAATATATGTTACCTGGATACACCGAAAGTCACCAGTGGCAGAGACAACAATGTATGTTACCTGGATTCACCAAAGGTCGTCAGTGGCAGGGAGAACAATATTTGTTACCTGGATACACCAAAGATCATCAGTGGCAGTGACAACAATATGTGTTACCTGGATATACCAAAGGCCATCTGTGACAGGGACAACAATATATGTTACCTGGAAACCCCAAAGGTCATCAGTGGCAGGGACATCAATATTTGTTACCTGGATACAACAAAGGCCATTAGTGGCAGGGACAACAATATGTGTTACCTAGATACACCAAAGGTCATCAGTGGCAGGGGCAACAATATACATGTATGTTACCTGGATACACCAAAGGTCATCAGTGGAACGGACAACAATATATGTTACCTGGATACTCCAATGGTCATCAGTGACAGGGACAATAACAATTTATGTTACCTGGATACACAAAAGATCATCAGTGGTAGGGACAGTAATACATGTTACCTGGATAAACCGAAAGTCATCAGTGGCAGGGACAGCAGTGCATGTTACCTGAATACACCAAAGATCATCAGTGGCAGGGACAACAATATGTGTTACCAAGGTCATCAGTGGCAGAGACATCAATATCTGTTACCTGGATACACCGAAAGTCATCAGTGACAGGGACAACAATATGTGTAAATGGATACGCCAAAGGTCATCAGTGGCAAGGACAACAATATATGTTACCTGGATACACCAAAGGTCATCTGTGGCAGGGACAACAATATATGTTACCTGGATACACCAAAGGCCATCAGTGGCAGGGACAACAATATTTGTTACCTGGATACAACAAAGGTCATCAGTGGCAGGGACAACAATATGTGTTACCTAGATACACCAAAGGTCATCAGTGGCAGGGGCAACAATATACATGTATGTTACCTGGATACACCAAAGGTCATCAGTGGCACGGACAACAATATATGTTACCTGGATACTCCAATGGTCATCAGTGACAGGGACAATAACAATTTATGTTACCTGGATACACAAAAGATCATCAGTGGCAGGGACAGTAACACATGTTACCTGGATAAACCGAAAGTCATCAGTGGCAGAAACAACATTGTATGTTACCTGAATACACCAAAGATCATCAGTGGCAGGGACAACAATATGTGTTACCAAGGTCATCAGTGGCAGAGACATCAATATATGTTACCTGGATACACCAAGAGTCATCAGTGGCAGAGATAACAATATATGTTATCTGAATACACCACAGTTCATCAGTGACAGGGACAACAATATGTGTAAATGGAAACGCCAAAGGTCATCAGTGGCAAGGACAACAATATATGTTACCTGGATACACCAAAGGTCATCAGTGTCAGGGGCAACACTATGTGTTACCTGGATACACCAATGGAATCATATGATGAACACGTTAAACATAACATCTAAATAAAAATCAAAAATCAAAATTTAAATTTGAATTAAACAAATAGTTGTTTTAAGCTTCATACTGAATAAAATCTTATAAAGACTTGTTATAATTAGTTTGTTGATTTGTAATAGTCCTTTAAAATCCTGACGCTTGCAATATTCCGTTGCCTATAAAATATATAGCATACATTAGACAAAACAATATAGAGACTACTCATAATAAGAAAACTACTCTTACATAGAGAGAGAATAAGTAAAGCCATCGATGTGGAACGTTCAGTAGTTACATGAAGAAACATTTGCGAGCTTAAAGATCATTAACGCGACTGTCCAACCTCACTGTCTTCCGTCATCGTCTCATCATAAGACGAAACCGTTTCACTTACATATCAATGCCAGATTACTTTGTAACAAACACGGAAGTTTTATTATCTTACAAATATATCAGATAGCACCTGGGTATGTTGTAAACCTTTATTGGTAAAAAGCTGCCTTTATGGAATCATGTTGATAAAGATCAAAAGTTTACTGGAAGAAATAATTGAATCTATATTTTCTTTCTTTCGTTTGCAAATTCAATTATAAAAAGGACTTGTTTAATTTGATTTTTGAACAGTAAAAACTCAATAAAGATGTGTCTTCAGCGGATATATCAGCTATGTCATTATACGATGGACAGTTACAGTTTCCTTGTTCCGTCTTGGACTTAAGAAACAATTATCGTTACTGATGCTACGGTTTCCTCCGAGAGATAGATTAATTCCTACGATGAAGAACAGGCGGATATATCACGCTATTAAGAGATATTGGAGAAGCAACTGAATCTCACATAACAAGGAACCTTCTATGTAGGTGACATATCTATACCAAATTTACCTTTTTTAATATAATCATTTGTTTGATTTAAAAAAACAACTTCTATCGGTAACTTTAACTAAATAAAACAATTAAAACTATATAATTTTGGTATTATTTTTCATAAGGAATCCAGTCATATACATCATAAGTTGAGTGAATAAACTATTGAATTTAAATGAGACATTCACCTGGATGATGAAGAAGAAGAATGGTTTTCAACGCCATTTTCAACACATTTTAGTATAAATGGCATATCTAGTTTCAAAAGTGGAGGAAGGCCTTAGAATGAATCTGAGTATGACACCCATCCTTTTACAAGTAACCTATAAGGTTTTAGGAGCGAGCGGGACTCGAAACAACGACCTTAGCCATAAGAGGGAGGTAAGTTATCTGGAGACGTGCCGTCGGTCACGGAGTATCCCTGAGAAGACGGAAGTTGATCTTACAAAACTACAAACACTGGATATCTGGTTAATCATTATTAAAACATGTTAAGATTTTTTATTAATATTTAAGGACGTCAGTCTTAAAGACAAATTGAAATCAACCTGGAAAAATGTAGAAATGAGTATAAAAGCTACAGCTCCAACATCAGTTTCTTTATGAAATAGATTACTAGAACAGACTTCCTTTAAGAAATCCAAATATAAGTGCAAATAGATTCCATCAAAAAGACGTCTATCTTTACAACATTTGAAAGAAATCTATTGTGTATGATTGTAATTCTGTTTATATTTTATGAATTAAAAAAACATGTGTAATTGACATTAATTTTAATCTTGACAATGCATTTGTTAAAAATGTGAGTTTGGACTATATTTTTGTAAAAAATGTTACTTTATATTATAGGAATGTGAAAAAATAGAAATATAATAGTGCTTAGTAGGACTCACAGAAGGCAAGGAAACATATTAACATATTAGGTTTTACTGAGCTAGTCATGACGGTTTTAATGAGTACCCAGTCTACGCCAAACGAATCAGAAAATATAACAACACTGTAAAAGTATGGGATGACTTTCCGTGGTCACACGAAATACTTATGTGATAGTAAATTACATATGTTAAAAAGTTCTATTAGGAGCACAAAACGCAACAAGCAGAAATCGTTTTATTGAGACTTCATGTTCATGTTTAAACGTATCTTTTTTATCGATCGATTGTGAAACACGTCCTTACAACTTTAACAAATATTAAGACAATGAAATTTTCCTGGGTAGAACTAGTACTAAGCATAATTATGCGGTTAAAGTGTCTTTCTCAAACACACGGAGGTTCGAGCCCACGACTCCCCCATCTATGATCCGATACCATTGAGCAAAGTGCTCCATCAATGTTCATGTACGGAAACAGAACATGCAACACCCCTTATAACCCCAAGCTGAAACGGTATTATTCAAACAACGCCGAAGTCTGAGATGCTTTTATCAAGTGCACTATGTAAAGACTATCAAAAAAAAAATATGCTCAAAGGAAGGTGTAGCAGCATTCAAAGGACAGAACAAAGCAGTAATACAGTATATAGCACCTCTGTCGTTTATTTTCCTTGAACGGTATTTTGATAATCGTTGCGTGAAGTAAAGTTTTGCATTCGGAAACGGCATAAATAAACACGAACCAACACAAGGTAGCTGTACAAGAGGTATGCCATTTGCTCTTCCATATAAAGAAAGATGCTTCTTTTAGATATATGTTGGTATAGATAGGGTGTTATAATATATGAACAGAATGAATGAACTATGATCATGACATATAAACTTATACACAATGAAATAGTTAACTTGATGCCAAAGGGAAGAGTTTCGTTTTCATTGCACGTGGTATGTGTTCATATCTCATGAACGATCAATAAATCAGCATTCAATCTTCAAAGGGACATACGGTAATATTGATTTTTCACTTTGCACCTTTTCTGCAAAAAAATATACCTGCATAAGCAAATGTGCAGTTAATAAATCATATGTCAGTATATATGCAAATTCTTTATTTTGTTTAAATTTTAGTGTGATCAATAATTATGTGATGTCACCATCCTTTATCACAAATACATTGTCAGCTATGATGTTCGGAAAAATAAAACAAATCAGGGCATTACTTCATCTGTGGTTGGCATGGTATATCTTGATCAATGTGTTAGCTTATACGAACAAAACAACATATAACGCATAGTCTCTAACCACCGTGATGTTAGTTAGCTATTATTGAAAGCGTTGATTAGCAAGTTAAAGTACAAAACAATAGTATCTCTAAATAGTTTAGCTTCTCTTAATATCTGAGAGAGTATTAATGAAATGGTAGAGAAGAATTGGAGTCTCAAACGGACGGCAACGAGCAAGGTCGAAATTAAACATGCTCGTCTGAAACTTGGTCTGCTTTTAATACATATATATATGGTGAAGTTAAATGAGATTTTCAAATAAGAAAACTATCATTAACGTAAATACAATACTACTGAAGTAACAATTTCGTAAAAATCAAATAGTTCAAACTAATATTTTTAGATATATTTCGAAGAAAGCTCTGTGCTGATTTAGAGAGGCTATTGGGCCGAACGTGGAATCAAATCCATGACCTCTTGCGTGAGCGACCAACTCTAACTACTGCACTTCCATCTCCTTAAAACAATTATTGCTTTCATAACCTTAAATTGGATCGTTATGTTGAATTGCTTCATAACAAAAAAGAGTATAACTCTTCAAAGTCACCCCTTTTGGCATATTCATTCTGATCATTTCCGATATAAAGTGCTTAAATACATTTAGAATTTCAAAAGTCTTCATCGATTTGAAAGAAAATCCGAGAAACTATAAATTAATATGTTTAAATATTTTACTCATGTTTTAAAATCTAGCATTACTTCACAAATTTTATGAAAACAGTTAATATTTTCTTAAATATGAACTTTCAGACAGTAGTATTTAGAAGGCAATATCTTCATTATGGTATTACGTTCATATTGTCAAATTGGATTCGATTCTTTTTTATGGTTAAATTCTAATCCATTTTTGCCATGCATTCCTTTAAGTGTAACACCACAATGCATTTGGTTTATATCACATACCACACTTAAATATTTAAACATTTAAGCAAGATTATCTTCTCCAGTTATTATATTACATTAAATTTTGTAAAAGCTTTTGAAGAAATACACAATAATGTGTTATATCCAGCGATCAGAGGGTAAGCTGGTGAAAGGTAAAGTATTAAACTAAATGAGTGATTCAGACAATAATTGTAATACTTATACTATGTGGATGCTGTGGTTGGCACCATATTAAATCTACAACGATTTTGTTTTCGTTTGATGCCTTTTTCTCCAGATACTTTACTCTACGCAATCAATATGCAGACAATAGTGTACAATAACGTATGAACAACGTTCTCAGTATGTAAATTGAGATTTGCAACTTCTAGATGCTGCAATCCGTAATTACAAAATAAATCTACATTAGTTAGCAGTGCAAACACGGCTACAGTAAGATTGGCATTTCCCTTAATACAACATGATTAGGATGTTCAATCGTCCATGATAAATATATGTTACATGTTTTTTTATTGTATTTTGTAAAATAATGCTATATTTTGAAATACGAGAAAAGCATCAAAATCATCAAATGTATCGTTCATAAATGTAAACTGTGATCAGATAAGGGTGATAATTTTATCGTTATTGAACGCAAATACGTTTGTGAAAATCGTCACTCTATAGTTGATATCGATTTCTCTAAACCGATTCAAATACCCACCATTTGATTTATTTATGTGTATACTCCTGATTTACAAAATATTGAACGTTTTGCTGCGATTTAACAGTATTAAAGGTGTGCGCCTAGCTGATTATCTTCCTGCGTCTCTAAGTTAATTGATAAATGCATTTCATATTTAAATCATAGCTAAAACACTTGTGTGAAATTGTCAATGAGTCGTGAATAATATTGTCAACAATGGCACTTGGATTTTCAGGATTTTTGTTACATTTATTTTTGTACCCAGTACCAGTATTGGTTTCGTTACTTTAAAAATGATAAATGTCAAGTTGTGATTATTATATGTAATCATATTACATATTTCCTATATATTTCTTAAAATCTTAGGATGTCACTGCACCCTTTTGAATAGTACCAAGCTTCTCAACCTGTTATTGCTCATTTTATGTGTGGGGATACATTCCTGCTATGACAAAAAATCTTTAACTAAAATTTTATGTGAATATTCTCTGAGATCTCCTTAACCTTATATAGAACAAAGAAAAAATTCAACTGTGTAGTGAGACCTTCAAATTTTGTCTTGCTTAAGTTTAATTGGCTGAATTTGTTTCGGTGTAAAAAAAGTAAAAACCAAGTCAATTTATTGGAACCAGATTTAATTCGGAATCTCAAAGACATTTTATTAAAACAAATATTTTGTACTTTCTCGAACGTTTCTAACATGTTACAGCGATACAATCTATTTAACTGTTTTCCATTTATTATAACAGTTATTGAATACTTTATTGTAAGATACGTGGAATCGCATGGCTGATATCTAGGAGCTTAGTAAATAAAGGCCATCAACAGCAGCATCTACTTTGTTTATAGACAATATAAATCGGTTAATACAATGACTAGATCCGTAAAACCTTCGCGCGTTTTGACGCTTTTAATCTAAACCAGAAGGGCCAAAATTTAGTTTTCGCAGTTGGCATGGGATTCAATATGAGTCATACAGATCTGTAACTGAATACTTGGAAACACATGTCTGATCGATATGTGTGAATCAATTATGTTTTGCAATTGGCAATTGTGGTGCCTCAGTATTTTTACCTCAGATTGTTTTTATTATTTCTGATTCATTAGAATCACGGAACTAATTCCGTGTTTGTCGAAAACAGAATACTGCTAAAGACGGTGCTACGGGGCACGAGGGGAGTTCTAAATGTTCAAATATCCGTAATGAACGGATAAAGTGGTTATATTCTATCAGCTAAATGTAGGATTAATGGTTCTAAGAAGGACCTATTGAGTCATGTCAAAAACATCATGTATTTTTGACTGTATGTTACTTACCACAACATGTTTAATTTAAAGAGAAATACATAGTATTACATAGAAAATACAAAGTACTGTAAACCCATCCGTAATACAGAAAGAATTGCTATAAGATGTCTCACCCAATAAGATATCGTAAGTTGAACCTTTCAATCTAACTGTACTACCCTCTTTCAATAAAATAATGAATTCATTCATTTTTTCGTTTGTTAATTCGTTTGTTAAGTCGTTTTCTCATTCATTCAATCTTTCATTCAAGAAAGGTTACGTATATATGCCAGCAAGAGACGTTATATTCAAAAAAATCGCCAACGCAGCACAAACACTATCAATTCAACCTATTTGGATATATTATGTATTTGTGATGTCAACATGTAAATGTTTACATTGTAACATAAGTGTTAGCACTAAAGCACATCATTGAACAGATATGCTGCTGTTCGATGTTGCAGAACGTGATGCGTGTGCTTATATACAGAACGTTTAGCACTCTTGTATTCTATTTCTGAGGTGGAAATCACGAGTTAAATGCAAATGTGTGTTCTACCCCCGACTGATGTCACTCATTAGTGATCCATTCATCTACTTAATAAAGAGTGAATTATTTCACTAAAAATTAACACAAGTTGAATTATCGGTCGAATAATTACTGTTCATTCAACTAATGTCTTATTCCAGAATAGCGATGCAGGACGAGTAACATCATACACTAGTGACGTCATCGCCCATTCCCGATTAAGGAGTTAATTATCTACAATAACTGAACACAGCAAGCAACCAAATTATCAATTTCCATATGTACAGTTAGTGTCTGGCAACACTATAAAGGGCATGTAGTGGATTCAGAATATTGGTGGAATAGAATAACGAGTAAAGAAATAGAGTTTTTTTATCCAGTATCTAACTGAATTATGAAACGACTAAAAATTTCAAATATAAGTAATTGATATGTTTCTCGTTATATTGGACGCATTGGCAATCCAATTGAGGCATATTATATCAGATGATCCGAACGTTTTATTTTACTTTATTGTGTTAGAATGATTAATCTAGTTCGATAGAATATGACCAACATTTTTTTGTTTCGTACAATAGAAACGTTATTTTACGTGTTGTAATAATTTATCAGTAATACGTGCATTAAACACAGTATTGAAAATTAATGTAAAGACATTGAAACCAACAAAGACATTGCCAGATAACAGCAAGATAAGCTTTATGGTAAATATGACAGGTATTGGCAGTTTTAAGATAAGAATAAGATATATGTTCGCCAAAATATTTAGCATTATAAATCATTGATGAAGATAGTTACCATGTTCTGGAATAAACAACATTATTACAGATGTAATCGCAACTAGGGAGGGCAATACTTTAAAAAAAGGTTATACTTTGAAATATATTTCAAATAAAAAATCATACAACGCGTGATTATTTGAGTGAAATTCGGTTCAAAAGCAGTTCATCGTAAGAATTTTAGATTTAATTAACTTTCAAACATGAATTAAAATTCATAAAATGCCAACTTGAATATTTTGCTTATCGTCTGTTAAAAACCAGAACCTGGTATCTACGTTTTTTGAAATTGTTCAGGAACGTGAAAAAACGTTGTCAAATGTTTAAAAATCCATATTTACACAAAATTCTAAGCAATTTGACTCATCAATACATGCTTTAGTAATATACATATGTTTCAAATTATTTGTTCTTCAAATGATGACATATAAGACTATTTAGGTTTTGGCAGAATAAATTTAGTTAAAAAGCAGTATTTATGAATAGGTTAAACATCTTATCTACCGATAAGAGGTTCTGGTTTTGAGCAAAATGAAAAGTGTTCTTTATTTCAGCCAACCATACCCTGGTATCTTTAGATGCATGCATTTAGCATATGTGAATAACAGACATTTCTGAAAATATTTTATGCCAGAACCTAGTATATAACTATACCAGTCTTTAGCTTTAAGGACATGATAACAAATTGTATATAAATGGAGAGGCAGAATGTTGTATTAACCAAAACAATATTTTGGCATTAACAAAAGCAAGAGTTAAGTACTGTTTTTATTTTGCTATATAAGAGTATACATGAATACGATGGTATGGCAGTACAACTTGATAACTAAAATCTAATAAGATAAAGACATAACACTGTATATTGCCATATGCTGTTCTGGTTGTAACATAAGTCGCAGAAATACTGATACTTTTTAAAACAAAACATGTTATCTGGTGGGTTGATAACATTTATAATCATGATAAAGTCATATAGATGCATTAGCAATTAAGAGTTTTTTTATCACACACAATGTGATTATATTTCTCGTAATCTACAGACATGCAATTCAGGTATATAAGGCTGTAATTATGTTTTCTTTTAATGATGAAAGAAACATTTACACAATTTTTATACACACATTTGACATACTATTACATAGCATTACTATCAGACCTAAAATCGTGCCTTTTTGCAATTCATGGTTCTGATATGAATATAATCATTTTTCCGATACACCCTGGATATTTCTAGTTTCAAACAGTTGAGACATTGAGTTGAGAATTTTTAAGTACATGAACACTGAATATTTAAATGAATGTTTCTTATCACCGTTCATCTGTCTTGTCTTCTACCATTACATGTATATGGATCTATGCTGTAACATGGGACATGTTTAAGTTTTAGTACTCTTTCAATTTGGATGGTATTCCACCATTCTTTCACAAAGCAATCTTGTCCTTTTTCTTGGCACTTGATATTTGTAATTTTGCTTTGTACAAATACAGCAGTTATTCTTTTGACTATTTACTACGCATCATCTTCACTTCTGATATTCCCTTAATTCGTCAAAATCATATTTGAAGTGGCACGTATCTGGATCATCTTTAATGATTCGCTCCACTATTTGCTGGTTTATTTTGTTTTTGCCCATTTTCCGTGTTGTTGTTCTGGGTGTTTTATATCTGACATTCTTTGAAATCCATATGTTTCGGGGTCACTATGTAGTAAGGACTTTTTTTTGCAGTGTCATAGATATCACAGTGTCCCACTAGCTTGTTAAAAAAAAAAAATTTGATTTTGACTTTTTTACTTCAATAGCTGCGTACATACAATTGCATATCATGTGCATTATGCCCACTCTCAAGACATTGATGGTCATTTATTTTGATGTTAGGTATTGTTTTTTACAGAGATATAGATACGTGTGACCATGATCTGATTTCTGTTTTGCCTAGGTTATACACCTGAGTATAGAATTACGTGTTCAACTGAAGATTCCAAACTTGAAAGATTGAAATGTTTGATCTCTGATCAAAGATAATATGCTACCCTTTTGTCACCTGTACCATGTATAGGCAAGATATAACAACACCATTTGTTTATGCAATACATCACATTTACTAGTGAACATGGTGTGTACATGACTGATTGTAAGGTACAGGTGTGAACTTTGCTTCTCTGCCTTGCAATCTTGCTATCCTTGTGTTTTTGTTCGGGGCAAATGTTACAGCATCACTATCATTATTTGGGATGTACCGGTTGGTATGTACACTTAATTAAAATTTGAAATGTATTTTAATATTTTTCTTGTAGGCATTCGCTTTGGATTTTAGTGTTTCTTACTATCACTTTTATCTCCAAGTTCACTTTCCATTGTCTTTCTAGCAGTTTTGTTTACTTCTGTGATATACTTCTCTTTTATGGTTGTTGTATTGTTACATTAGTTTTCCTCTGTGACAGCACTTACATTATGCGACTTCTCTTTTATGGTTATTGTATCATCAAGTTTGTTTTCCTCTGTGACAGCCTTTAATTACCCGTCTTCTCTTTCATGGTTGTTGCATCGTTACATTTATTTTCCTCTGTGGCAGTACTTACATTTTCCGATTTCTTTTTTACGGCTGTTGTATCATCACGTTCGTTTTCCTCTGTGATAGCACTTACATAACCTGACTTCTTTTTAATAACTGCAATATTGTTACACTCATTTTCCTCTGTGACAACACTTACAATGTCCTTCTTCTCTTTTATGGTTGTTATATCGTTACACTCATTTCCTCTGTGACAACACTTACAGATTCCAACTTCTCTTTTATGGTTGTTATATCATTACACTCATTTTCCTCTGTGACAGCACTTACAATATCCAACAACTCGTTTATGGATGTTATATCATTACACTCATTTTCCTCTGTTACAACACTTATAATATCCATCTTCTCTTTTATTGTTATTTTATCGTTACACTCATTTTCCTCGTAACAGCATTTACAATATCCAACTTCTCTTTAAGGGTTGTTATATTATTACTCATTTTCCTCCGTGACAGCACTTACACAATCCAACTTCTCTTTTAGGGTTGTTATATCATTACACTCATTTTCCTCTCTGACGACACTTGCAATATCCAACTTATCTTTTAGGGTTGTTATATCATTACACTCATTTTTCTCTGTGACAATACTTGCAATATCAAACTTCTCTTTTATGGTTACACTCATTTTCCTGTATGACAACACTGACAATATCCAAACTTCTCTTTTATGTTTGTTATATCGTTACACTCATTTTCCTTGGTTACATCAATTAAAATATCAAACATTCCTTTTATGGTTGTTATTTCGTTACGTTCATTTTTTTTGTTACAGCAATTATTTCATTTCCAGATATGTTTTCATTTTCAACCAAAAACTGTTCTATCTGTGTGGCAAAGGTATAAAGGTCGTTATCATTATCATATGGCTACATCTAGAAAATTATTTACTGATGATAATTCTGTGTTTTAAACTAACCATTGATCATGTTACTATAATTTGAGCAAATGCACGATAACCACAAAAAAGTGTTACGGTGACCATTGTAATAATTGATATAATTATTCAGTATTAGTACAATTTTAATTAATGAATTAACTAATTGGTTGACATATACAGGAATTATTATTGAAATTTTGGTATTTATTTATACTATCTATTTTTAGTACAATAAATACTTATCTAATTGCATTCATGTATAATATTGAGTGATGCATAAAATTACATACCTTTAAAATTCATAATTTTTCACTTTTTTAATTTTTCTAGATTGTGTTCATACTATTGCTTATCATCAACACAATAACAATTAGATGAAATCTGATATACCAGGTTATCAACACCAATTTGCACCTCTTTGGTCAAATACTTGCTTTTAAAATGTTTCATTTACAAATGATATGGACTGGTTTTTACCACACCAGGCATTGTCACTATTTCTCACACAGCCATACAATTGTATTGTTTAATACCAGGGTATGGCTGAATATTTTTTGTATTTATTTACTAGTAGATATGTGTATCCCCAGATGCTAGGTTTTGGCAAAATGGTACAGATGATTATAGTTGTCACATGTTAAAGCTGTAACCTGTCATAGTCATATACTTTGTTCTGGCTCTGGGGATTCTACCGATTTCTTCCTGGTAGTTAAAAACCAAAATATTGTATGCACAGGTGATATACTCTGGCATGCAAATGAGTTGCATAAATGACAAATATACATAGTATCTTCATCTACAAGATTTTGGCAGGTGAAAATCAGATTGATTTCAGATACAAGGTTTGATCTGTAATCAATATCTTCAAAACTAATTAAGATATAAGGCTGAAATTTTGAGACAAAATGTGTTTACAAGATATCATACTAATAATTTGAAAACCCTATTTTCGGAAATTTGGGTAGATACCAGGTTCTGGTTTTTAATAGACGTTATTTAAGCTGTTCAGTGCTGAACATGTATTCTGTAGTTAACTTTGGAGATTCTTAATCTGAATTCATTTATGTATTAAATATAATTTTGGTACTGATGATTTGAAAAGAAAAAAAAGTTCATCACGTACTGATAAATTAAAGTATATGTGCACCAGTATACTAATCTTTCAAAAGACACGCGCTCCACAGCAGGATAAAAGCATTTAATACAAGAGGTGAAAATGTTACATTGATTGGTGATAATTTGTTCGTCGTATATTCAGACTTTGATTGAAAGTCGGCTCAGAAGCAGTCCATTTTTGGAAATTATATATATATATGTATATTGTAACAAGTACTATAATTGCTTAAGCCAATTATAGAAATCTAAATTTATAAAATTTCAAATATGAATTGATTTTCATTAAATGCCAACTTGAATATTTTGCTTCTTTAATCTGTTCATTGCTTAACATGTATTCCGTTTTACTTTTAGTTAACTATGGAGATTCTTAATCTGAATCCATTCAGTTATTAAATTAAATATTTAAACATACACCAAAGAAAACGAATATTTAAAAATAGTCTTACAAATATCACCACTGGCAACCACAGACATTTTACAGAAGTAAATATTATAACATGCAGCGTTTAGGTGAAGTATTATATAACACGTGTAGTCTGTAAAATGCGGTATTTTGACTTAATTATACATTTTCATCTCCATAATGCATATTACAAATCGACACGTGTCAGTGCCAGTTTTTAAATACAGGATTCGACTCATAAATCGATCAGAGCCAATTATCCAAGTATGATTTACATTGTTTCTTTCGTAATATTTACAAGAGATTTAAGAGAAATGTTTCTTTTTGACAGGCCACGTACATATGTTCTTGGTTTATTTTATGTTTAACCTTTAAATAGTTACTTTAAAGAAGAACAAATAAAAAAAGCACGAGGAACTGTGGATTCAATTTCTTTTTATAACATTTCATTTCCGACTATCAAATGGCATGGAAATTGCTCGATTACCGGTTGGAAATAACAGCGGTTATAATTAATACACCGTTCATAAGTCGTAGTTTATTGTCATGTGTAAACGTAAAATGTTACCATTTCAATGTAATGTTATTTATAACTGAATTGACCTTTTCAAATACGGTATTATTTATTTCACAACAGCTATTGTTTTACCGGTTCGATTTCCTTTTGATATGCTAAATTTAGATTTTTAATGCGATAATTGAATTCACAAAAGTGTTAAGTCAGTGCATCTCAGTACTTGATTACGTTTGTTCGGTAAATATTGTTTTAATTGTAGTTTATGTTTGTTCAACACTTAATGGATAATGTTAGAAAATGATAGCAAAGTTAATTCAATTTGAATCACATTATGTTGTGCAGCTATTTATATGAATTCTGTCTGTACGCGTTATCGCTATATGACCTGAGGTATGGATCAAATGAATAGCTAGAAAACTCATTGAAACTAACACAGATGAGGTGTCTATTGGCAACTCAGAAGAACCGTCCAATAAATACATTCTAGATAATGTTATTGTGAGACCGACGCGATTAAAGTTTGATATATGATTGAATGAATGTATAAATAAACACATGAATGTATATGTGATGTGGCTTCAGCAGACAGGAACAATCCAGGTTAGCTCTAATGTACAAAACACAGCAGAATCAAAATATCACCATCAAATGACAGAGTGAATCTAGAACCTTGAGACCGGAAGTAGTGAAGTATTTGAGAAAACTCTATCAAATAATCAATAAAATAATCAAACGAACACTTCTAAAGACATATATGAGCTACCGGGATCCTATTCTTGCTATCACTAAGTTGGCACTCTGGAACCACACATGGGTTAGTAATTTAACCGCAATAAGAAACATAACATAAACATAACAGATAATGTTGTGTACAGTGCTGGATCCCACTAGCTCAGTCTGCAGCGTGTATTATTGTCAATCCTGGAGTCCTGAGTATGAAGCTCCTTCCGGGCTGTGATGATTGTTCATGAATTTTCTTCTGAAGTCATAAGTCTCCATGATTAACTAATCAATTAAAATGAACTGATTAGCAGCAGATATTGGTATAAAATATAATTGATAATGGAAATTAAATTGATATTATGTATATAAGTTTGAACTATTATTCCATAAAACTTTAGGTTAGCTTTTAATTTGTCCTGCTTACTTTCTTAATAACGAAATATCATTATCGCAGTCTTTAAATCTGTTGAAACAGTGGATATGATATTTCCTATTTCATACACTCTTGCCTGATATGAGCGAGGTTGGGTTAACCGATTAAACAGGGTTAAGCCTCCCATTGGTGTCTTTTACTATTGACTGTTCGATAAACCGCTGTTGTCACTACTTATCAATGTATGTTCAACGAAGGGATATGAAAACGTGACACGTGACACAGGAAGACACATGAAACACTGTTTTTAGAGGGAACTTAATTGGAAATGAAAAAGTGATAATGCAGGATGTATTAAATTATTAAGTAACATCTCAAGTAAAACATCAATAACATCAACAGACAATAATTACTGTAGGATATGGATATATACGCTCGTGCTAAATATGTCGCCATTTCTCTTCCTCTGCGGCGTGTTTATATATTTTGAGTTTATTGTACTATTTTAATCAATTCTTTTCCTGTGTGGCGTTGTTATATATCTTGAGCGACCTGTACTATTGCAATCATTTCTCTTCCTGTGTGGCGTGTTTATATATCTAGAGTGTACTGTACTATTCTAATCATTTCTCTTCCTGTGTGGCACTTCTTTATATATTTAGTGCACTGTACTATTGTAATCATTTCTCTTCCTGTTTGGCACTTCTTTATATATTTAGTGTACTATTGTTATCATTTTTCTTCCTGTGTGGCGCGTTTATATATTTTGAGTTAACTGTGCTATTGAAATTATTTCTCTTCCTGTGTGGCGCGTTTATATACCTTGAGTGTACTGTACTATTGTAATCATTTCTCTTCCTGTATGGCGTGTTAAATATCTTGAGTGTCCTGTGCCGTTTTAATAATTTCTTTTCCAGCGTGGCGTGTTTATATATCTTGAGTGTACTGTACTATTGTGATAATTTATCGTCCTATATGGCGTGTTAAATATCTTGAGTGTACTGTGCCGTTTTAATAATTTCTCTTCGTGTGTGGCGTGTTTATATATCTTGAGTGTACTGTACTATTGTAATAATTTCTCGTCCTGTATGGCGTGTTTATATATCTTGAGTGTACTGTACTAGTGTAATCATTTCTCGTCATGTGTGGTGTGTTTATATATCTTAAGTGTACTGTACTATTGCAATCATTTCTCTTCCTGTGTGGCGTGTTTATATATCTTGAGTGTTCTGTACCACTGTAATAATTTCTCGTCCTGTGTTTCGTGTCTACATATCTTGAGTGTACTGTACTGTTGTAATCAATTCTCTTCCTGTGTGACGTTGTTATATATCTTGAGTGTACTGTACTTTTCTATCATTTCTCATCCTGTGTGCGTGTTTATATATCTTGAGTGTATTGTACTATTGTAATCATTTCACGTAATGTGTGGGGTATTTATATATCTTGAGTGTACTGTAATATTGTTATATTTATCTTCCTGTGTGGCGTTTTTATATATCTACAGTTACTGTGCTATTGTAATCATTTCTCTTCCTCTGTACCGTGTTTATATATTTTGAGTGTACTGTTCTGTTGTAATCATGTCTTTCTCTGTGTGGCGTGTTTATATATATCTTGAGTGACCTGTACTATTGCAATCATTTCTCTTCCTGTGTGGCGTGTTTATATATCTAGAGTGTACTGTACTATTCTAATCATTTCTCTTCCTGTGTGGCACTTCTTTATATATTTAGTGCACTGTACTATTGTAATCATTTCTCTTCCTGTTTGGCACTTCTTTATATATTTAGTGTACTATTGTTATCATTTTTCTTCCTGTGTGGCGCGTTTATATATTTTGAGTTAACTGTACTATTGAAATTATTTCTCTTCCTGTGTGGCGCGTTTATATATCTTGAGTGTACTGTACTATTGTGATAATTTATCGTCCTGTATGGCGTGTTAAATATCTTGAGTGTACTGTGCCGTTTTAATAATTTCTCTTCCTGTGTGGCGTGTTTATATATCTTGAGTGTACTGTACTATTGTAATAATTTCTCGTCCTGTATGGCGTGTTTATATATCTTGAGTGTACTGTACTAGTGTAATCATTTCTTGTCATTTGTGGTGTGTTTATATATCTTAAGTGTACTGTACTATTGCAATCATTTCTCTTCCTGTGTGGCGTGTTTATATATCTTGAGTGTTCTGTACCACTGTAATAATTTCTCGTCCTGTGTTTCGTGTCTACATATCTTGAGTGTACTGTACTGTTGTAATCAATTCTCTTCCTGTGTGACGTTGTTATATATCTTGAGTGTACTGTACTTTTCTATCATTTCTCATCCTGTGTGCGTGTTTATATATCTTGAGTGTATTGTACTATTGTAATCATTTCACGTAATGTGTGGGGTATTTATATATCTTGAGTGTACTGTAATATTGTTATATCTATCTTCTTGTGTGGCGTTTTTATATATCTAGAGTTACTGTGCTATTGTAATCATTTCTCTTCCTGTGTACCGTGTTTATATATTTTGAGTGTACTGTTCTGTTGTAATCATGTCTTTCTCTGTGTGGCGTGTTTATATATATCTTGAGTGTATTGTACTATTGTAATCATTTCTCTTCCTGTGTGGCGTGTTAAATATCTTGAGTGTCCTGTGCCGTTTTAATAATTTCTTTTCCTGCGTGGCGTGTTTATATATCTTGAGTGTACTGTACTTTTGTGATAATTTATCGTCCTGTATGGCGTGTTAAATATCTTGAGTGTACTGTGCCGTTTTAATAATTTCTCTTCGTGTGTGGCGTGTTTATATATCTTGAGTGTACTCTACTATTGTAATAATTTCTCGTCCTGTATGGCGTGTTTATATATCTTGAGTGTACTGTACTAGTGTAATCATTTCTCGTCATTTGTGGTGTGTTTATATATCTTAAGTGTACTGTACTATTGCAATCATTTCTCTTCCTGTGTGGCGTGTTTATATATCTTGAGTGTTCTGTACCACTGTAATAATTTCTCGTCCTGTGTTTCGTGTCTACATATCTTGAGTGTACTGTACTGTTGTAATCAATTCTCTTCCTGTGTGACGTTGTTATATATCTTGAGTGTACTGTACTTTTCTATCATTTCTCATCCTGTGTGTGTGTTTATATATCTTGAGTGTATTGTACTATTGTAATCATTTCACGTAATGTGTGGGGTATTTATATATCTTGAGTGTACTGTTATATTGTTATATTTATCTTCCTGTGTGGCGTTTTTATATATCTAGAGTAACTGTGCTATTGTAATCATTTCTCTTCCTCTGTACCGTGTTTATATATTTTGAGTGTTCTGTTCTGTTGTAATCATGTCTTTCTCTGTGTGGCGTGTTTATATATATATCTTGAGTGTATTGTACTATTGTAATCATTTCTGTTCTTGTGTGGCGTGGTTATATATCATGAGTGTACTGTACTATAGTAATCATTTGTCTTCCAGTGTGGCGTGTTTAAAATATTGTGAATATACTGTACTATTGTAATCATTGAGCTGTGGTGGTTGTGTTCTTTGTAAGCTGCGTTTACTCTTGGTTATTTATTTTCTTATATTCAATTTACTTACATTGTTAGAAATATTAAACAGGTATGCAGTTTAAAAATATCAAACTTATTTTGAAATGTGAACAAAACATGAAATCCTGCATTAGCGGAACCAGCCATCTACTTTAATAGTCGAATGGGTTTGAAAGTATTCGTTATTGCAATATTTGTTATGGAATATCCAAAAGTATGAAACATGTTGAAGCAGAAACTCCTCTCACTGCAATCTGGTTAACCTATTATATTTCTTTTTTTATATATAATGTAGATACATTAATGTTGCAAACATGTGTTTGGAATGGGTTTTCTTTTTTTTAAAACACACATTACATGTTATGATTAAAACTCATGTTTTCTTTACTGAAGTAATAGTAAATTAAGAGAAAATTATATCAACTATATCAACCTTATAATAAGATTGCACTTAAGTTGTTTATGTTTAGTTTATCTCTAGCATGACCCATCCACCAAAGACATTTTTTTTCATCGAGAATCTGTCGTTAAGATATTAAAGAAATTATAGCTATTTTGTAATATAAACCAGAATTAGAACAAGTTAATGCGAACAGGACAAAAATAAGGCATTAAAACTATTAAGTTACGTTTGTCTATATGAATATCGCATGTTTATCATGAAAATAATGTAACAATAAATAAAAATCTGTCTAGAAAACCGACAAGTAAATTGGAGCATGAAATAAGGTCATTTATTATAATCTACTGTATCAGCTTGCACAAGTATATAAGAACTTTTTTTTTCAAATGACTAAACGTATCTCTATGTCAATGTGGGAGTAAAACATGGACATATAATGATCTTAAAACACGATATATTTCCGAGCTAAAAGTGTATTATATTCTTAAAAATATTTACGACACCAGACGCCTGTTTAATCAACATATACCTAAACACTTAAATTCTTAGATGTAAGAAAAGCAGTTATTCTAGTAAAATTGCATAAGTTTTCATTGATATTGATTATTTGATAGATTAAAACAGTCAAAACTTAGTTAAGAGTTTGAAGTGTTAAAGCAAAATATTGTTGACACAGAAGCCAACAGACGTTAAATGCTTTGATAGCATAATTATATTACAATATATAAAAGGTAGTTATTTACATTAAAGGCCTTTAAAATAATATCCAATGTGTATCTATCTATCTATATTAAGGGTAATACAGTTATGAGTTTTTGATTTGGTAGCAAGACGACCATTTGATACCGTGAGACGACCATTGGATACTGCCATTTATAGTTGAAAAATATTATTTCTTAAAAAAGGTCTGGTTTTCTGATATCACTGAAATTACTAGATACAATGTTATATAACGTAGGTAATGTTCAGTTCAAAATGATAATTCAATTTCAATATAAAGCACAGTTAAATAATAAATATTATATTCTCTTTTAAATTGTCCTCCTCAATTTCAATTGCAGCTTATTGCAATCGTAAATATGTTATATTTGATTGCAGTATGAACTTATAAACTAATATTTTTTATGTTTTTATTGCTAAAGAAATATTACTTTTAGTGTTTACACAGACTAAATATGGACTGGTATAAGCTAATAGATTAAAGATAAAACTTAAGTTTTATTTTCATAACATATTTTCACCTTGAAATAGTAATGTTAAACTGAACTATAAGAAAGGTACATGTATGTATTCAACAAGAGAATAAGCGTGCAAAGAACTCAATGACAATAACAAATTCAATACATAAAATATGTATTATCAATACTTAACTCAACGCAATTTTATAAGGTAATCGGCTACAAAAGTGACATTAGTCATACTTATATGTTGAAAGCAAACATACAGAATAAGTATCAACATGTGTTTAAGAGAATGCCAATGCAATTGCTATCTTTTCTTGACTTTATAAAGGAAGCCATATGACATTCAAATCTTAAACTCAACCTCCCTACCCATATTTTATGATTATAGAATGTCGTATGTTTTCTTTTATAAAGTCAATACTTCTTATAGTTATATAGTAACGTGTTGTCGTTGGAAAAATGAATAAACACAGAATCTCGTTCTAAGTATTATCTTGTATACTTGTACAAACTGGTAAAACTGTTCATCGCATATTTGATTACAGATGGATTTTACTGCAAAACCTTACACCAAGTATGCGGGCTGGTGCCATCTGTAACTTTGACCGAATTTTCGTGAACATCAATAAAGCTGACCGATTTAACATGTAGCTTGCCAAGAATCGTATAAAGCACATTCATCTATTTGATACAATACAACGATGTGATATCATGGTGCGGGGTTTACACAGAACATTGGTATGGATACCAAGTATGTGCCAATTGCTGCTAGAGCCTATGTCACATATACCATATTGTACATACATACAGATATATTGATGGACAGAAATGGCAGAAGTGGTTTAAATTATCAAAAGCATTGATTCACGGGTGCACATAGTAAGTTACGTTATAAAATACTGGACAGGTATATTGTCCTGTGTCTGCGACATGATTATTTAGTACAGCACCGTCATAAATTCTTTCTGAAAATACACCAGTATAATAATATGGAAAAATGGTTTGAAGGGTGCTAAATTCATAATTATTATTTTTATTTATTTCGTACTTCGTTTCAATATATTTATTTCAAAACCAGGATGCTTTCGTGTGATAATTTATAGGTTATGGTGACACTTAATCTTCAATATGGGTTGTACGTTCGTAGATGTGTTAAGATTGATTTGATATGTTAACATGGGTAATCTCTCTAGCAACAGTGTCGTGTTATCCTTTAACATAAGTTATATTAAAACTGAAATATTAGGAAAAACAATAGATAAATACATATAGATAAAAACTAATATCATTAATGAAAATAATGAAGTAGAATATTAACACATTTTATCATAGGTGACTACAGATGTGAAATATGGTACCTTTAAAACATTTACCAAAGAAATCACCCTTTTCAATATAAAAAATAAAGCATGGTTTTACGTACATTTTGGAGTACTCTTATTTCAGCTTATCATCATACAGGTGATATATATTTTTCGGAAAAGGTGCTAAGTGAAAATATTTTGTGGTCCTTTTAAATCTTATTGAGATTGTTACTCGACAAAATGCATTCCCAACAAAAACTGTAATTTTTTTTTAAAGATTTCTAAAATCAATTTCTGAGGAAGAAACTGTTATATAATATATGGCATTATTTTAATGTGGTGGCAAACAAAATTTGATAAAACTAAAGGTGTCAATGATTATTATTCATATTCATTCAAGGCTGCTCTTTTTTATTTCATAGTGTAATGTTATAATGTCACACGTTCCTTTTTTGTTAACTCTTGTACCTAGTTTAGGTTCATATGTAAATAGTTAGACCCAAATAATAATATATATTATTTGAAATCATCTGTAGTCTCAAATAATAAATACCTGAATTAGGTCAGTTAAACCTCTATGAAAACGAAGGTACATGTAATTATATGACTGACTAACAATTCAGTATACTTAAATGTTAAAAAACTGTGATGTCATTCAACTTTCGCTGAAGCACCTGTCCAATCAACGTTTTCAAATACAGACACAATATAGATCAACTGTGCATGTTAATTGCAAACGTAAATATATAAAGTTTATGATTTATACAAATAAGAGAAATTCCGACAGTATTAGCCCTGTAATCCGTTTAAACTGGTAAATTGTCCAACTTTGATTGGAACCTGAATAGTTGTTTCAGGATCATTTTATATATCAGTTAAACTATCGCTACAATGTTATGACTTCGTGTTACATGTGTTTATGATATTACAACGCGGTGCGAAATTGATGAGAGTTTTACGATTTTATGACGAGGTGAAATCAACCAGTTATGTTTTATTGATCTGGTTATATCGTCACATCTTGAGATTTTTGTGATGCTCTCTCGCTCCGACACAACCTGTCTATTATCAGTATTCAATCACCGAACACTGATTTAAACATATTTTAGTTTTCCTCGTGAGACAAGTTGGCACTTCTACAAAGCATCAACTGTAGAGTAATAATACCGTTATTATGGAAAAATGTTAACAATTGTTGACGTCGAACAGTATAATTATTACTTTCAAAGAAAAAAATTATACACAATTTTCATGCATTTCCATAACTACAGCTAGGTTATTTACAATATTAACTCTAAACAAATCGTAATTTATTGAACTGCATTTGTACCTTAAAGGCGCGCGCGTATGTACAATATTCAATTTTCTTTTGCCGTGATTTTAACGATCAGATAAAAAATACTGAGTTATTATCACTTGCTATAGCTGTTTTAAACTGTACCAATGATGGTAAATTATATCTAAGTTGTTCCATGTTCTTATAGTTGACGGCACAAAGGAGTTATCCGATAATGTCAATCTGTTTTTTTATATTATATAATCTTCTGAGTAACGGAGACGATAATGTGAATGTTCACTTATCAAAGGCGGTATTATGTTTTTAAAATACTCTTGAACAGGGTTGTTATGAATTTTATAAAATAATATAAGTCTTAAACGTTCACGTATTTGCGCAAGCGGTTCTTAAGATGATTCTTGATCAATACTATATTTACTGCAGACTCTAGGAAGACCCGTAGCTATCCTGGCTGCTTCAAGTTGAACGAATTTTAATAAGTTCACTAACATATTCTAAGATATGTAAAATAAAACATTATTTAATTAATATGTGTAACCCAGTTACCATTTTTGTCAAAATGTACTAGTAAGTGTCTATGTGTGTTGCCTAATTTTAATGGTGTATTATCAAACAAAATTTCCAACTCTGGGTTTCTGATAGTGTTTGAGATAAACAGTATTTCTGTTTTACTGTTAAATGTTGTTAACCAATCTTTGGACCAAGTATTTAACTTATTTAAGTCAGAATGTATAGATGTTCCAATTATTTGTATAGAATCTGAAGAGAATGATAATGATGTGTCGTCTGCTAAAAGCCGAGAAAGACTATCAAGATCATCAGCTATATCATTTATATAAATAAGAAATAAAATTGGCCCAACTACAGAACCCTGTGGCACTCCAGTAGATATGTCATTAAGACATGATGTTTTATCATTTACAAGAACCTTTGGTTTTCTAAATAACATATAGTTTATCCATGAATACAGGATTCCTCTTGTACCATAAGCATTTAATATATCAAAAACCTTTGATACACCACAGAAAGCATTATAAGTATGCTGCTTGTTTTCAAGGGCTCTGCATATGTTACCATCAATTTTAAGTTAATAATCTATACAATGTTTAGCATTAACCCAAATTGAAGTTCATAAAACAGTGAATCATCAAGCATTAAGTTATGAATATACTCAAACACAATACGTTCAAAATTTTTTTTCACACAAGAGAGCAAGGATATAGGTCTATAACTGGATATCTCGTGTCGATCACTTGTTTTAAATAATTGAAGTACAATATCTTTTTTCCATGATAAGGATTAGTATTTGTTGTTTAAAGATAAATTAAACAAAATTTGGAGCGGAATAAATACTGATTTCAGCATGTTATGACTAGTAGTATCACTACCGGAAGCTTTTCCTAATTTAGATTGTTCAAGATGTCTCACACGTTAGTTTGTTCGACATGTTTTGTATTTGGAGTATTTAGCGTTCTTTAACTTTACATTTCTATTTCAATCGTCATTTTTTAACAAAAATATCTATTTAATAATTCACATAATTTACATTTATCGTCCATTATTATATTATTATGACATTGATCAATGAGAGAGGTTGGACAATATAACTAGACCTTGAATCTTTCATAAGTATACGAACAAGTTTCCAGTATAATATGGGTCAGAGTGAAATATTGGTCATCGTACCATTCATTTTTTTTTTAAAAAAAATACTGTTTTGCATATGTCTTCATATAACTTATCTAAATTTAATTGTATTCTGGTTTGTATTTGATAATATGGACTTTTGCGCAACCTACCCCTCATTTTGTGTCTTAATTCGGACGTCATCCAGGGTTTATCATTTTGACGAATAATTACAAATTTATTTGGAATACATTCTTCAGCCATATGTAGATAGATTGAGGTAAAAACGTCACAGGCTTCATCCATATTACTACAAGATGTTCATATCAGACCAGTCGGTATCATTTATTTTCCTATTTAAAAGTCAAAATGTGCCTTTTTGAACAACCATACTTTTCGTTTGGACGTTACTTTTAATAGTGAATATACTTCAATATACCAACTTCAGAACACCAACTTCAGGGAAATTCAATTAACCCAATAAAGATTGGGATTCAATGTTATTTAAGTGCTTATATTTCAAAAGTTCAGAAATGTATGTAAGAACGCTGCGTCCACCAAAAGATCTATCCTTTTGCAAGGGACTCTTTACTCTGGAATTAATACATCTGAAGTTAAAATGTTTTCATCAAAATGTGTCTCAGTGATTGAAATAATATTGTACTCTGCAGCATTGTTTTTAACATAAAAAATTATTCTAATTATTTCTGATGCTTCTGGCATTCCAGTGAAAAAATTATAGTTTATCATTATTTTGTTTTGGATACTTCTTATATGCCCATTTAGGACAATAAAAGTAACACGATCAAACAAAATCCAGTTATTAATTGAATTACTCAAATGTTTGTTTAAAAGTAATGTAAAATTAAAACCAAACAATAAAATACAGAATAAAATGATGATGCTGGCTAGGCACCTGTCATATACTAGGTCAAAGTAGCGCTTGGATACTGAAACAACATTTATTATGTCATATTTTAATTCATAGTAAAATTCCGAAACTCTCATCAATTTCGCAACGCGTTATGAAAACAGCAGTATAAAAATGTAGGACCATGACTTAACAAAGATCATTCAAGAAAGAAATAACATTGCAATTAAACAGCTTTTAAGTCTGGATAAATGCTGTCAAAATACATGTACATCAATAACATTCCGACATCGCAATTTATCTAATTATCTTACCACTTTTTTTGTGTTGAATATCTGAAGCCACGTGTTTAGCCCACTCGAGTCAAAGGCTCACATGTTATCACCCTGTGCCCGTATTCGGTCCGTCGGTTCGTCCGTCGTTAACAGTTACTTGTTCTCTGAAACCGTTTGACATATTTCCATCAAATTTCTTTCGAAGCATTCTTACATAGAAGTTTTTTCAAACCATGAATATGTGGCCATGAATATGCGGCCTCAATGGCTTATCAGTTTCCACCGAAAGTACAAGACCTGGATCTTTTGGAGTTTGCATGTACATGAAGTATTACCTATGCATTTTGTCTCAGAGTTGTTCAAGCCACTGCCCTCGTGTCCCGGGCACTTATCAGTTTAATAAAGGGAAATATTAATTTAAAATCGTCTTTTCAAGAACCGATCAGCCTAATTTGTTCATACTTTGTTTAAATGGTCTCTATGAGTAGTGGTTTCGAATTTGTTACAATAATGCGACAAGGGTCTTTGGGAGCCATAAAGGGGATTTGGGATTTTACATAGGAACGATACGTTTTTTTCTCTCGTCTGTTTAAGGTAATATTTCAATCATATTTATATCTTGAGCTTTGATTAATCATGATAGGTCTAATTTCCATTAGGAGTCAGCAGGGACCAGCAGAGGAAAATTGTGTATTTTACAAGAACTGATGAGTCAAATTTGTTCATATTAATTCAAATGACCACTGAGGGTAGGCGTTTCGTTTAAACATATTTTATTTCGTATGTTATAACACTACCCAATATGAAAAGGATCAATTGAAATATTGAATCATATAGAGTTCTTATCCAAAATGTGAAATGAGTTAACATTGAAATAGCGGCAATTTACTTTATGGATATGTTCAACAGTTGGTATGAATTAAGATTATTACGAAAAAGTGACTGAAAAAGAAATAAGAAAATCTATCATTTAAAAATTAGTATATTTGTAGAGAAGAAATACAGAGGAGATTATTAATATTATCTAAAAAAAACGAGGAGAAAAGAAGCAGAAGCAGGATGGGAAATGATCAATAGAGAAGAAAAAGATAATCTTACTATGGACTGTGGTGTTTTCCGTGCAGGGACAACATAACATGACGGCCTCGCATTCCTATTTGGAATTATTAAAATATTTTAATAGATATAATGTAATTTTGTACTGCTTTGAATATTGTTGAGTTGATGTTTATCGGAAGGTTTGAGTCACTGAACATTTTTAGACGCAGTGCATATTGGGTTCAATTTATGTATTAATTCGACTCTGATAGTGTCGTAAAGACATAATGGTTTGCACTTTCTATGATTCCACATTCACATAGTGGAGATACTACTATATTTTTATGGAATTAATGTTGGTTAAGAGAACTTCAGTTTGTACGTGATCTTGCACGTAAAATTTGAACTTTCCTGGTTCTCGAGTAGAAATAGTTTGGCACTTTAAATTTCCCTCGGTTAAGGTGTTGTTTAAAAACAGTAATACAACTAGCATTTCGTATAGAAGCTGGCAGAGCATTCCATTTTCGTGTTACTGATGGGAGAAATGATGACGAATATAATTTGGTACGAGCAGGTGGGACTTGATAATCAGATGCGTTTCTGATGCTTCACTTACTAAAGAGGGTACTTAGGCGGCACAATACAGCGGAGTTTCATTATGTATCATTTTGTAAAACATTATCAGTTTATTTTGACGTCTACGTGCTTCGAGTTATTCTCATCCTACATGCTTGTAAAGGTCGTGGAGCGAAACTAATTTGGTTGCTCCGCTGACTTTTCTTGCAGCTTTGTGTTGGATTTTGTCATGGTTTTGTTTTTGGTAGTCAGTACAATTTTCTCAGATAATGTAACGTACTCTATTAGGGGTCTGAAAAAAGTCGTTTGAAATTTGTTCATATTAAACAGCTTGGGAATATGGTAAAACGGGAAAATATCCTGTATATAGGAGTCCAGTAAGGGGACATAGAATGCTATGGGAAAACAATAAATTGTCTTTCTATCCTTTATTATTAGAATCAATATAAGATTCTTGATTGCTGGAATATTATTTAGTCATAACAATTGAGTTTTTTAAAGGAAATGTATTATACCTAAGGGACCGGCATGGGTCTGAAAACGGATACAACTGTGGATGTTTATGTCAATAACAATGACAAATATTTTATTTGCTTTAAGGCCACCAGCCCATACAACATGTTTTTAATACAAATAAATGTTACGGAACAGTAGGTAGGATTTCAAGATTACACGAAGTATTACTTCATTTATACACAGTTATACATGCATAAAACAATTATATATAAAATATTACATATATATAAATGTATAGCTTAACTTATAACACATATAACTTATTTTTGTCTTAAAGGCATGATGGAGATAAGTTGCTAGAGATTTTACTAAACTTTCATTTTGTGTTTCCATTAAAATGGTAAATTTATGTTCAGTTTGATTGTTAAAATAGATTACTTCTTTTCCAGAATCGATCATCCAAAGTTGTCATATTTGTTTTAATTGATCTCCATCAATAGCAGTTTCAGGTTTAATCAAATAAAGGGGCTAGGGTCCATTGAGGTCCAGTAAGGGGACTTCATTTTAATCAAAACGAAATAAAATTGTGAACTTCCAATAATTTTTTTTAAGGTTGTTTGGTAAAGTTTGTGTATATTTCGGTTTCAATGATTCGTATCAGTAAAGGGTTTCAAATGTTCATATAAAAGGACCAGGGTCCTTTGGCTTAGTACGGGTAATGTGTTGTATGGAAATGCTATGGGGAAAATGGTAATTCTCATTTTTTACATCTATAAATTCATCATTTATGCTTTGTCCATTCATAATGTGAAAGGAGGTAGCATGTGATGAGCAACTAAGGACCATTTGTCTCTTGTCAATTTGTTACTTTAACATCTTGAATTAGGCTTTTTCTATCATATACTCGTAATTCTTTATCAATACTCGATTTTGTAAAATGAGAACACCCAACATAATATTTTCATAGTTGCTTCTTCTGCAATGGGCGAAGTTAATAGCTTTGATTTAAAAATATTTACATAGTTGTTA
Organism: Panopea generosa; assembly: GCA_029582155.1. Taxonomy (NCBI): domain Eukaryota; kingdom Metazoa; phylum Mollusca; class Bivalvia; order Adapedonta; family Hiatellidae; genus Panopea; species Panopea generosa. The sequence continues at coordinate 22,026,737 of CM055895.1, forward strand.
CTTCTTCTACAATCGGCGGAGTTTATAGATTTGACTCGAAAATATTTAAATAGTTGCTACTTCTGTAATCAGCGAAGTTTATAGATCACACTCGAAAATATTTACATAGTTGCTACTTCTTATGCAATCGGCGAAGTTTATAGATCTGAGTCGAAAATAATTACATAGTTACTACTTCTTCTGCAACCGGCGAAGTTGATAGATTTGACTCGAAAATATTTACCAGGCAGCTGAAGAATGTTTAGGTCGGTGTTATTAGAAGCGTTATTGATATAGACACGTTTTTTTTCTATTTATGCTTGTAATTTTTAAATGAAAACGTATAACTTTACTTTTCAAAGTTATACTAAGGAATACACACTTTCTTAACACGTGTCATGGAATAATAGGCTTTTTTTAACATTTATATCTGTTGTGTGTGTGTAACATTGTGGTGTGTTTGCCGTCAGAAATCCCCGTTAAAATCAATTGTTTACGAAGCATAGTACCGAAGGATGACGGAATTAGCCGATTGATTAACGATTGGATCAACTGATACACAGTGTTTATTTTAAAAAATGTTCTTTCATAAGGATTGCCATAAATCAACCTTTTGTTATCTATAGTTTATGTGTTGACTGTTTAACCAGCTGTGAACTCATTATAAAAAGACGGTTAGGCAATTCATGCTTGTGGACATTGAGTTGTCATTTATTTCGGTCATCAACACATATGGCGTTATATTGTATTTTATATTGAACCATGCACAAACACCATTATCGTCCTTTTATTTGAAATCGATCAGATAACAACATCACTTGACGGCTTGTCATTTGAACTATGACATCAGTTTATGCAACATAACAACCGAACATTATTGAACGTTATCAAAGTGTTTTATACAATCATACATTTTTAAAATCATTTCAATGTTATATAATTTAATTAAATGCTTTTTCTTAATCATAATTCTAAAATAAAAAGTGTTGTATTGTATTCCACGTGTTGATCACATTGTATTATATGTAATAGGTAGACTAAAAGCAATTGCATTGGCTTAATGCTGCATAAGTTTCGTTCTTGTTAAAAAAACAGTTTATAGTACACCGATGAAACACGTGTGCACCACTCAAAATAAACCTGATGAAAACAAACAGATAGAGGATGTAGTAAATAACAGTACTGATCAATTATCCATCTGGTGATAATCAATGAAGGCAAATTTTGTATATTTGACAAGATATATGAAATTAACACAGTTTCCTGGTGACCAAACGTTACTTATTACGCTTGCAAAATAATCGATATAAATCGAGAAAGTAATAATGAATGAAAAGGACAGAGATATACAATGATTTACAGTGGCAGTGATAGAGGAAGACAAACTGACAGGCAGGCAGCCATATAATAAGAGAGAGAGAGAGAGAGAGAGAGAGAGAGAGAGAGAGAGAGAGAGAGGCAGACAGGCAGAAAGAGTGAAGAGAGTTTAAGCTAAAGGAAAATACAGAACAGGAACAGAACAACAAATGTCACAAAGTATTTTTGCTATTCTACGAGTGTCAGGGGTTGTAACAAATCAAATTGCATATGTACATCGGATGATTTTATCAAGAAACATGATTGTTTTCTTTTCATTTTTATAAAGTACTTGCGATCAGAAATTTAAATGTTGTGTTCCATAGTATATCAAAAAAGTATCCCTCGCAATGAAGGAAAGAACGCAACAAAAATGAAGAAATGAACACACACGGTTTTATTGAATATGTTCATAAGGAGTAGCATACCACACCTGTAACAACCCCAGAATACCTGGTCAACCCAATATTGTTTTTTTTTGCATAGTTAGACCAACAGATGACTATCTATGGGAATAAGACACTTTTAGAAGCATTGGTAACATATCCATGTTTCTATATGTAAATAGTACAAAATTAATGTTTGTGTAAGACGTAGAAACAAGGGGTGTTACTAATGAAACTCGTATAATATATTTCTTTCGTCAACAGGTATGCGTCTTTCTCTTTCTTTGTCTCTGTCGTGCCTTTAAAATTAGTTATAAATATGTTAATTATATTATAGTTAAATAGTTAATACTTCAATTTATACAAATCAATGGCAAACATTGTTGCAGTGCTGCCTGTTTGTCAACACAATGCATAACATTCAGCAGATACAGCTATAAGCCGATTCACTATTTTGAAACTACGTCATTCTATCTTTAGATGAAACCTTCCATATTAGGGGTGTTTGTTGTATGATAGCAGATTTATCTGTTACATAAACTATAAACTAAACTAGATATCAATATTAAGTGTTTGTACTGCTGTCTGTTTCGATAGCGTAGTGATAACTGTTTTAACTGTCAACCCAAATGTCGCGAGTTCGAGACGTACCTATGTTGAGTTTTTATTTGCATTTTTATTTGCCATAAAAGTATCAGAGTGCCTTGATATATAATATTAACTGTGTTATACTATTGTCCATTAAAAATTAACTACAAAATTCATAAAATGCAACTATTTTTTGTTAAGATCAACGTTCGCGGAAAAAACTTACTTACGATGTTTTATTCATGTGCACACGTACATATTACGCTGTAATCCGCAGCAGCAAGTCGGCACCGGCATCGGAGGCTCCTCGGAAGCCACAATCACACAGAATTGTTTTAGATGATTTTGACTTGGTTTGGTGAGACGCTACGTTATAAATCTCGCACAACAATTAATTTTGTACTGTTCTACATATAGAGACATGCGCTTCTAGAACACTGGATACATTATCAATGGTTCTAAAAGAGCATTGTTCCCATAGATTGTCCTCTGTTGGGTTAATTATGCGAAAAAAATCTTAAGGTTGACCAGGTTGCTTTTTCACAATTTTGATAGTTTTACCAAACAGTTCCCAATGTCTTCCAAAATTGGCAGAAATAATAAAAATGTTCCCATATATACAAATTACATTTTATGTATTTTAACAACAAAAAAATGGCAAACCACTTAAACAGCTCTAATTTCTTTGGCGTAAAAACCTTGATACCGTCTTGTAATCATGTAAGAGGGTGGGAGGGGGTGGGTAATTCTTAAGTGAAATCTGTATACAGGCAATGTATATATATAGAAGTGGTTTCTACCAACACTTACCAAATTAAAAAAAATCACATTGAAACAGTACACTGTGGTACTTTTATGGAAAATAAATTAAAAAAAAAAAGCAACATAAATAAGTGTCGACCTCGCGACATTTGGGTTGACAGTTCAAACCATTACCACTACGCTATCGGAATAGACAGTAGTACAACACACTTAATATTGATATCTAGTTTAGTTTATGTAACAGATAAATCGGCTATCATACTACAAACACCCCTAATACGGAAGGTTCCATCTAAAAATAGAATGACGTAGTTTCAAAATAGCTGAATCGGTTTTACCATAGCAGAATAAACATAAACAAAATAAAAAATGATCATTAATGCCGTGCATTATTATATTCTGTAGTCATTTATCAACTTATATATATATTGTAATGAAAATGTCGAGTGCAATGTGCTTCAAGTGCAATTATAAAATAATTATTAATTATTTCAATAAGGAATCTTGATTAACGTATTCATGAAATATCCGTTATAGAGTTATTTCAAGATCGTTTCAATATCAGTTTATACTATGAGGGGAATCTGGTAAATATTCTTGTTACCATACACATTTAGATAATTTCCATCTAAGAAAAAAACAAAAAAAAAACATTATCACAGTTCTTGTTTGTATGTTTATAGAAGCAAAACACGTGGTAACTCTCAAAATGTAAAGTAATCTAATAGTATATAGATTATAAACATAAGTCTAGGTTATAAATTGATAACGTTACTCTTGTAACTACTTCCGACATCCGTAACAAATATAGTCGACTTATCCCCTGTCGGTTAATAAATGCAATGAGATGGGCGACTGGCTTTCAATTATCACTTACACTTTTTCTAAGAAGCTAAATGCATCTGTTGATTTAGTAGCCGTTAAAATGGAAACACACACATTTAAAATGCATTTAACACGCACGTGTGAGTATCAATAATTGAGCATCTGCTGTTTAAAGGTTAATCGGCATTACTTCTGTTATAACCCACGCATACTTATTTTGATATTTGATAAAAGTTGAATTGCTTGTGATTTATTTCAAACCAGAGCTACATTAGTCGAGGAACATGTTTTTATAAGAAGCCTAGAAATAGGTGCACGCAGCACCGTTAGTGCAGAAAATGTTTGACTGCAGTATATTTTAGTTGGATGCCCAAAGGGTTCGTTACAGGACTTGCAGTACTGAAGAAGTGTTGTATAACTTTCCCGTATTGATGCAAAATATATTAAACTATGTTATGAGACTAACGATTTTAAGAATTATTTAATAAATTTTGAAACTACACTGGATCTCCTATTTTTATTGGTACGCGAGCGTGTATGTTTGTGCGCGTTTGTACTATGATGTGAAAATGTGTGCATGCTAGTTTACTCAACTTAGTATGTGTTTATGTGTTTAATTATTTACATGTTATTACAACATTGTAATCTGATGAGAAACTATGTATAGTTTGAATCAACAAAATATTCTTCTTCTTTATTGTATGTTACACTATCATAACGTTTAATTGTATTAATACATATAGTTTTAGTTGTTCATTTTTAACCGTTATAACTGTAATTGGTTAATAGAGTATGGCCCTACATCTATGGTTAGGTTAATATGTTGATTAAAAACCTTGTTGGGGTACTGCCAAATGCATTACACCTTTTAAACATTTGATAAATGACTAACTCCTTTACGTAGTTTGCAAATAAATGTCCGCGAAATGGACATGATGTATTGTGTACATTTAGTATAATACCGTAAGACGACAAGGCATGCATTACATGTAACAATAAGCGATTTTTGTATTTTCCTATATATTCGCTAAATAAAAGTGTTATTGTATGAATAGCTTTTGCCTAAAATCTGTCAAATTACTCTCTTCATACCCATTCTAATAACAATAAAATATACGCTTTACCCCAAAATCGTAGAAAAAAATATATCTTAAAGAATATCATAGTTAAATAAAATGCAATTGCAAAATTAACGATTTTTTACTAAATAAATTGCGTTAAATCATAATTTTATACCGTAATGCATATTTCATATATTGAACACAATACGAGCGAGACCAATTTCAGGCGTATCTTTAAATGGGGTACCATCCGAAATATGATCGATTGTAGCAAAATAGTACGTAGTGGCACTGGCTGGTTAAAGAGAACCCTATCGTCGATTGATACTGATTATAAGGTTACCCGTTTTAATTTTAATACCTGTTTTTACTGTAAACTTCCCTTTTGCGTCTTTCATTTTCTTTACTTTATCAAAACCGATCTGTTAAAACATTGAGCCAACTCAACAGAGTTGCTTTCTTTTGTGCGCGGAATTGGTGAGCATGAAAAATATAAAAATTGTGTTTAAGTACTCAGCGTTATTTGTGTTGTAGATTGTTTTTAATCGTTCGAAATATAGAATTCTCTAAATCTGTGATTATATAATTATTCACGAATATATAGTATGACCTTCAATATATTGAAGGTCAGACTATATATACATACATAAAAATACATATTTAATTCGAATATTTATATCTTGGTTTCATTTCCACCAAACCGATCATTTTCTTTCATACATGTATAAATATCTTTCAAATCCCCGTGATCATCTGAAACCAAAAATATTTTGCTCAGCCAGCATTAATTGCATAAATAAGATATCTATTTCTATCCTTTTTTAATCCCCATTTTTTATAATCTTGAATAATCGTTTCCCCTGATTACTTTGTCTCGGTATGACGCTCACAAAAAATCAAAATTTTTGTTTTTAATTAAATTGAGATTTTCTTGTGTACGGTTTTCATAAAACAGTTAGAGGGCAAATAAATTTAGTTGATTGATTGATGGAATATTTAGCGTCATTTTTATGCAGTCGAGGTCTAACAGACGATCAGTTAAGTTAACCACTGTTTCCTGGGATTAACCAGTAATCGAGCACACCCCATCTCCGCAACTTTCCCACTTGAATCAGTGGTGAGAGACGAATGATAATGAGACATAATGTCGTATATCAATCATCACGGAGACTGTTGCCGGGCGGGGGATTCGAACTCACGACCCCTGGATTGATAGTCAGACACGTAACCGACTGCGCTAAGAGTTCTACTCATGGGACTAGGTATCGTTACCACAAATTCAAAGGTCAATTAAGGTCATGAAACAGAATAGAATCCAATACAATGAAAGCATTTAAAACATTACATACACTTATTATTCTTTGTTTAAATAGGCTAATTAAGTATTTTATGCATTAATACTATCCTGATTGCATGGAAGTCATTAAATAATAACTTAAAGAACAATTGATGCCAATAAAGCGTTTATAAAAACTGCCTTAAGATATAGTGTTTCAATTGAATAAATTTCTATTACGGTACTTAAATTCAGTAAAAGTCATAAAACAAACAGAAAAAAGTATATATACAAATTAGTTCAAGCATTTAAGCAAATTGAGAACTACTATTTTAAACAGACAATAAATAATTGAACAATTAAAGTATGAAAAAAAAGGAAGTAAATAATGTCAAAATTGTCAATAATATTTTTTGACTATGCTTTTCCCACTGCAATATCCAAGCCATTTCTTTTCCAAATCCAGCTAATGCCAGGATTTGAACCTGGGTCTCCCACTGAAACAGTGGATGTGTTTGCCAGTTACACCACAGAAGTTTTATTATCTGTACTAAGAAAATGGACTTAAATATTAACAGCATCTAGCAGGAAAGCATTAAAATAGTTTGTTTATAATCGTTTCTCGATCCTTGTTTTTAAATATGGATAGGTTGGTAGGGAATTCACTTTTCTCAAAAAAAAACAACAAAAAACATACAGTATTCTTATCTCAAAGAGGTATTATCTTAATATACACATCTTATCCTCTACTATAACTACCTTATTCCCAAAGGCCATCACTCGTAATCTCATACACCATACATTACCTTATTCCCCATCACTCATCATTTCATACACTACCTTATTTCCAATCACTTATTATCTTATACACTATATACTACCTTATTCCCTATCACTCATTATCTTATACACCATGTACTACTTTATCCACCATCATTTACTATCTCATACAACATATACTACCTTATCCACCATACACTACCATATACACCATCCTCCATTACTTACCATCCCATACACCATATACTTCCTTATCCACCATCACTTACTATCTTATACGTGCCATACACTACCATATCCACCATCACTTACTATGTTGTACACCATATACTATCTTATCCTCCATTACTTACCTTCTCATACACCATATACTACTTTATCCATCGTCACTTACTATGTCATACAACTTATACTACCTTATCCTCAATTACTTACCATCTCATACACCATATACTACCTTATCCACCATCACTTACTATATCATACACCATGTACTACCTTATCCTCCATCACTACTATCTCATACACCATATACTACCTTACCCACCATCACTTACCATCTTATACACCATATACTACCTTATCCTCCATCACTACTATCTCATACACCATATACTACCTTACCCACCATCACTTACTATCTCATACACCATATACTACCTTATTTCCTATCACTTATTATCTCATACACCATATACTACCTTATCCACCATCACTTACTATATCATACACCATATACTACCTTATCCTCCATCACTACTATCTCATACACCATATACTACCTTACCCACCATCACTTACTATCTCATACACCATATACTACCTTACCCACCATCACTTACTATCTTATACACCATATACTACCTTATCCTCCATCACGACTATCTCATACACCATATACTACCTTACCCACCATCACTTACCATCTCATACACCATATACTATCTTATTTCCGATCACTTATTATCTCATACACCATATACTACCTTATCCACCATCACTTACTATCTTATACAACATACACTACCTTATCCCCCTTCACTTACTATGTTATACACCATATACTACCTTATCCTCCATTACTTACCATCTCATACACCATATACTACCTTATCCACCATCACTTACTATCCTTTACACCATATACTACCTTATCCTCAATTACTTACTATGTTATACACCATATACTACCTTATCCTCAATTACTTACCATCTCATACACCATATACTACCTCATACACCACATACTACCTTACCCACCATCACTACTATCTCATACACTATATACTACCTTATCTAACATCACTTCCTATGTTATACACCATATACTACCTTATCCTCAATTACATACCATCTCATACACCATATACTACCTTATCCACCATCACTTACTATCCTATACACCATATACTACCTTATTCTCAATTACTTACCATCTCATACACCATATACTACCTCATCCACCATCACTTACTATGTTATACACCATATACTACCTTATCCTCAATTACTTACCATCTCATACAGCATATACTACCTTATCCTCCATTACTAACCATCCCATACACCATATACTACCTTATCCTCCATCACTACTATCTCATACACCATATACTACCTTACCCATCATCACTTACTATCTCATACACCAAAAACTATCTTATTTCCCATCACTTATTATCTCATACACCATATACTGCCTTATCTTCCATTACTTACCATCCCATACACCATATACTACCTTACCCACCATCACTCACTATCTCATACACCATAAACTATCTTTATTTCCCATCACTTATTATCTCATACACCATATACTGCCTTATCCACCATCACTTACTATCCTATACACCATATACTACCTTATCCTCAATTACTTTCCATCTCATACACCATATACTACCTTATTCTCCATCACTTACTATCTCATACATCATATACATATTATCTCATTTGCAAATCTTACTTTCTCGCACACAATATACTATATCATGTGTTAAACTTACTTCCTTGTATACTTTCTAGAGCTTATAACTTTCTTTCTTGCACACAAAAAACTATCTCATGCATAAAACTTACTTTCTTGTACAACATATTAAACCATGTCTTCTGCAGTACTTACTTCCTTGTACAATATATACTGGCACTATCTCAAGCACATAACTTGCCTTCTCATACACAATATACTATCTCATGCGCAAAACTTACTCTCTCACACACACAAATACTAAATCATGCATAACTTACTTTCTTGTACAACATATACTATCTCAAGTGCATAACTTGCCGTCCTGCACACAATATAATATCTCATGTGCAAAACTGACTTTCTCGCATACCATATACTATCTCATGCACAAAATTTACTTGCAGTTAATCAGTACTAGAAACACCATACCTCTGCCAGTCACTAACTACTTCTTCACATAAGTTCAAGGTAGGAGATTCATGTCCAATTATTGCAGTTTTGGGATTTTAACTGAAGACTATCTATCTTCACAAACTGATAAACAATAAACCCCATCCGGGTAATAAAATTACCCCTGTAATGATGGTACCGACTAAGCAACATGGACCGCTGACCTTTCGCTGGAAGTGGGGTGCTTAGAATCTTCCAGAAGTAGGGAGTTGTACAAATTTATTCGATATGAAGGCGACATTATTACACTTAACATATAGAAAAGATGAGTCGGTAAAATTTTATTTACATCCATAATTTTAGACACAGCAAGAGAATACTCAACTGGTTGTTTCTAACAGGTTATGAATACATTGTCAAAAGGTATCCAGCAACACAGTGTATGGTAATGATAGCAGCAAAAAAAGTGTAAACACACGCAACACTTACAGATATAGTGGGTGGGGTATATAGTAAACAGATATTGCAGAAAGTAATTGCTGTTTATAATGCAATTAAAAGTTTTCTGTCAGTTTAAATTGCCGATTTCTGGCAATAATGTCTGCTCACTGCATCCACCATTTTTTTAACCATGTACATGTGAAAAATGGCCAGAAATAAACATAACAAAAATGAGCTTCTTTTTAAATAGGCCCTTCTTCTTCTTCTTCTTCCATATACTGAGCTGGGTTCTTGAAAGAGCGTACGTAGCTCAACGAAACTAGGCGTGGTGGTGGTGCACAGAAGTCTCAAATGTTAAAAATTTAAAACTATATACAGTAGTCATGTCTGATGAAGAAAGTGTCAGGTTACTCCACCAGGAGTAACCTGAAGGCATCCAAGGTAGGCGCAGATACGGTGCTGGCAGGAAGAAGATTCCATTCTCGCACTGTCCTTGGGAAGAAGGAGTTCGACAGTATCTGGTCTTTGATACGCTCTTGGAAAAGCCTATGTTGTCCTCTGGTACGCGCGTCGCCGCTTTGGAGGAACTTGTCTGCGTTGATGTCTACAAGATTGTTGCGGATCTTATACATCATGGAGAGCCGGCTGTGTTTTCGACGCTGTTCAAGGGGATCCCAGTTCAGTTCTTTAAGCATGTTGGAGATACATCCTGGGGTCTTAGTCGAATAGTCGTTGAAAACAAAACGGGCCGCTCGGCGCTGAACCTGTTCAATAGTGTTGACGTGGTTTAGCTGGTATGGATCCCAGACGGTGGCGGCATTCTCGAGTTGGGGGCGGACCATGGCTTTATAGGAAGCTTCCTTGACAGGTGGCGTGCATTCCCTCAGGTTTCTGCGAATGAACCCCAGAGTCCGACTGGCCTTGCTCGTGATGTTGCCTATGTGCTTCTCCCAGGTGAGGCTTTCTGTGATGGTGAATCCAAGGTATTTACTTGCATCCACCACCTCAAGTGTGTGGCCATGGAGACAGTATGTAGTGTCGATGATTTTCCGACATCGAGGGGCGATCCTGATGACAGTGCACTTAGTGGGGTTGAAGCTCATCTGCCATGTCTCTTCCCACTTTTCCAGTGCTGTGAGGTCTTTCTGGAGGAGCTGTCTGTCATGGTCGTTCTCGATCACCTTGAAGACTGCGCTGTCATCAGCAAACAGTTTGGAAGACGACGACTTGATCATATCTGGGAGGTCATTAATGAAGGCTAAAAACAGTAGCGGACCGAGTACTGTCCCTTGTCTGCAGTTCTTGACTTGGCACCATCAAGGAAGTTTTGCTGCTTTCTGTTGGATAGGAATGACTGTATCTATCTCTTGTTGTTGCCCCTTACACCGTAGTGATCCAGCTTGTGTAGTAGCCGTACATGAGGGACTTTGTCAAAAGCTTTTGCAAAGTCCAGTAGAATAACATCTACCTGTTTCCCTTTGGCTGTGTTGGAGGCGATTTCCTGGATGGTGGTTAGGAGTTGAGTCTCGCAGGAGCGTCGCTTGCGGAAACCATGCTGGTTGTCGCTCAGGACGTCGTACCTGTCAAAGTGCTGCATGACATTGCTATGCACTATGTGCTCCATTAGTTTGCACGTTATGGACGTCAAGGACACTGGTCTGTAGTTGGATGCTAGGTGGCGGTCTCCTTTCTTGAAAAGAGGGACTACGGATGCCTCCCTCCAGTCCTGAGGCACTTTTCCTAGGTCGAGGGATAGTTGGAACAGATTTGCTAGAGCCGGGGCTAGTTCTGTAGCAGCTGCTTTCAGGATAAAGGCTGGAATCTCGTCTGGGCCAGTGGCTTTCTTGGTCTTGAGATTCATCAGCAATTTGTGGACCCCTTTCCAGTCGACTGTAATGTTTGACATTGATGGTATTTCACTCTGACCCATGTCTGGGATGTAGGTGGTGTTTTCACGGGTGAAGGCAGAGACAAATTGCTCGTTGAGAATGTTAGCTCTAGCTTCATTGTTGCTTTGGAGGTAACCATCCTTATTTTTTAGTGGCGCAACACTAGTGGCTTCCTGTCCTTTACTTTTGACGAAGGCCCAGAACTTCTTAGAGTCGTCTTTGAAGTCATGACTCACCGTGTCCACTAAGTACTTCTTGTTGGCCTTTCGTATCTGGTATTGTACTTCTTTCTGTAAGCGCTTATACCTGTCAAGGTCCCGTTTCTGATTGAAATGCCTCGCTTTCTTATGTGCTCGTTATTTTCTACGAATTAATCTCTTGATCTCGGTATTCATCCATGGGTGTGTATTTCTAGATGTTGTCATTTTCGAAGGGACTCGCTTTTCAATGGTAGTTTGTATTTTTGACTTTAGTCTAGCCCAAGAGTCTTCTATGGAGGGGTCATTCAGGTTGGTTATACTCGATAGGTCGGATAAGTCGTCCCTGATGCCTTGGATGTCTGCTTTCTTCCACAGGAGAATCTTTCTTCTTGGTGGTTTTGGACGTGTCGCAGTGATTGTAGTATCGAACAGGACAATATCGTGGTCGCTGTTACCAATAGAAGGCATGGGCTTGCATCGTTGTTTGAAGCTGGGATGAGTTGTTAGGATGATGTCTAATGTGTTCTGTTTTCTTGTGGGGAAGTTGACGATTTGTTCAAAACTGTTGTCTGATACCATGTCCAGGAATGATTGGTTGACTCTAGACGGGTATTGGTTTCCAGTTATGGTTTGGTCTTTCCAGTCTATGTCAGGGAGATTGAAGTCTCCAGCTATAATTAAGATGCCCTTCTTGGCCTGTTTCCTTAGAGTAAGAAAGTCTTCTTTAACAGATGATAGGTAAACTTCGTCAACTTTGTTGGGTGGTCTGTAGAAGGCTGCAATGGCAATTTTCTTCTTGTTTGCGGTGAACGAGGCACTGATCAGCTCATTGTGTTTGCTTGTAATGATGTTTCCGAGTTGGAGGTGTTTCCTGGATGCGATAAGAACGCCGCCATGGGGGCTGTTTGGTCGATCACGACGGAAGATGTCAAACTCCAGCTGGGGGGGGGGGGGGGGGGGGGGTAGTAATTCTGTAGATCTGATGTCTGGGTATAGCCACGTCTCAGTGCCGATGATGATGTCTGGGTCTGTGTCGTCTATAATGGCTTCCAGAAGCTTCCCTTTCCTTGTCGATTTCATTACGAATACAGTTTTATGCAATTCTAAAATTACCGAAAGTGTTATAAAAAATCAATGTAAGATAATTACCGTTAGATCTGGTAAGATTATGAATTTGAAACGGTATAAACAGATAAAACACATTTGATCGATTTGTAGTTTACCAATGTCGCCCAAATATCGCAAAGTTATCCGTGTTATTCATCAATGATAATCACTCAAATCGAACGTAAATCAGTTGAACTTACCTTAGTATATAGTGCATTATAAATATCTTCGAACAATATGGCTTAATTCAACTTAAAAACGGTGTAATACACCATCAGAAAATGTGCATATTTACAGCATATCGAATTAACGGCCATGTTGTTGTATTGTAATGACGTCAACCAATTCGTGGTAGAGTTCTGTTTGATTGGTTAATTCGTGGTAACATCGTGGTAACGTTCTGTGCTTCGATTAGTCAAAACTACCACGATATCTACCACGAATTTACCTAGACAGATGCGTTGGATGTAGCGCTAATCGGGCCCGGCTAAATTAATTTAGATAGAGCATGATAGTACTGTTACTTTCCCTAGTATATATAAATTGTGTTATTTTCATTTGTCTAGACACTTTATATTAGTTTATTTTTTTAAATCAAGATTTAGTTCTCCGTATTTCTTCTTCGCAGTTGTAACAACGACCCCCTATAAATTTGGCATATGTCTTTTGTCCATATAGAGTTTGTTTGGTCTACAATATTTATATATTTATATTTTTTAATGACCGATCCATAATATTATAGATTTACTGATATTTAATTTTTATCCTGAAGATTTGCTAAAGTTATCAATAAATGTGATCAATATTTCAAAAGTTGTCTATGAACCTTTAAGAATAGACTATAAAAACTGTGTATTTTATTTCGTTTTTCTTTAAGTGTATTTTCTTTACATCAATATTCCTTCTTATTGATTCATACAGCATAACAATTGCAATTGCAAAGCTATATGACGATTTTGGGCATAGTAATTATTTAACAGTAAAAAATAAATATATTTTCAGAGTGATAAAAGTTTAAAATAAAAAAAAGAGTGATTTTAAAACAAAACAAATTAGAGAAGTTAACTGAATATAGTGTACAATATATACATATATAGACACATACTCGGAACGGTAAGTAGCAACTTGTATACCAGTGGAGTTAAAGTTCCCCGCCGCCATATAAAAAGAAGTCTTATCAGACTTTTTCTTACAAATATGACCACATGCACATGTAGATTTTGTTAATAACAGAAATGCTTACGGATTCTCATTTGACCCAATGTGAATTTTCGTAAATGAAAATATAATAATAAATGCATTAAATGCACCAATAAACAAACATAATATCTCATATTAATATTTAAAATCAAACAATTTTGTTGCTATGTCATTACAATCAAAGATCAAATGTGATTTAAGTTAATTAAATATATACATCATGCACATCAAAAATTAGATTGTATATATACATCATACAAATCATACTTTCAATTATATATTATATTTCATACAAATCATACATTGACTTAAGGTAAATTAAATATATACCTCATTCAAATCATACATTGAACTAAAATGTACTGCATACATTGGATTAATGTGAATTAAATATATACCTTACTCGAACCATACAAAAGTGAAGTTATATATATATGCTTCGTACAACTCGTACATTGAATTAAGATGAATTTATACAAATCTTTATCGGAATTATGGGAAATAAAATAAATATTCTTCATATAAATCACAAATGGGATTTATGGGAATTAAATGTATTCTTCATATAAACCAACTAAATGTCATTTATGACATTTGAAAAGAAAATTTCCTCCACAATCAAATTGATCTGAGAGATAATAAAGTTATAACGGTAAGGTATCAATGCATATTTATAATAATGACTCGGCTATTGTCTCTTGAGATAGAACAAATATCGAATACACGGACTTTGAACGTGTTTATTTTATCATGATGATGACATAATTATTATATGCATTTCTAACAATAAGTTGCCTCGATACGCGTATCTTTAATTAACCCCTCATCGCAGAAAATATTGTTCAGTTCAATAGCGTTTTATAGGAAACTACGTTATGATGGAAAATTTTCGAAAACAATTGAATCAACCAACCAACCAATAACAAACCAGTCAACCAACCAACCAACCAACCAACCATGTTAACAACCAGTAAACTAACAAATAAACCAACCAACAGGACAGCCAACCGACTACCCAAGCAATCAAGCAAGCAACCAGCAAACAAACCAAGCAACCAACCAATCAGCAAACCAACTATTCAACCAAACAACCAAGCATGCAACCATTTAACCTACCGACTGAAAGACCGGTCAACCAAACAAACACACAAACAACGAGACAAACACTCAACTAATAACCAAACAACCAACCAAACAAACAGATATACACCAAACTAAACAATCAATAAAATCATCAACGACCAGCCAATCGACACACAACACAAAAAATAAACAACCAAATATATCAAACAAACTAGGCAACAAGTTATGCAACAAACCAACTCATCAAGTTCAATATAACCAACCAATTAACTTCAATTATTTTGTATTCAATGTAAATTATTATAATACCAAAATAACTGTGTGATCGGTAAACCTTATTGTCATAATACGTTCCTTCTAGGGATATACGTATACGTTATATATTGTTTTTTTCCCATTCCTATCAAAAGATGAAGATTGAAGAACTCATTTGAAGTTCATTATACATATTTCACCTTATACAAATTGTAGATAAATACTGAAATCTGTATCTATCGTATCTCTATATATTGTGTTCAGCGAATATTTGTCTGTAGGTTTAGGAAATATAACATAAACCTATTGCAATTTAATGCAAACCAGACAAAATTATCCCAGTTGTTTTCAAGTATTAATTTATTTGACGTGTGCTTATTTATTATCGAAAGTGTAATTGTATTTTGACTCAACCTTGAATAGAAAGCAAAGAGAAATATGTAACTATAAAAGTCTTCGTCTAGAAAATTAAATATCCACTTGTGTGTTTTTAAGATTTTATTCATCATTTCGAAATTAAAGTGACGTCACTTGTTTTGCAAAATATGATACTAATTTTCGAAATATGTAGTCTCAGATAACATGAACATACTATCGTCACGTGGTTATCGGTAATTGGTGTAAAGATCGATTTGATGATGGATAATGAGTAAAATCCGAATTCAACATTGCCTTGGGTCCCTTTAGATAATGCGTTGTTTATGTAACTTTTGTATTCAGTACATGGTAAAGAGCGTATTCTGTTGCCTTCTAAAGCACTGATTTAAGTGACTGTTTATCGATTCTTTACGTCTCACCACACAGCTGTGCCCTTTTTTGCCACGGTAACATGATTCTTGTGCTTAAAAAAATCCTATTTTATTTGGTTCGAAATATTTTCAAAATGGTTCAAAGGGGCTGTGATTTCTTGCTGCAGATGAGTAAAGCAAACGTAGGTTAGCATATATAATACAATAAAGCTTCACAGGTGTAAAAAGTGACGTTTATAGGATTTTTAACAACTGCATGTATTTATGATCATTTGAGCATTTCTTTTATTTAAAGAAAAACAAAACATAAAGATGTCAATGCACTGTTTAAACGAAACTGGTTAATCTCTCAATCGTTATGTAATTTTATGTACGGATACATTCCTGCTATGGAAATATACTTTGAAAACATTTTTATGTGGATTTCATATTTATCTAAGGTATTTAGACCTTATTTTATATAGAAGAAAGAACACAACGCGGCTATGCAGGGAGATTATATCTACGTATCGGAAATACACTAAAAACTACCTAGTCTCAGCTGTTACACATTATAATAATGTAAAGGTCATATTGAAAAGCATTGCTAGCAGCTTTATCAGCTGGAACAAAGACATATTTAGAAAACTATTTCTGGATTCCTCTTTTCAAATGACTAAACGTGTCTTTGTACGAAGCGAATTGTCTTTATCAAAATGTATTTAAATAACTCAAGATACGGAGTTTCAATCCTTGTGAAAGAACATTATAAACTGCACGTTCTCTACAATACCACATGATTCTCAATTCTCTCAAGGTTATAAATTTGTCCATGGCAAGCATCCAAATCCATAAAATACATTTATATGTAAAGTTTATAATAGCAGAAGTCAATTTGCCTTGGTGTATAAGGACACATGATGAGATTTAAGACAACGCTGTTTTAATTAAAAAGAAAAAAAACGTATTGAATGTCGTGTAAATCATTTGATAATACGCATACTTTTCTTTTCATTTTTTACATATACATAGAGTTATGATTCGTAATTGGAAAAGACAAAATGAGCCACCGTATCTTAAATATGTTCCTATTCCAGCTGATTAAATTGTGACTTGATCCTAGAGGGATATTACTGTTATACCTTACACTGTGTCCTTAATATGTTCTTGTTCCATCCAGTTGATTAAACTGTGACTTGATCCTAGAGTGATATTACTGTTATACCTTACACCGTGTCCTCAATATGTTCTTGTTCCAGTTGATTAAACTGCGACTTGATCCTAGAGGGATATTACTGTTATATCTTACACCGTGTCCTTAATATGTTCTTGTTCCAGTTGATTAAACTGTGACTTGATCCTAATGGGATATTACTGTTATACCTTACACCGTGTCCTTATTATGTTCTTGTTCCAGTTGATTAAACTGTGACTTGATCCTAGAGGTATATTACTATTATAACTTACACCGTGTCCTAAATATGTTCTTGTTCCAGTTGATTAAACTGTGACTTGATCCTAGAGGGATATTACTGTTATACCTTACACCATATCCTAAATGTGTTCTTGTTCCAGTTGATTAAACTGTGACTTGATCCTAGAGGGATATTACTGTTATACTTTACACCATATCCTAAATGTGTTCTTGTTCAAGCTGATTTAACTGTGACTTGATCCTAGAGAGATATTACGGTTATACTTTACACCATATCCTAAATGTGTTCTTGTTCCAGCTGATTAAACTGTGACTTGATCCTAGAGAGATATTACGGTTATACTTTACACCATATCCTAAATGTGTTCTTGTTCAAGCTGATTTAACTGTGACTTGATCCTAGAGAGATATTACGGTTATACTTTACACCATATCCTAAATGTGTTCTTGTTCCAGCTGATTAAACTGTGACTTAATCCTAGAGAGATATTACTGTTATACTTTACACCATATCCTAAATGTGTTTTCGTTCCAGCTGATTAAACTGCGACTTGATCCTAGAGGTATATTACTATTATAACTAACACCGTGTTCTTAATATGTTCTTGTTCCAGTTGATTAAACTGCGACTTGATCCTAGAGGGATATTACTGTTATACTTTACACCATATCCTAAATGTGTTCTTGTTCCAGTTGATTAAACTGCGACTTGATCCTAGAGGTATATTACTATTATAACTAACACCGTGTCCTTAATATGTTCTTGTTCCAGTTGATTAAACTGTGACTTGATCCTAGAGGTATATTACTATTATAACTTACACCGTGTCCTTAATATGTTCTTGTTCCAGTTGATTAAACTGTGACTTGATCCTAGAGGGATATTACTGTTATACTTTACACCATATCCTAAATGTGTTTTTGTTCCAGTTGATTAAACTGCGACTTGATCCTACAGGTATATTACTATTATAACTTACACCGTGTCCTTAATATGTTCTTGTTCCAGTTGATTAAACTGTGACTTGATCCTAGAGGTATATTACTATTATAACTTAAACCGTGTCCTTAATATGTTCTTGTTCCAGTTGATTAAACTGTGACTTTATCCTCGAGGTATATTACTAGTATAACTTACACCGTGTCCTTAATATGTTCTTGTTCCAGTTGATTAAACTGTGACTTGATCCTAGAGGGATATTACTATTATAACTTACACCGTGTCCTGAATATGTTCTCGTTCCAGCTGATTAAACTGTGACTTGATCCTAGAGGGATATTACTTTTATACCCCTTACACCATATCCTAAATGTGTTCTCGTTCCAGCTGATTAAACTGCGACTTGATCCTAGAGGTATATTACTATTATAACTTACACCGTGTCCTGAATATGTTCTTGTTCCAGTTGATTAAACTGTGACTTGATCCTAGAGGGATATTACTGTTATACCTTACACCGTGTCCTAAATATGTTCTCGTTCCAGCTGATTAAACTGTGACTTGATCCTAGAGGGATATTACTTTTATACCTTACACCATATCCTAAATATGTTCTTGTTCCAGTTGATTAAACTGTGACTTGATCCTAGAGGGATATTACTGTTATACTTTACACCATATCCTAAATGTGTTCTTGTTCCAGCTGATTAAACTGTGACTTGATCCTAGAGGTATATTACTTTTATACCTTACACCGTGTCCTAAATATGTTCTTGTTCCAGCTGATTAAACTGCGACTTGATCCTAGAGGGATATTACTGTTATACCTTACACCATATCCTAAATGTGTCTTGTTCCAGCTAATTAAACTGTGACTTGATCCTAGAGGGATATTACTGTTATACCTTACACCGTGTCCTCAATATGTTCTTGTTCCAGCTGATTAAACTGCGACTTGATCCTAGAGGGATATTACTGTTATAACTTAAACCGTGTCCTTAATATGTTCTTATTCCAGTTGATTAAACTGTGACTTGATCCTAGAGGGATATTACTGTTATACTTTACAACATATCCTAAATGTGTTCTTGTTCCAGCTGATTAAACTGTGACTTGATCCTAGAGGGATATTACTGTTAAACCTTACACCATATCCTAAATGTGTTCTTATTCCAGCTGATTAAACTGTGACTTGATCCTAGAGGGATATTACTGTTATACTTTACACCATATCCTAAATGTGTTCTTGTTCCAGCTGATTTAACTGTGACTTGATCCTTGAGAGATATTACTGTTATACCTTACACCATATCCTAAATGTGTTTATTGTTCCAGCTGATTAAACTGCGACTTGATTCTAGAGGGATATAACTGTTATACCTTACATCGGATCCTAAATATGTTCTTGTTCCAGCTGATTAAACTGTGACTTGATCCTAGAAGGATATTACTGTTATGTCATTTCATCGGATCCTATGTATTCTTGTTCCAGCTGATTTAACTGCGACTTGATCCTTGAGGGATATTACTGATATACCTTACACCGTGTCCTAAATATGTTCTTGTTCCAGCTAATTAAATTGCGACTTGATCCTATAGGGTTATTACTGTTAAACCTTACACTAATAATGACTGTTATTGATTTAAGGACGTATCATTAATACTAAATTTTATCACGGTTCAATACTTCCATACAGTGCTAACATGATCACACAAGTACAAAACAAAATAAAATGTTCGACTTTGATACGTCGGTATTGTCAGATTGTAATTAACCAAACATAAAAGTTGGTAAATAAATGTAAAAGCAAAATGACCTATTATATTCTACATTACAAATAGACATATAATACATCTCACTTTATATCTAAATCCAGACAATTTTGTTACCGTGTAATTCAAATATGGCAACAGTACATCTAGTTATCTTACTATATCTGGTAGTGGGCTGGAAAATATCATGTGATACCCACATGAGATAACAGCGGATTAATTGTATTTTTATAGAATATTACACAAACTGTCATATGTGACATTTCGCAATTTAAAGAGAAAAGCTTTTCCTTTCATATGTTGATCTGAGACAATACATATAGTAGTGTTATATATATATATCTAGGACAAACAATACAATTGTATAATTATACCATTTGATCGTGCTTATTTATTTAAGATGTTGATATACATATTTAATACATCTATATGAATATCTTGAATAAATTATGTATCAACTTGTACGATATGAATTTCAACAACTTGGAGCTAAATTCACTACTGACTGAGCACCTTCAAGATCCGGACTTAAAGTTTATATAAATACTTTGAAACCGTGAAAGAACAATTTCATTTAAACAATGGAATTTGTTGACAGGTATTAATTCTCACCAAAAAATAAGAGATGGCAATGGAAGAAAAGGCCGTCTAAATCTTAAACCAGATCAATCATATATTGAACAACGTCATTTTATGCAACTCTCTGATTGGCATATAATGACGTCAAACTAGCAGCAGAAAAGTTTTTTTTATTTAAAACTGACGTTTCCATAGATATGTATGCATTGTAGAGTATTTTTCTTAAAATCTTTGGTACGCACGATGATTAATATTAAACCATTTCAATTTCAATAATTAATGACTGACTTTAACATTATAGGATTAATTTCTTCTTTTTTTTTAGTTTTTGGCCGGTGCGTAAGCACTGGTTATAGCCGTTATTTTGAAGTCACCCATTTCTTTTACTAAAAACCTAGCAACTCAGCTGAGAGGAATTTAATCTACTCAGCGGATAAAAAAGTAGTTCTATCGAATATGTTTGAAAATTGAATTAAATTTAAGCGTATTTAGCTATTAATCAATTGAATCATATATTAAATGATAAATCTCGTCAATTAATCTATATATGCTCACAGCAATAATTTTCAAAACATTTTTTCGCAAATATGTGGGTTATTTGGTAGTCTATCCCAGTTCTGATATCTCCCATGCCTGTCCCACAATTCATAGCAATTCAACGCTTACCAAACTGTGATGTCATTCAACTGACCAATCAAAGTGCTCAAATATCATTCCTAGTTTACGGACCCAACCGGGAGAGCTGGGTCCGCTCTACAGACTAGTTATTTGGCGTGTAATGTAGTAATACGTTTGTATAACTGCGACGTGACTGATGCTGAAGACGCCATTTTTCCTGATACTGATAGCTGGTCATCAAATCAACAAATTAAGGACAATCGGCAAAAGTGAGTTTTTTCAGTCTTCTTATTACGGCATACCTTCCAGTTCTTCTTATTATAAGAAGCATTCAGAAACAAAAGGGGAGCATAATTATGGACGTCTATGGGTCTTTTATAAAAAATGTGAAGTTCATGCCCCTGGGTCTCATGGTTTGGCCCTGGGGTGGGGCCTAATTTACTAAATCTATATAAGATAAAATGACAAAAAAAAACAACGTTTCTTATGACTGAAGATTTATTTAAATGTTTTTTTGGTGTGATTTGTTGTTGCTGACATGACAGTTAATACTTATGTGAATTTCATGGTCCCCATCCCCATGAGGTCTTAGGGGCAGGGCCAAAACAGTCAAATCCAAGGTAAACTTTAAAAAATCTTCTTCTTATTATAGGAAGCACTGGGAAACAATTGGTGAGCATGCTTATGGACGCCTTTGGGTCCTTTATAAATATTGTGAATTGCATGCCCCTGGGTCTCACAGTTTGGCCCTTGGGATAGGGCCTACTTGACTAAATCTATATAAGAGAAAATGACAGAAACTTTTATTTTTAATGACTGGATAGACTTATTTGAATGTTTTTTTGTTGTGATTTGTTGTTGCTGATATGACGTTTAATACCTATGTGAATTTCATGGTCCCGATCCCAATTAGGTCTTAGGGGTGGGACCAAAACAGTCAAATTCAAGGTAAACTTCAATAATCTTCTTCTTATTATAGGAAGCACTCAGAAACGAATTGTGAGCATGATTATGGACGCCTATGGGTCCTTGATAAAAAATGTGAATTTCATGCCCCTGGGTCTCACGGTTTGGCCCAAGGGATGGGGCTTACTTTATTCAATCTCTATAAGAGAAAATGACAAAAACTGTCATTTCTTATGACTGAATACTAATTTGAATGGTTTTCGGTGTGATTTGTTGTGGCTAACATGGCGGTTAATGCTTTTGTTTTATTGAGTGCTCTCCCCCATCCCCTATAGTTCTATTAGATTTGTTCAAATGGTGTCCCTAGGGTTAAAGATGACCCCGTCCCGAGGGCTCAATTAGGGGACACGTGATTAAAATACACATTAAAAAAAAAATGGAACTGATATTGCCTATATTTTCACGGAAGCACCGCTTGGTCAAGGAGGTTCAGATTTGTTAAAATGACTGGATTCCACTGTCTGAAGGGGTCAGGAGGGGCCCCAAAAGGGTAAAAAAATTGAATTCTTAAGAATCAGTCAGTCAAATTTGTTCATATTTGGCATAAATTATCACTATGATTAGGGGTTTGAATCAAGATAAGAATCAAGGAGCTAGTATGTATAGGGGCTCTATGAGGGGACAGATATTATGAGTTTTACATAGGGATACAATAGGAAAACGGAGAATTTTCATTTTTTCACCCATTTGTGCAAAAATATTATTCAGTTTGAGTTCTGAAGCATCATTTAGTCATAGCAAATACGATTAAGTTTCCATAAGGGGCCAGGTGGGGTCACAAAAGGCTTAAATTTGAAGTTTTCCAACAATCTTCTTCTCTACAACCGGTCAGTCAAATTAGTTCATATTTGATACAAATTATCGCTTTGGATAGGGGTTTGGAGTTTGTACAAATCAAGGGGCTAGTGTTTATAGGGGCCCTGCTAGGGGACTTTGAGTTTTACACAGGAAGTATATGGGAGAACAGAAATTTCACATTATTTCTTCCATTTGTGCAGAATTATTATTCAGTTTGAGTTTTGAAGCCTCTTCTAGTTATAGCAAATAATATGTGGTTCAATAAGCAGGATTTCAAGTAAACTGTTCACAGACCCTATTGGGCCTCTTCTTTTTTTTTTTAATTTCAAAAGTCTCCGACGACAGTACATGGTCAAGATAGCTGGGGTGTAGCATCATCTCATGATATGCCCCTTGTGGTCAGTTTTTGAGTCTCCAGAGAAACTGATATTTAAATGCATTGTGACAAAACTTTCGTTGTAGTAGAGATATCACAATCTGAAATGATGTCATTACTGTAGACTGAAGTTGTAGACAAAAAGAGTGTCTGTGCCTAGAAAACAAATTGTTCAACCATTTGTTGTTGCTGTTTTGTGAGAAATAAATTCAATAATTAGGTAAAAAGGGGAAAAATTAAAAATACTCTTCCTTTTATACTTTCTTTGTGAACCTTCAATAAATATTTCCCTATAAAAACATGCACCGGCCACCAGTACTTTTGGTTATGCATGTGCAAAGAATGTCGAATCACGTACACATCAAATAAAGTTCGAAGGACTTTATGTCAGATATGTGCGTGATTTGACTTTTTTTATACATGTTTTCCCTGTTGAATAAATTGGTCTGTGAGAAGTTTTTGTCAACGACTAGCATTAACGTTCGGTAAACCGAAATGTTTCCAATGGTATGATCAAAATAGTGTATCGTTTCATCTCAAATATGAACATTTTATTGCCTACTCCATTGTTGCTCCCGGTTAAAGTTACTGACCCAAAGAAATCAATTAAACAATAAACCGAAGAAAGTAGCTAACAACTTTATTTGTTGAATCTTAATATTAGAATAAGTATCGAGCCATGATGCATGTCATTTTCGTTCGTATGATATTTAACCGACCATCAAAATGTCAGTGCTTCTTTGTTTACGCAAGAAGCGTAAAAATGTAGTCCGGCGCTAGAAGATTTATCGAAAAATAAAAATATTTGAAAAATTGATGTTGTCCAATGAAAATACTTTAAATACATATATGATAGTGAGATTGGAATTATTGTAGTATATATTTATCAATATCAAAGAAATAATTCATAAAATTCATTGTTTGTTTCCGTTATTGAAAACAATCCACTCGTTAGCAGAAAATGTGGGCCGTTCGTGACACATCCTAATGTATGCCTCACCCGTATTTTTTAAGGTTATTTTTCGGTTTTCAGAAGACTTTCCTAAATAAATTAACACGTTACTCGTCCTTATTTATCTCCGACATATTTATGGATAGTTTTATTCGCGTTACCATTCAATATATAGTGTTTATTTAACGTTTAATAATCCCATGTGCGAGGTATAATATTCTTAGCATAAACAGGTGAACCTATACATATATGTTTACATTTTATTAAATGACATATTAATATTTATGATGATTGTGCAGTCAGAATAACAAAATTGAATTTGATTGGAACTGAATATATAGAAGTCATATCTATGCACATATAATAATTGTGATTTTTTCTTTAATATGTTTATGTATTGTTCATTCTTGTAGATATTTTAATATGTTACTTGTTCATCTATTTCATTGTATTATTTATATACTCTCCTGAAAATTGGCGAAATAAAATTATCAATTATTAAAGGTTATTTTTTCGGTTTTCAGAAGACTTTCCGTAAAAAAGTAACACTTATTCGTCCTAATTTATCTCCGACATATTTATGGTAAGTTTTATTCGCTTTACCGTTCCTTATCATCTGCTACGATACAAACATCTACTTTTGGTATGGTTGTGCGATGTCGTTCTAAACGACAACAATATCAATGTTCTGGAAACATTGCGTTTAAATCATACAATGCCGCTTTCTAAATGTATACTCACATGGTAATCACATGGTCTGAATGCATGTAATGCTGCAATGTTCGTAAGATGTAAATAGTGGGATGATATTTCTATTATTAACACTTACTAGTTTTATGATGTGCCAACGGGAAAAGAGCGAGGTCGTGTAACCGGAACAGAGTTGTATGACGTGCCAACGAGAGATGATGGGAAGAAAGTGTATAACTGAAACAAAGTTATATACTCTCTTATAGTGTTTTTCTAGACCTTTATCAAGACACTGTGAACTACTACAATAACAGAGTTGATTTCTAAGTTTATACTTACTATAACTTTCTTTTGGATGATTTACCTGTTATTGCTTTTTGTGCTAGTCATGTAATGAAACCAATAAAATCACTGTAGAAGTAATTATATACACTTACAAACTAAACCATGATAATAAATGAAAACGATTACACATTTGAAGATAATTGTCAAATTGCATTAATGAGATAGTTATTTTGTCGTTTGTGATTATGTATTTGCCTTCTGATTAAAAACCTTATCAATTTTGTTGCAAGATAGCATAAAAACTAAAATAGTTCTTACTGGATTCAAACTAGATGCATTTGGAGAGACAAAGATACATTCTTTAAGACATTGCATGATCAATCATCAAACAAACGCGGTGAGTCTAACGTTCAACTCTCAACACAAATGCATAACGAAGCGGAAATATATTCAATGTCAATCTGGCTATCTGGAAAACAATACAACTATCTAATCACATAGATAATCAACAAAATAAGCAATCAACGTAATAACTTACACAACATATCTATAATGGATAGATAGCATAATTCACATAATATTTATCTTCACTGAGCAAGATAATTCCTTATTTTTAAAATTAATGTACATACAAAATTATAACAGTTTTGCAAACATGTGTTTTGCATTTATTGTTGGTTAAAATACTTACATTTTGCGGAAATTTATACTTTCGTTCATTTTGTAACATAAATAAGAAAAAAAACATTTCACTATATCTATAGCAAATAGGTATGTTAGAGGTGCTAATTTATAACTGATATCTAAATTGACACCAAATATATTGATTTTATTGACAGAGAATTTTCCTGAGGGATTCGACAGACAATGTACTATTTTGTACTCAAAAAATTAAATAAAACCTATTCAAAGCAGACCAAACACAATTATCTAGGAAAATTATGAATTCACATGAAATGTTTCTTTATCTATTCCTATTATATATATAAAGCGAGTTTTCTTATTATAAGAAAATAAAGTAAAACTCGGAAACAATGGCAATTTTCACCTAAAAACGATTTTTGTGGAACCAGTAATTATTCATAGAATTGTATAAAGACAGTCTAACAGGAACAGTAATTGCTGTCAGCAGTTTACTGGTTACATGTGTCCTTATACAATTCGGGAAAACACGTCTAACAGATTATTAATAAATAGCATCATTTGTAGTGTATTGCCAGTACAAGTATTGTGTACAGAAGGAGTGGAATCTTGTATTTTGTAGAGAGTTTACCTTGTAGTCTTCATCAACTAAACTATTCTTATAATGTTTAGTATATTCACATTATCGGATTTGATGGTAAATATATAAATAAATATAAGCATTAGACAGACAAAGCATGCCCCATTTTTGTTGTAAAACAATTAAAACTTCCTCAGCTAAAAGGATATACCACGATTTCTGGATTCCTGTTTTTCAAAAGACGACATGTGACGTTATAGGGAAAGAACATTAAATAATCTTAACAATCAATATAACTTCTATCTGTAGTAGATTATACAATCTGTTCACAGCAAATATTAAAATCTATAAAAGGCGGTTATCTGTATATAGAGCCTTTAAAATAATGTTCGATGGCGTCTATCTCCAATTATATCAAAATAATGGTATTACCATGGAGGAGAAAATCAATATTTAGAATCGCTACAGTCCCTCCCGGTGGGTGCATTAGAACACATGCTGACATCTAAGGCATTATCGAAAATATATCTTAAACATTTTGTTATAATAAAAAAACTTTCAAGTAATGCACTTAATTCTTAACTTTTAAAAGACATTAGAGAATATGCTATCAAGACAATAGTTTGTAAAACTCTTATATAGGGTTAGATTTGTTATGATTGTTATTTTTTTATTTATTGTATCATATCTTTATTCATAAGCTGTTAAGTTTACTTAATTACTTAACTAGCTACTAAATTGTGATATTTCCAGTAACGAAATAAAATATAAAAAATTGGCAAGCATTTCGATCACAAAATTATGAGTTACGTTGCTTTTCAGGCAGCAATAATATTATATCAGACCCTATGCTATATTACCGAAATAACTTTCAAGTGGTAGGTAAATTAGGTTTAGATATAACAGCACATTAAAAAAACAGTTTCTGTTTTAAACTTTTAAATATTAAACTTTATCTGCATCTACTGTAGTTTTTAAAAGTAAGTTAACGTTTAATTGCAATATCAATTAAGCAACTATTATTCAATCATGATATGTGTACATGTATGAAATAGTATTTTGCGTTCACATAGTCTTACCGTCTATATTAGTTTTACATTTTTAGTTAACAGTATTTCTCGTTGGGATAATATTAAATATAACAAATTGTACAATAAAAAAGAGTTGTATCATCCAATCCACCGCACAACATTATTATTAGCATGACAACAGTACAAATATACAGAAAGGTTGTAAGAAGATGTTTTAGAGAACGTGAATATTTTAAAGCAATTTGGAAAAGACTGAAAAGTAAATTATGGTCGAGTGGCTTGTTTCATAATTCCGATACTTTTCTTCTCCCACATGGAACTGAAGTTACTCTACGACACTAAGAAAGGATAAATAAGGATTCTCATTTTAACAATATTATTGCATAAGCTGATAAAGCTGTAATCGTAGATTTGATTCGAGATTGATTTTGCTGCCGAGCCTACCATCAATTGTGCTGACTGATACTATATACAACTCTGACCGAGTATACGTGACATTCATGTGAAATGACCGATTTGATATTATGCAATCAAACCTGTCTTAAGCAGCTAGTCAATGGCAAGAGAAAACTTGGCCTTTGAAGACAGGTTTTAGTTTAAGGCAGGAAAGCATATGCATGTACATCGGAAATAACAAACGTGGCTGCTTATAGTTAAGACTAGTAGCTACTTAATAGAGGTGACCGCATGCATGTATGGGTTTAAACTGTATGCCGATTGTCACAGACTTATGTTTGTATTAGTTTAAGAAGTTAAAACTAGGTCTAATATACAAACTCATGCCATGATAACATTATAAAATGCATTACGATACAATCCAAAATTCATTTCTTACCCAAATGAAGTAAATTTGAGCCAAAATGTTGCTCGGTCCAGTAAAGCTATCATTTTGAATTCTTAGACTGCAACTCATGACTGACATATCTCTTCAACAACGGATACTTTAGAATTCTTTGACTGCAACTCTTGATTGACATATCTTTAGACAACGGATAATTTAGAATTCTTAGACTGCAACTCTTGACTGACATATCTCTTTAACAACGGATATTATAGAACACTTACACTGCAACTCTTGACTGACATATCTTTTTAACAACGGATATTGTACAATACTTAGACTGCAACTCTTGATTGACATGTCTCCTTAACAACGGATATTGTAGAATACTTAGACTGCAACTCTCGATTGACATATCTTTTAACAACGGATATTGTAGAATACTTAGACTGCAACTTTTAATTTACATTTTTCTTTAACAACGGATATTGTAAAATTCTTAAACTGCAATTCTTGACTGATATATCTCTTAAACAACGGATACTTTAGAATTCTTAGACTGTAATTCTTAGTTGCCATATCTTTAAACAATGGATAATTTAGAATTCTTTGACTGCAACTCTTGATTGACATATCTTTAGACAACGGATAATTTAGAATTCTTAGACTGCAACTCTTGACTGACATATCTCTTTAACAACAGATATTGTAGAATACTTAGACTGCAACTCTTGACTGACATCTTTTAAGCAACGGATACATTAGAACTCTTTGACTGCAACTCTTGATTGACATATCTTTAGACAACGGAAAATTTAGAATACTTTGACTGCAACTCTTGACTGACATATTTCTTTAACAACGGGTATTAGTGAATACTTACACTGCAACTCTTGATTGACATATCTCTTTAACAACGGATATTGTAGAATACTTAGACTGCAACTTTTGTTTGGCATTTCTCTTTAACAACTGATATTTTAGAATACTTAGACTGCAAACTTTGATCGACATATCTCGAAAACAACGTATATTTTAGCATTTACAAATATAACACACTTTATGATTTTTAATTGTGACAGTTGTTTCATGAACCAATAGAAGAAATATGGCAGAGTCGCTTTTTTAAGTCTATGCACGAGAGATATTTAAATAATGTTATGCGACATCCTCCACATCTTCTGAAACTACCTTAAGCAGTATTTTGCAATATTTTGCTTTATTCTTCCTCTAGCATGGATGATATTCCTTATTAATTATGTCATTAATATCGATATTAATCAGTTATCCATGCTAAAATTAGTGAACTTTATAACTTTTAACAAAACATTTTAATATTGTTTTAATTTTGTTATAGGTATTTTCTCTTAGCACTTATTCAATTGCAATTTCTGTTTTTTTTCTCGTTCACATTTATTTCACTGTTTAACACTACATTACTTTATATATAATTTATTAAACTGTATTGGGAGGGCCGAATTTAATGTCGGAAGAACTTGTGGCCGAACCCTATTTCTGCATTGTAAAATATGTTAAACCGAAACAAAAATAGCAATTATTCATTTTCAGGCCACTTTGAATAGGCTCCAAGTTGCCAAAGGAGAAAAATATCAATGCCTTGTCAGTGTACACCTTGTCCACACAAAAGATCGAAATAATGGTAAACTATAAATTATGCAGTTTAAAAAGAAAAAAAATACCATAAGACAATAAACAACTGAATGAAATGCAACAAGTGAAATCATATTTTGTATATCTTCACCACATAAAACTATAAATTATACCAATGTATTGTTAATGTACTTCTAGACACAATTGTATCATACAAATATATCCAAAGGATTTGCTCTTGACGATGGATGATAGTGGTAATCACCTCTATAATATTTAAGAAATGATTTACACAACTGGCTGTACGTCCGTTAATATCATTTAATTTGACATTCAATAAAAAAGCAATATCCGTGTAATCAAACATGACCATTTCACCTACAAAAAATGACACGTGTTCAAACTGTCGTTCTGAATGTAGGAAGCGGTTCAAAAATGAGAAAATATATGACCAGTAGGAAAGATTGAAATAATAAAATCACAAAGGCGGTACATTCAAATAATCAATATACAGAATGATTGACTTGAATATTGTTACCAGAAGTTTTCCCGTGTGACGCTCAGCATTTGAGGATAATTTTAAGCCTGGTCTTCTCGGTGTCACTTTAATGTGACTGGGCAGGGTATACCATATGTCTGCGGCATGATAATCCAGCGTGGTAGCGCTTAGAATACTCTCTCAAGCAGACACCGTCGCGATATAACTGAATAATTGTTGAAAACGACGATAAACACCATACAACAAAAACAGCAGAAATATTATAAAAGGTATAATACATAAATACTGAAGAAGTGACGACGTTGACCATCGATTATTAATGGTCGCTAACAAAATACACCCATTGCGAAATCGTTATGGATTGCATAAGTGAGGTTTTGAAATATATATATCTAGGTAGATTTATAAAAAAATTAGAACACCCAGTATGTGTGCAGACCTTAATTCTAATACAAAAACTCTTGTAAATAGTTGAGTGTTTCAGGGGCGCCATGTAATTGAATAGAGGATCATTTATGAGTTGGCAATTATTTAAGGTTTACAAACGATTTAAATAGATTAAAAAATAAATGATAACTAATGTAAAATTGCTTTCATCACATTACTCAGAAAAATGGCACATATACCAGTTACTTATTCAGATTACCTATAATTGGAATGCAAAGATTCGTATATATTAGTTTCCGTCTCTCATCTTACATGTTTAACGTAACGTCTCAAAATAACGCCATTTTAAACATCATTCAACGTCATATATATTTAAAGTCGCTCGGCATTCTATGTAACAAGTCGTGTTGTACGGAAAACGCTGAGCGATGGATCTGTAGTAATATTACGTAGGGTTAGGTAATATCAAAATTATGTCATGTGTTTATTACACTTAGCACCGTATTCTATGTGATGAATTAAACTATTATTGTTTGGGCATTAATACTTTCATTTGCAAATATTGTTAGCAGACATAGTGTTTGATTAACGCATTGTTTAAATTGTTCTTGTTGCAATCAATACAAATAAACGTCCGACACATATAAAATTAAAATGTCTCAAACTCAAATTTGCGATTTTTTTTATCTCCGACTTATGATACATTCAGATAATTACCTAAAATAACAAAGCACATGAGCAACAAGATAAAGCATAAGTTCATATGAGCATCTCAAGTCCATTTCCTGGATAGAACCAGTACTAAGTGTTGTTTTATGAGAGGCATCGAACCTGCAACCTCTGGCGTGAGCGGCCAACACTCTATCCATTCACTATTGCCTCACATTCAACTTGAAAGGACAGAACCACGACAACAATATAAATATAAAATACATAACATAATCTTAAAAAAGTACGCTACATACTGAAGAGACATAACGGCAATTATGACGACATTAGACAAAGCCGTCACTTAGGGGCTCAATCCTCGTTCGCAAGTGAGTATGACGTCCGCTGATCTCTGAAAATGATATTATTTATAATACAATGTCATGTTATTTTTTTTTTTATCCTAAAAGTAGTAAAGTTCCAGATTCATTATTCATATTGATTCGAGGTTGTTGTTTTTCAATGCTTTTTATGTTAGAATATGAAAATTTCTCTGCGATACATTATGTTGATGTCACATGAGCATAATGTGTTGGTATGTCGTAAAACTAGACGTCGTTTATTCATTCATTATAGCAAGACCATGAATGAGGTATCGCTTTCTTATATGGAAATAGTCAAGACTTAATATTTATATAATATTAGTACATTGAAAGTGTGGAAACAAAAAGTGATTATTTTACCGTTTTGTAGCAGATATGTTATGTTTCTCTTGGTCATACACTTTTACATGTTGATCTTGTAAACACCTGTGCACACTAAAACATTCATGCAGTTTGATTGAATATTAAGCGTTTGTTTTGTGTCATAAAGAGCTAAGAGATGGCGTTCATGCAGTGCACGTACATATTATGTTTTATATAGTACCAGATAAAAAAATCCGAAATAAATTTGAGTTATTATATTATTCTTGTGCTGGGTAAATTATTCAATTTTTAATCACCAATTGAATACCATATTATGTTTATTCTCGTGAATCTAACACTAGTTATCAAGCTGTTATCGAATGGAATGTTACATTTGTAATATACTGATAGATTTACGTTGATTTTATGTGATGCATATAATATGCCATTTAGTATTAAAACAATATCAATCCAATGTGTATCGCTAGTTTATGATTAATATAAGTATGAGAAATGCTGCTGATTGCTTTAGGCACAGGTAATGTAATTAGTTTAAATGTTTAGATATTTCAACTGTAGATATGATTTGATACTGATTAATATTTTCTGTATCATTTTAAATATCATTTAAACTTTCGTTATCCTGATACAATGCCATGATCATGTAACATTTGGCTATAACGACACTGTGTTTATTTTGGTGGAATGCATAATAAAATGGAATAACATTTACAACAATTATTAAAGAAAGAAGGAAATTGCACTGTAAAATACTGTTTGGAGGATCATTTTTAAGTAAACAATCCAGATGTAAAAGACACAAGAAATTGACAATAGTCAATTAAAAACAATATACCTGGATATCACTGTTCAAATAAGGAATAATAAAATTTAGACACTAATCAAAACGTAAAACAAATGTGTTAACAAATAACTACGTGTGTTCCGAGAGTGTTTTGAGTTATAACTGAGACAAATTATCTCCACTGACCAGGTAACTGACCAATCAGCGACGAGCTAATCCGTCATGCTCCCAGCAGAGCTAATTGCGTATGTGTGAAAAGGCTAGCGATAAGACCTGTGCGGTCCGAGAGTGTCTAGATTAGTTATTAAGATAAAGGATCTCCACTGGCCCGGTAACTGACCAAACATTGACGAGCTAAACGGTGATGCTTCCAACAGAGCTTGTGTATGTGCGGTGAGGCTTGCGATAAAAACTGATTATACAATACACGCTGCCCTTAGCTCGAGTTTTAAAACGCGCTATGATTTTCATAGCTATTATTTAAATATATTTGAAAAAACTGGCACAATAAAGGTACATCAATAACTTACCAATATCATTTTCAATTTATCTTATTATGTTACTACTTTGCTGTATGTCTAAGAATATTGGATCGTTTAATGAATATAATCAGAAATTTTAATTCAGTTTAATCTATATTAATCATTATCTAAGCTGAAGATATGTTGCCGTGCTCATTTTGTTTTAATTAATATATATGATGATACATACGTCAAAAACGTGTTGTTTTATTTTTTTTATCAGTAACAGGTCTTTAAGATATCATTCTATTATATGTATATGAAAAGTTAAAACGAGCATCACGATAAAAATATATAACACGTTTTTTTCTTTAATATATTTGCTTTTGAAAAAAATCTTTTGCTATACCGCACCCATTTTCTAACAAAAATATAAGATGAGATAAAAATAAGTTTTTATATTTTAGTTTCTTTTCGTCATATTTAAGCAATTTCAGGATTTATAAAGAAAGGCATACTAGGCATCCGTGCATTTTATAAAAATACATGTCTAATTACATTAAATAGTACATATGGTGTCGTTATATTGAAATATATTATATTTTACATAATAATGTATAGTCCAATACATACTATCATACACATTTACAATTTTTCTAAAGGACAAAGCAAGACTTTTCCTTTTAGAAATGTTTTATTGCGCATAAAATTACCCCAACCTCCTATTTTTCTTGGTAAGATAATGATGCCCAAAAAATACGAATAAACAAGTTTGTTACAAAATAGTCATGTGTGTGGCTTAAATCGTTCAATGTATCCATATCTATATAGTAACCATGCAACAAAAATAACGGCTATATTTAAAATAATTTAAGATATAAATTCCGGTTACATATACTTCTGTTGTATTCTCCTGGAGGTTTACGACGTTTAGCAATAGTTTGAATAATATAATCCTAATCTCATTTCATTTATACATATACAAAATATTTGTAAAACAATAAGACTAGGATAAGAACGAAAGATGAAACTTTAAGATAAATTCTTCATCAAAGAAAACATTTCTGCCATGATAAATATCGGGTAATTCACAGTTCAAATATGCATAATATACTGAACGAAACACTTTACCCGCCACCTGACATTTTATGTATTTTCCCAAATAATACCAACCACGTGCAAATTAAGCATTTCTTGTCAAGCAGATGGACACAAGTAAATGCATAGCATTTTGCAATCGGCCTTTGTAAAACCAATACATAATTTTCTGTTTTCTGACGCGACTTAATACTTTGACGAAATACAAAAGTGGCGGAATAGCTGAGTTTTGTTCAGTATTATTAGTACATTTCTAACATAATCAATTTTAAAGGAAATAGTCAAACAAATATAGTCAACAAATGCCACACTTATTTCTGTTTCTGTTATATATTATTTTCGAAAATAAATTGTATAATCTTAAGCTTCCCACTCATATATATGAAACAAAACTAAATCACGTCTACCAGCAAGTACGCGACTATTTCCTATTAAATGAGAAATGTTGCAGTAACAAATGCTTGTGAATTTCTATAATAAGCGATTTGATAATCATAAAAAAACACAAGAAAAATAAAACATTTTGAATTCATGTTTCTAAATTATAACAAGTGTAGCCAAAAAACGCGTATTGCTTCTTCCAGTTGACTTCCGTTATATTTCGCCTGTGTTGTGTGGTGGACAGTAAAAATGACACTGACTTTTCCCGCCAGTGACTAAATATCAGTGGAATACAAAAACGTTTGACCAGTTGCTTCAGCGGAAGTTGAATGACGTCAAAGTGTAGTAAGCTCCTTTAGTGCTATGAATTGTGGGACAGGCAGGGAATTATATGATATTACATTAGGGTATACACGACCTGAATCGGGAGTTGTCAGTTTCTGGGTTTTATGTAAAGTTAAACCTGTCTTAAGCAGCCAGTCAAGGGCAGGAGCAAAATTACCTTTAAGACTGGTTGTGGCTTAATGCAGGTGAATTTGCACGGAAAGCAAATAAATTGAAAACAGCAACTGTGGCTGCTTAAGACAGGTGACTGATTTATAGGTTTGACTGTATAACTCTGTATGAAAAAACTGCCAATTTCTATAAGCGATGCCGTTTTAGAATAAACATATAATTAGGACAGTGTTGTATACCATTGCATTTGTGTTATTTTCTATTCATGAAATAGTGAAAATTCCATAAACAAAACCTTGTCATGTATTTTCGTCATTCGAATCCATAAATTGATATACGAATATTGAATATAAAAATAAGACAAAGTATATCCAATTGGAGACGACGATGCTTTCAAATTATACAATCGCTACATAGCAACACAAACAAAACCAATATATTGTAATTGTAAGTATAACTGGTACAATACAAACTTGTAGAATAATTAAGAACAGTTGTCACCGCATTTGAACGTTCGGTAGCAGATCTGGTATTTGGATTTTAAACTTTGTATCCATTGCCATATCATAAAAATGATATATCAACAGGCGATACTACACGTAGATGTATCCAATGACATTGCAGAAGTCAGAGCAACAAGAGAACCTATAATATTATAAAAAAGGACCAATTGTCATGCTATCTCCATCATTGTTGGTATATGCTTGCATAGTTTAACATTACTAATCAACTCTATGTAATACTATAATGAAGTTCTTCCATAAAGACTAGACATAAGCTGATTTACTTTTTAAGAAAATTGTGAAATTCCAACCAATTCAATGAAGAGCCGGTGTATTTTTGGGAAAGCACGGTGTAACGTCAAATAGGGACATTGTAATAGGTATATCAGTTTGTTAAGTCGCGTCGCATAAATAGGAACATTGAGGCATACTAATCAAATACATCAACAAATATACACAATAGAATGCACAAATAATAGGGTGATGGCCATTGCGTGAGCATAACAAGAGCAAGGACCGTTCTTTACATTCTACTACTTATTTAAACAGAGATTTACCATGTCTGTCTGTCCCATGCGATTACGCT
The DNA here is from genome assembly GCA_029582155.1 of Panopea generosa. Classification (NCBI taxonomy): domain Eukaryota; kingdom Metazoa; phylum Mollusca; class Bivalvia; order Adapedonta; family Hiatellidae; genus Panopea; species Panopea generosa. The sequence goes on from CM055895.1 coordinate 22,063,582, forward strand.
CGTATTCGCGTTTGTCAGATGGCCGTTTCGCCGCCGAGCAAAGCATCATTTCACATGATTTTATTTAGACTGGTGGATGGGTTAAATAATACGTACGAAATTTCATTGCCTGGAGTAGTTTGAAAAAATCCACAAAGTGGGTGAGTTATTGGCCACCTAACCCCCTTGAAACTCGTTTGATATCATTCATAAACTAAATGTTGTAACTTTTATATGTTATCAACCAAACGAGCCATAGGTCTACATATTAAAGTTCATATATTTTACATGTCGAACATCAATGTGATTTGTGTATGCAAATTACTTCCATTTAGAATACTTACTCTCTTTTTTAACTAATTGTGCTACCCGTGCTGCGTCTGATATTTTAATGACAACCAATTAGTTAACCACATGAACATGTATAAATAAAATCCTATTTTTTTTTTAGTAAATTATGAATATTTTATCATCACAAATATTTCATTCGTGACGACGACCTCTGTTGACACTTTTTCTCTATGTGTGTTTGATATTGATTGTAATTACTCCATATATTAATTGTGCGCATGCTTCTTTGGTAACTGGGCTCATTCGGACCACCTCGCCGATTATCCTAATACCGAAGGATGACGGAAATAGTAAAGTATGTATGATTTAACTGGGTTGTGCTCTTTGAATGCTACGTTTCTTGATGGTTATATACTAGTCCTTATTATAAAGGACTTATTATCAAATTCTTTTTTGTTTCAAAATGAATAAATTGTTTTAGTTATTCTATATGTTCAATTAGAAACAATACAAACGACTAATCACGGACTGCTGAAATACAAATGTAGATTACGTACTGCATCTATGTTAAACTGCTAGACGTGTGAAAGTTTGAAATCGATTAAATCAAAATCGTAGTGAGTGATTCTGGGTAAAAGCAAAAAAACCTGCTAACATAATTACTTTGGTGTGTGAAGTTTCTTAACGGATGTAAGTTGACATATGCAAAAAGTCAATATTTGAATAGAAAAAGATTCTGTCTTTTCTGGTATTCATACAGGATGCATATCTCGAACAGTTCCCTGTAGGTACTATATACTATATAGTTATAGTTAACATTGCTTTATATATGTGTGTATATATAGTATTTGATTGCAGAAAATTAATTGTATTGCTTAAACTGGTCGATTCACCCATATACAGGTGAAAGTTGTTAATATCTTATTTGAGAAAAACACAACAAATGCTATAGCGATTCCAAATAAGCCTTATTGTAAAAATGTATTTTATTAATATTTTATATTGCAAGCGGAATTATACAATCAGATGCCCTTATGTATTTCGCTTACACGTGTGGACACTTATATAATCGAAAAAGTGAGTTTTGAAAAAGTAATGAAAAGTCAGTTTTGAGTCGAAAGTATGTCTTGTGTTTTCTGACATCGATAGACTGTTGCAAGGAAGAAAAACGCCGTATGAATTGACCAAAAGTTCTGTTTAGAATAAGTATGCATTGTGCGCATAATTTTGACAAGTTTAAATGCTGTTTAACATCAAGTTCAGCTCATAACAGGTTATATACTGAGCCAAGCAATTAATGATACAATAAATAAATTGTATATCATTTTATTTTTGGAAGCAATGTAAGATATTTTGATTACATTTTTTAAAATATGGAAATATGGTATTTGAGACATCGATGAAACTGAGTTCTTTTTCATTTTATTTCAACGTTATATAAATCAAAAATTAAATGATATGGTGGAAATATTAATTTCTGAAATTTTTCAACATTTGGTATGACCTTCTTGTACACTCAGTACAGCAGTGCATTACTGAGGGTCTGATTTGCATTTATTATCGGTACATTTACAGTAGGGAATTGTTTAAAATAACTTATGTTTTTGTGTATATATATATATATATATTTATGGGAGAGATAATAAATTAATACATTTATTAATACACCCAAACAATACTGAATGAATGCTTAACCCGAGCGCTTTCGGATTATATATTATTCCTTCTTCAGGAGATTAAAATGAAACTATCAATGATGATAATGTTAAGATGTCAAACGATGATAAAAACATGGAAGTATAAAAAAATCACAATAAAAAATGAATAGAATTGTGAACACGTTCACAAATTATGATGTGCACCTTTAGGCGCGCATATACTTAACAAAAATATGGAGCCAACTGTGAAATTCATATGAAAAATACCGTGTTTTCAGTAAAATACGCCGATAGAATTCAAATTGTGCTGAGTAAAACGTGAACGCAAAGTTGTTATTAAAGAAAACGTCACTCTGACGTGACATCACACAACGTCGTATACTCTTTAGCGCCATGACATCGTAAGTATTTACACGGCGACATTTATTTTGAACGTCAAAAATACAACTGGTTTTATTAAAATGATTGTGCCGTATACACCAATAAGAGAAATGAAGTACAGTTTTTATTGGAACGTATGTATATAAAATACAGAATAATAAAACATATAAAATTATGCAGAACCATCGCTTTTGTTTATACATAATGGATAAAGGGTATTGAATCGTCTGTACCAATAAGTTTCACGGTCTTTGCGTTTCTTGTCAGTCCAATCTGGATCATGATCAATGCTGTGTAATATTACATCGGCAAACGAATGCCCGTCACTGTTGAAATGTTCAAAGACGGGCGAGCGAATGAACCTGCGTAGTTTCCAATCTAATCATTGCAGATTTACACGCTGGTTCGACGACAGTTTAGTTTCGCCGATGTACTGTTAACTACATTTAGAATATGTCATTACATACACGACGTTAGCCGTTTTACAAGTAACGTGACACTTAATGGAAATACTGACTCCCGTAGAAGTTTGTTTAATTGTAGATGATTCTGGCATAATTTTACATGTTTGACAACGTGCTAAGCCACAAGGACCAGATTTTCCAACAACATAACCTTCACCAGAGCTTTTTATCTTTGCTCATACAAGTAAGTCACGCAGATTCTGAGACCTTCTGTAGGCTACAATCGGTTTCCTGGGAAACAAACATATATAACAGGTACAATAGCTGTTTTTACCGATACGTGTATTTCATAATGGGTGTTCAGTGCAGCTTGTGCAAAACGATAAAACGCCCTACTACGAATTCAAATTTAATACACAAGTTTGGTCTTAAAACATAGACAGACGTTTAAACAATCATTCAAGAACAGTTTAATTAAACATTTGTAGGGTTTAAACATTTACACATGATCAAAGTATGTATCGTTTCCGGTTTGGCTCAGCATTTATGGCATATTAATTTATATAGGTTCAAAATATTGTATTAGAGTGTTTGGGGTTGCTTTCGGAAGTATTAGTTATACCCACATTCATTCTGTGGTCTTTTTCCCCAATACAATTAACATGCCATATATATATATAACCTGTCATGTGTTCAAAATGACATTCAATCCCATTTTAAATTATCAATTAAACTTGTTATGATTCAAAATCGAAACTTATATAGTTCACTGTATGGTCCTATAAGCAGTACATTTAGACTGTGTTCATTCATACAGAACATTTGCCTGATATTATCATTAATTCCATGGATACCGGCTCAACTTCAAAATTACACGGATTACACATGTATTTCGAGTACCAGACAGCAAGTTTATTTCTGTGGCCGATGTATTTGGTTTACCAATAATGACATTGTTATATAAATAACGCATAAACTACTCTATATATAGTAATATATTTTTAACTTCCTTGTTATTGATTTATATCATGATTAATATACATTTCGTTAAAAAGCCTCTATCTCAGATATAAAAGCCGCAAGGATGAGTATTTAAACAAATTATTAAGAGATTCTATACGTTATTCAAACTAGAGTATTTTTTTTACAAACACTATGCTTCCATATTGTGTTCATTCTAATACGGCACGCTACGTTAGATAAATGTTTAATTGGCAAAACAATACTATTACGCTCATTATATATTCAATATGCAGTTTACTGAAACATCGAATGCCAAAGAAACATGGAAAAAAGAAACTCTAAGATGGACGTTGTGAGGTTTTGTACTCAAAATTGTTAACCGATTCACAGTATTTTATATTTACATCACTTCAGCATAAAATATTAGAAGGCGATTTTTAGCCGGGCTTAATATCAAAGGCATAACCTTACTTATGTCGTCGTTATCAAGCTTTGCAGTGTTCATCACCGCCAAAATGATCATACGCGACAGGGACTACTTTTTATTCATTGAATTTCATTTTGTCATGTATGTAATATAAGCAAGTAAGAAATAAAACAAACAATAAAATATAGTTTGGACTTTGTATTATGTGATTTTTAAAACAATGATGCATAAAAAAACAACAAAAGCTACAATAATATCAATCGAATTAGGAAGGATATTTATCAAAAACCGGCTATCAGTGCTTTGGTTATAAGTATGGTGTAGACGACGGCCATTTTAATGTTATTGATAAAGAACATTGTATTTACAATTTCAGCTAAACAATGTTACGAAAGCCACTCTCAAATTTCACATTTACAATTAAAGTAAAGATGTAATGACTACTATTAGTATAGTGTTCATACCACACAAGCGCATGTTGTATGTTCAATTACATTAATTCTTAGGTCTATGGTTCATTCTGTTTCATATAAACATGATAGAAAACATAGACTAAATACAAAGGTGTACATGGGCAGCTATCAAAATTTCATAATGCTTAAGTTTTATTTCGACTTTTTGTAGGGTGGGTGGGGATGTGTATTTAACAGTTTCATTGGCATGCTCATACTATTTCATGTTTAGAAATATAAATAGGTCCTCTCCGCTTCATAGTGTCTGGTATTTACATTGGCATGCTCATACTATTTTATGTTAAGAAATATAAGTAGGTTCTCTCCGCTTCAAAGTGTCTAGTATTTACATTTGATTTAATAGTATAATAGTACCTGATTGTTCTTTGTTGATATGCTAATAACAATAATACACAAAAATAATACTATGTATTCATAATTTAATTGGAACACGTTTCTGTTTATATATATTTACTGCGAATGTATGTAGAAGTTGCGAATGCCATAATGATATTTACATGTTTATGTGATGTTTATGGAGTAGGCAACTTAAAAACTCATTTGTATTGCAGCAAAACACAACAGCAATATATGCCATGACATCGTCACGTAGTCTTCATTTTTCCGTGATTTCTATAATATTATAAAAAAGTATTTAAATAGAAAAATATAATCACCTAAACTGAAATTATGATAAAAGTATTAAATTTCCTTTAATAGTTTCTCAGTAGATGGACAGCGAGATATAGAAAGGCATTTAGTGTATACAAAACTACAAAAAGGTTTTGTACACATATGCCAAAAAAAAAAACAAGTTTTCAAAGGTCAAAACCATTTTAGTCATTTACATATTGTTCAAAGACAATATAATTTATGTTGTTGTTTAGTGTATACATGACATATAAATTCCATTTGTTTTTAAATCGTCAATAGTGAGAAAATATATTTAATATAGGTATTTTAATGATCTTAATATTTTACACAACAAGATACGCTTTCTACATTTTTATCAATAGAAACTCATAAAATTAACAAATCAAATATAGAACATTATGTACATACGTGTTTTAATGGTCATTTGTTCATCTTTCATTCTTTTCTTCTGTAAATCTATCATTTCTTCTAATTCTTGAATTATAGCTTTCACTTCTGTAATGTTGTCTTCGTCGATGTTCTTAGTTTCCTTAGCGTATTGGTCAAGAACTGTCATTAAAACCATAAACTCTGTCTTTACCTCGTTTAGGTTAAGAACTTGATTATTCACTTTTGGTGTCTCTATTCCCGACCTGTATGCTTTCAAATCTCGCTTTACCATCTCCAATGCATTCAGTATTTCATTAAACTTCTCCGTTAATTCAGGGTCATATTTATAATACCTAAACATGTAATGAAACACTGCGAAAAAAGAAAAAAGAATACATATATCCTTTAATTGCATTTTGATATTCACTCGTCAGGTTAGAATGAATTTATCTTAAAATAGATATGTTGTAATAAATTATGTATACATAGGAAGATCCGTATGTAAATTTCTATATTTAGCAAATTGTAAATTCATATCCATAAAGCTGTATTGCATTTTATAACGAAGTTTGAAGATTTAGCGGATCTATAATTGATCAATGTTATTTTAGCGACATGAGCTACCCTATCAACATTTTGACATATCAATGTAAACATTAATTTAAAAGAGATATTCTCGATCTAGTGTTTGCATTGAATCAGTCATGTACATGACGAAATCAATTGGGTCTATGACTAATGAAAAGATGTTCAGATCCCATTGAAAGAATTAACAAAATCTTGACTCAACACTGTCAATAAATTTAACTTTGTACCATTAAAACACACGTCGTGTAACTTATCTTTACCTCATATTTGCTTAACACACGTCTTCTTATAACAAAAGAATAAGATAAAATATCAGTATAAAGGTTTAAGTTGGATGTTTGTCACATATTTATTAAACATATTCTTCTTACAAAATATCTGATTAGTATCAGTATGTCAATATGGCGCTTACTACATATGGTTTAAGCATATAATTTTCATAACAGAGTTATAAGGTATTTGTAAACTACATAATTATATTACCGTTTATTTGTTAAACATAGACATCTAATAACAAAACAATAAGACAATATCGGTACTGTATATATTGATTTTTATTCATTTACGTCTCAATATATGTACAATAATATAGAACATAGTACATTTAACATAATATGGCATATGCCAAAATATAAAAGGTTATAAGAGAAATAAACAAATCATAAACTATTTCATCTAATCATATATAATTATTACAAGTCATTTATGCATGAAAATATGAGGATTTATACAAACAGAATTCTCATAACAAAATATGACAGTTATCATTTATCTATATAGATATGACGTTTACAGATTTACTAAACATAGACTTCTTATAATACATTAATAGAACAATTACATGATTATCACTTGTTAATGACAAACGTCTAATTACAAAACGATCCAACACTTGTTAAACGTTGACTTTCGTAACAAAATTATATGATGTCAAACTACAGTTACATAATAAGTATAACGTTAACCACATATTTTTTAATCACATACACTTTTTGTATTATAATTAGGTCAGACATCTTTCTTGCAGTAGCGAAACATACTAAAGAAACACCTCCACAAAACTGTATACTCGTCACACTTTTACTTCATCAAAACAGGAACGCTTAGTCGTGTCCCGTCTGAAACATAAAACATTCACTATTATATAGCTATTCACGTTTTAAAAAGAATATTGAAATCAGGCTATGGGTAAAGTGACATGTACATTTGAAATTATTTCACCATTTTTTAAAGTATTGCAAAGACCGAAAAAATAGGTACTCCATGAAGGCAAGTTTCTCCTACGGTCGTAAAGTGACAGAGATTTGTAAACTGACAGATACTTGTTGACTTATTAGTATACCGTGCGGTAGTAAACTGACTGATACTTGTTAACTGACAGAGACTTGTTTACTTGTCCGTATCCACTACGGTCGTAAACTGACATATACTTGTTAACTTGTCCGTATCCCGTACGGTTGTAAACTGACTGAGACATGTTTACTTGTCTGTATGGCCCACGGTCGTAAACTGACAGAGACATGTTTACTTGTCCGTATCGCCTACGGTCGTAAACTGACTGAGACATGTTTACTTGTCCGTATTGCCTGCAATCGTAAACTGGCTGAGACATGTTAACTTTTCCGTATCGCCTACCGTCGTAAACTGACAGATACGTGTTGACTTGCCAGTATCCTCTACGGTCGTCAACTGACAGAGACATGTTTACTTGTCCGTATCCCCTACTGTCGTTAACTGACAGAGCCGTGTTTACTTATCCGTATCCCCTACTGTCTTAAACTGACAGAGACTTGTTAACTTGTCCGTATCCCCTGCTGTCGTAAACTGACAGAGACGTGTTTACTTGTCCATATCCCCTACTGTCGTTAACTGACAGATACTTGTTTACTTGTCTATATTCCCTACTGATGTAAACTGACAGAGACGTGTTTACTTGTCCGTATCCCCTACGGCCGTAAACTGACAGAGACGTGTTTACAAAGTTATAGACAGTCTACAAAGTTATAGAATACATCTTCGAATATCACTTGGTTCTTATATATATAATATCTGAACAAATATGTATTTACAGTGTAAGCAATATACATTTGGATGCTGCCACATTTGTAAATAAATAGTTTGGCGGGGTTATTTTTAAAACAATATCGTTCACTGGTGCAACGGAGAGGAAGTAAAAGTTCGAGTACACTCAAAATCTTCATCTAAGCTTCCAATTTGTCGGCTATTTCATTGTTTCTTTTTATTGTCATTTTTTGTTTGGTTTGCGTTAACATAATCTACATATTCAGCCTTCTCCACAGCCCGTTTAAGCAAAGGGACACCGTAAATCCAGTACATGCGTAATACTATTACTATCTTATTTTTACAACACAATAATTAGAATGAGGCTAGTTTTCAAAATTAAATATACATGTTAAAGAAAAGCTATTTATAGAATGCCTATAACAAATACACTAGAACAGTCGAAAAATGCTATACAAAGTTATGATCGGTTGTGTTTCAGAATGAAATATTAACACAGGTTATCAATATCTAAATTTAAATGTATCGATTGTCAATTCCCATTGCCGCACCTAACTATGCTAAATGTCGTGCTTGTATTATACCTAAGTTTAATTATATCGCCGGTATTCCCATTATTGCATACAACATATGGAAACCCACATTTATGCAAGGTCTCTTATGTGTTTATTTGAGGTGACGCGTTACGATAATAAATTACGATTGGAGAAACACTTTCAATATGACTTGTATGTAATAAATGCAAGAGCCTGGTGCTTTAAAATTTTAAAACTCTGGCAAGGGTTTGTGCTATTTAAAAAACAGACTGTTAATTTAAAAAAGAATTTCAAAGTCCAATCAAATGTATATAAGCTTAAGTAAAATATTCAGAGTTTACTCTATTTCTAATTAAAACAGAAATAGGAGAAGTAACTTAAAACATTTCAAAATCGGTTAAACTGAAATTATTTGAAATCTTAAAACTACATTCAATGCAAATTAGCATAAACCGAAAAATACAATAATCCTATGTAACTTCTAGCTTCTAGCGCCATTTTGCAAGACGTTGGTATGAACAAACTAGAGATTGAACTCCCGGCCTTTTGCATAAGAGACGGAAGCTCTACCACAAGACCATCGCTATGGTATATTTTAAAATGAATAACTTTAAATGAAATGTGATTGAAAACAATGAGAACTCTAAAATGGGTCTTAATTTTCTCTCTGGAGACTAATTTCTTCTCTTAAGCTGAAGCACTGATTTCGTCCATGTTTACTTATAAATAGTTTGCTTAATATACAGTCAACCCTGTGTTAGTGGTCACCTTCACCTTAAGCAACCACTTGTATTATACAGCCACATATTCTATTTACCATTTTTATAATTTAAGTTGTAATCAACCTGTATATGGCAGCCATCAGCCTTAAGGGGTCATTTTTGCTATTTCTCTTCAGTGGCTGCTTAAGACAGAGTTGACTGTATATTGTATAACATTTTCCTATCGTTTTAATCTTCATTGTTTAAATGTGTACGATTGTATGTATGTCATAAAAAAATTTAAACCAAATACTCTTAATATTGAAAACTTAAATACGAATGAATCTAAACATATATAATCATAAATACCTATTGTCTCTCGTTATCAGTCCTAATGTATTGCTTTTGCCTTACTACATATTGCAGATCATCAACGTCGTATTGGAAGCCATCAAATTCCTCCGCTTATTCGTCCAATATGTGAAGTATTTTGCTGTTTTCACCTTCCCTCTTTTTGTCTAAATCCGTAACACATCTCTTTAAAATCACCAATTCTCTTCTTATTTCATCTAACCTGTCATTTATTTTTTAATCATGATACAAAAGCACAAATAGAAGAATAAAATGAGTATCGCAGTTAAATATTTTTGCTCCATTTTCCAAGTTAAAGGTTTGTTTATATGGCATTCAAGCGAATAAATGCTCTAATGTGTGTCACTGTACTGTACTTTGAACATTTAAATTTAAACATCTTATTAAGAAACGAGACATTTATATACTTTATTTTTAGATGATTAGTAATATATATATATATGTATTACTAATCATCTAAAAATATGTGTATTACTAATCATCTAAAAATATGCCAAATATTGAATTCTATAATATGAACATTATTATTGTAAAGAAACTATTCAAAACATTGCAACTTATTACGAACCATTGGCGCGTGTTTAATATTTTGTATTATTTCTGTGGCTTTGGTCGGTTCATGTGACTGTAATAAGCTATAATTGCAATGCCTTTTTAATGAGCTGTCTTTATAACATTTTTTTAAAATGGACGTACGGTTACTGTTAAAAATAGTTAATTATTGCTGCCGGCTCGATTAGCTCAGTCGATAGCGCGTCTGACTGTCAATCTTGACATGAGTTCAAATCCCCGCCCGACAGTATCCGTGATGATTGATATACGACATTGCGTCTCATTGTCATTCGCTACTCATCGCTGATTCGAATGGGGAAATTATCAGTTACTGGTGGAGATAGGTGTACTCGAGTGCTGGTAAATCTTTCAGAATCCCAGGAAAGGGTGATTATGTTAACTGATCGTCTGTAAGACCTCTATTGCATAAACTGACGCTAAATTTTTTATCTGTAATATTTCACTAATTACTGTTGAGTTTACATATATGAATTGGCGTCATGCTAGTCTTTGAAATACGAGAAAAAAAGTCATTACAAATATAAATTGATACTTTTTTTTAAATTGTTCCTGTCAAAGCAATTAAAACTGATTAAATCAATATAAATCTAGCGCTAATAATAATAAACTGCGAAAATAATGATTTCCCAACAAACATTTACCGGAGTTATGCCCCTTTCCAAAATAGAATTACCGAAATTAAGCCGGGTCTTGATACATACTGAGGTAATCTGATTATTACTTAATTACTACCTTCATTATTGTTAAGTGAACATTTTTCAATATTGCCATATGTCACTTTAAGTTAGGAACCAGTATTAATCATGGTAGGGACTATTAACGCACTTTTTTTCCGAATGCTTGATAATAACTAAAAGTCCATACCACAATACACTCACAAAACAGACATCTCACCCTTTAATGGTAAATAATTTGATCCGTCAAATGAAACCAACTATTATAAATATTATATTTAAGAAATGTTACATTTTTTTTCGTACGATGAAGAAATAAAGTCTAACCTGATACCGGGAATGTTATTTGTATACAAGTCAAGCTTCTTTAAAACTGTTTAAAAATGAACATGGCTCAGCATGCGTAAATTCAATTCAATATGCATGTTACACGACGATTCATACTTTTTATAACACCTGCAAAGCATAACATCAAATCTACACAGTGTCGCCATCCGAAATACACAGAGAGTATATTCAGTATTGATATTGCTTCGAAGGCACGGAACTCATACAGCGATGACGATGGGGTCACGTCACTCCAAATACCCATTTGTTGTATTGTGTATTTAGAGTAATCTCACCAGGTTTTCATCCGATACTGTGCTGGGTCCTCTAAAACAGCATCACAGAATATTGTAATGGGAAGTCCACGTGAGACTTTAAAATCAAGTTAAACATCTTTGTGCCAGCGCTGATCCGGATCTTGAAGACCACGCAGGAAGACCTGTAATCGTTTTTCTTCCAATCAATATCAAATCTACGCGTAATGTTAGCATATTGAGTATATTATCAATGCAGTGGTAGTGTCTGTATGTATATCTTTCAGGCCGCCCGTTCGTCCGTCCGTCCATAGTTAAGCGTCTAGGGTTTAGTGTTAGTCATTTTTTGGACGGTTAAAAAACATTTGAAAAAAATTATGCGGCTATTTTTACAGGTAATAAGCTGGGCGCAAAGAAGCCACTTTAATATCCATTCGTAAGAACGTCCGCCCAACCGTCCGTCTCATTATGTCTCTATGGCTGTTTAATCTAATTGATGACCCTAACCTTATTGGCATCATTTTATAAAATCAAATTTACATCTTAACAGGATTTCTTCGTAGCAAATTTGTACAACACAGATATATACATCTAAGATCTTCTAAAATCATTGGAAAAGCAAATATTGTATGACCCATATGACCTACACGTTTATTGTGTTTATTATTTCATTCACAATCAAATAAAAGTTATTCGCTTCATTTCCTGTAGTCCATAAATGTGACATGTTGATATTTAGGTAAAGGTATTAGACGTTAACATAACTTGTGAATAAACGCGACAGCTGTTCAAAAGCTAAATAATAATTCTATGAAGAAAGTATGTAAAAGAACGTAACCGATACTACACGAACAGAAAGACATTCTATATATAGATAACGATATAAAAACATAACTATGTGCTTCTTGGTATATTTTATTTAACAGAGTGTTGGGGTACATATAATGGCACATAAATATATATCAGATCTAACTGACATCATATGACAAATATATGACACACATAAACACGCACGTGCAAGCACGCACACACACACAAATTAAATTGATGTCGTTCTTAATTAAAAAACAGCAAACCATATAAAACGATAAGATTTTACGAAATATCTTGTAAAATTATTCAAAGAATATAAAAAATAAAACAATTCACATGACTCAGAATTTTAGATATTCTTAAAACCATACATATGAATTATTCAGCTATTATAATATGTATAATTGAAGAATGGATATCAAAATCTGCTGACAACCCATCACAACATCTTCAATATAACTAATATCTATACTATATATTTAATCGGGGGCGGTAGAATAATGGATATATTGTTTGCCGCTCACGTCAGAGGTTGCGGGTTCGATCACCAGCTCAACCCGATGCCTATAATAAAACAAAACTCAGTACTGGTACTACCAAGGAAGAGAACTCGAGAGCGGTTCATATAAACTTTCATCGCAATCGAGCTAAAATCAATTTGTATAAAACTAATATCTATAATAATCAAAGTACTGATAAGAGGGTTTTTATAAATATGCATATACCTTCCTGGTTTGATTGATACCAGTGTAGTGTTTTGTTTGTTATGACAATTTGTTTTTTTAAAAAATGACCTAATACAATGTCAATAACATCGTTTCATTGTTTGATTTGTTCCTGCTGGTATCTATAAATTATATGGGAAAAAATGAAATTCGGGGAATGAAAAGGAATCCGTCACGTATGATCAAATTGGCGGTTTGATCACGAAGACATAAGCAGGATTATGTCTTTGTCATCAAGCCCGAATAATAATGAATACAAAACATTATACAAAAGAAGTAACAAATGATAATTCGAACAGCCAGTACCAAGGCTTCATTTTATATACCTAACTTTTTTAAGAATGTATAAAAAAACATGTTTTTGGAGTCATTATCAATAATCTAAGTTTCAAATTTTAATATTCTGGGTAGATATACGCATATGCTGAGAACTGTGCTCTGACTTTTAGCAAAAAGTATGTTTGGTGTTTTGCAATTTTAAGGGTAATTAATCATCCAAGACACCAGCATGTGTTAGGTAATGATGACATTTAAAAGTATCGTGTTGGTTTTCAGATGGAGTGTTAATCACTACAAGGTCCATTACAACACATAAACCTGTCAAAATAAACAGCAAAAAACAGCAAAGATTATGATCTTTATATCGCTGCTGTAATGTATCACTTAAGTGTTAACATTACCACCAAAACGTTTACATAAATAAATTGGTATAATAACCCATATCTTTGATCTAATAAATCATAACTAGTCATGACATGTTCAATTATTATGAATCCACTTTCAGTGAAATATATATGTTGTTAAAGTGTACTTAAAAGAAATGGCGTGCTTCGTGAAACATACATCTTGAACCTTGTATCTCTGTTTATCTCTCACTCTCTGTCTTTTGTTATATTTACTTCATTTTGCAACTGTGATTGGTAACGTTTCATTAATCAATGTCTTTCAATACTATATAGAACAAAAACAGATCAATAAAATATCTAAGTGAGCTGCATTTTATTTTTTAAATATTTTTGAAATAGTGTATTTTATTTATTTTGTTATAGTCTCTCGTCTAACATATATTAACGAGTATACTGAATCTCAGTCTAATTTGTTTTTGCAGACAGATGCTTACTTAAAAAGGATTTACTTTCCTTAAAAACTTATTTTCATCTTCTTATTCTTTCAATTTTACTTTGATTGATACAAACGTGTTTCACACCGTTGCACTTGTTTTATTGATGAAATATTGTAATGGTAACATTTTATTTATAACATTTTTCTATAATTAACGGCTGTCACGGTTCAAGCAAATACTATGGTTTAAAGGACAAACCGCCACGTACATTTGTTTTACTTACTGTTTATGAGGACTATGACGCTGAGTGGTCTTTGGTTAAATGTTAAATAAAAAAATGTATTATATATGTTGATAATACCTAAGAGGTCTCCTTTGGCCGTAATGGGGCCAAAATTCTGCCCCATCCCCCTGCACTTGAATATATCCCCCCCCCCCCCCACCCACAAAAAAAAAAAAATATTGATTGAAAATTTCCGCCCTATTGTAAATGTAGGTGAAACATTATTGTTCAGAAAAATCAAAGAAACATGCGACTTGTTAGGCTTATGTCCCTTTCTTCAAATTGTTATATACGTAGTATGAGTTTTTATGCATAACCACAGATACGATGTGAGAAAATGACGCGAAATTCTCCTCAGAGGAATACCCTATGACAGCTTTATGTCAATTAGTATAAAATGTCAATTGATTGTATTATACTGCATTCACAGCTGGTTCATTGTAAATAAACAATACGTATACTGTAAGTAACATCTGCAATGATCAAGAAATATGTTAGTTTACATTTTTTAGCACCAAAACCTTTAACTGAACATTACTATTATTTTTTTATTAATTTATTATTATTTTTTGTTGATGAAATACTTTAAAACGATAACTGATAATATTAAAGATCCACAAATTTGTTTTTCGCGTGCTTCCTAATCATTCATGGTGGTTTTTATATACAAATTCACCTCTGTTGATTCAAATCAGATTTTGAAACATGAAAATGCAAAACTATTATATTTTCATAGAAAACTCATCACAAGATGGCGCTGTCTCTATTGTATACTTTTGTGTTTGTAATTAATGGGTTATCACCTAACATATACTTAATATATTATGGAGATAGACTAGATATATAGATATAATGTATGGTCTAAAACAATTACAGTTTTTCATCATTACAAATATATGGAAAAATAAATACACATTTAAATAATATGTATTAACTAATTGCTTTCTTATACTGATAATCTTATACTATGGCTACTATCTTATTTAAACTGTCTTTAAACATCGTGAATATTTTGGATAAGCTCTTCGGAAGTAAAAATTGTACATAATCGGCCAACTCCGCCATCCTTCGGTATTATACCACGTGGGAAGTGCATGTTAACATTACGAGAGGGATGAGAGCGAGTGTCATCGGATTTCCAACGACGAACACACCAAACAAACTTATTGACTCAACAAAAATCAGTCTAACCACGTGATAGTTGCAAAACGATAAATAACACACACGTCAAAGTAACACATATATAATAAAAGCAATATTGGAATTGATAAAAATAACAGTATTATACCAGTATCATACCATGACCCGCATGAATTACGTATATAACATGCCACATTAGGAATATTGTTTTTAAAATTTTCATTACTTTTAAAAAATAGACCTAACGTACAAATGCCTGGTAGATACGTCCAAGTTTAGTCTATGCCGCGTGTTTTCCGTTTGCAGAATATTGATGAATCAGGAATTATGTAATTGTTTGTTTGAGTGCCATCGTTATTTTAATGAAAATTGATATTCTCTATTGAAAAACAAAACTAGTGATCGTAAGACCGAATACCATATGACGATGACCTATCAAAAAGGGATTTGGTTTCAGAGATGCAACCAATAAAACACGTGGTAAGAAATTAAGATAAATAGAATGTAATGTCGGTTATTTATGTACAAATATTGTAGCAGTATGTATTAACGGTCCAAACATTAAAGTTAAAATGCAATTATACTTCTTCCTTTAATCTTGTATGATAACAGATATTAAATCTAGTTTGAAATATTATGTTTTTATGACATAAATGCATATAAAACATGATTGTATTACATATGATAACATGCAAAGTTATATGAAAGTGACGGTAGTTTAAATGATATATTAAAAGATACAAAAACAATAATTAAGGATAATGCCGCATCAACAATTGGAACATTTATAAGTTTAATCGGATAACACGCCGAGTGCAGCTGGCAATCGAATAGCGTTCTTATTAATATGAATTATAAACTAACGAAACACATATGCTTGATGTTGTTTTAATGATAATTGGCATGTTTTATGAATCAATCCAACTAAAATCAATGTATAGTCACGTTTCTATTACAACAGAATAATCCATTCCATTAAATAAAAAAGCTCGATATCATGTGTTAGGTTTTTCAAGATTCGTTATCAATATGTTGCGGAATACTTCTCTCAACGCCATGTCAAAAATTGATTTTTATAGGCAGTTACAAATTAATAACTTAGTTTATCTAGATATATTGTATGATACACTGCATAAGCAGCTTACGTTACTGAAATTGTATAAATATATTGTATGATACACTGCATAAGCAACTTACGTAACTCAGATTGTATAGATCTATTGTATGATACACTGCATAAGCATCTTACGTAACTCAGAGTGTATAGATATATTGTATGATACACTGCATAAGCAACTTACATAACTCAGATTGTACAGATATATTGTATGATACACTGCCAAAGCAACTTACGTAACTCAGATTATATAGATATATTGTATGATACACTGCATAAGCAGCTTACGTTACTCAGATTGTATAAATATATTGTATGATACACTGCATAAGCAACTTACGTAACTCAGATTGTATAGATCTATTGTATGATACACTGCATAAGCATCTTACGTAACTCAGAGTATATAGATATATTGTAAGATACACTGCATAAGCAACTTACATAACTCAGATTGTATAGATATATTGTATGATACACTGCCAAAGCAACTTACGTAACTCAGATTATATAGATATATTGTATGATACACTGCATAAGCAACTTACATAACTCAGATTGTATAGATATATTGTATGATACACTGCATAAGCAACTTACGTAACTCAGTTTATATAGATATATTGTATGATACACTGCATAAGCAACTTACGTAACTCAGATTATATAGATATATTGCATGATACACTGCATAAGCAACTTACGTAACTCAGTATATATAGATATATTGTATGATACACTGCATAAGCAACTTACGTAACTCAGTTTATATAGATATATTGTATGATACACTGCATAAGCAAATTACGTCACTCAGATTATATAGATATATTATATGATACACTGCATAAGCAACTTACGTAACTCAGATTATATAGATATATTGTATGATACACTGCGCAAGCATCTTACATAACTTAGTTTATATAGATATATTGTATGATACACTGCATAAGCAACTTACATAACTCAGATTATATAGATATATTGTATGATACACTGCATAAGCAACTTACATAACTCAGATTGTATAGATATATTGTATGATACACTGCATAAGCAACTTACATAACTCAGATTATATAGATATATTGTATGATACACTGCATAAGAAACTTACATAACTCAGATTATATAGATATATTGTATGATACACTGCATTAGCAACTGATATAACTTAGTTTATCTAGATATATTGCATGATACACTGCATAAGCAACTTACATAACTTAATTTCGATAGATATATTGCATGATACACTGCATAAGCAACTTACATAGCTCAGATTGTATAGATATATTGTATG
Organism: Panopea generosa; assembly: GCA_029582155.1. Taxonomy (NCBI): domain Eukaryota; kingdom Metazoa; phylum Mollusca; class Bivalvia; order Adapedonta; family Hiatellidae; genus Panopea; species Panopea generosa. The sequence continues at coordinate 22,081,654 of CM055895.1, forward strand.
ATACACTGCATAAGCAACTTACGTCACTCAGATTATATAGATATATTGCATGATACACTGCATAAGCAACTTACGTCACTCAGATTATATAGATATATTGTATGATACACTGCATAAGCAACTTACATCACTTAGTTTATATAGATATATTGTATGATACACTGCATAAGCATCTTACATAACTCAGATTATATAGATATATTGTATGATATACTGCATAAGCAACTTACGTAACTTAGTTTATATAGATATTTTGCATGATGCACTGCATAAGCAACTTACATAACTCAGATTATATACATATATTGCATGATACACTGCATAAGCAAGTTACGTAACTCAGATTATACAGATATATTGTATGATACACTGCATAAGCATCTTACGTAACTCAGATTATATAGATATATTGCATGATACACTGCATAAGCAACTTACGTAACTCAGATTATATAGATATATTGTATGATACATTACATAAGCAACTTACGTCACTCAGATTATATGGATATATTGTATGATACACTGCATCAGCATATTACATAACTTAGTTTATATAGATATATTGTATGATACACTGCATAAGCAACTTAAGTAACTTAGATTATATAGATACATTGTATGATACACTGCATAAGCATCTTACGTAACTCAGATTGTATAGATATATTATATGATACACTGCATAAGCAACTTACGTAACTCAGATTATATAGATATATTGTATGATACACTGCATAAGCAACTTACATAACTCAGATTGTATAGATATATTGTAAGATACACTGCATAAGCAACTTACGTAACTCAGATTATATAGATATATTGTATGATACACTGCATAAACAACTTACGTTACTCAGATTATATAGATATATTGTATGATACACTGCATAAGCTTCTTACATAACTCAGATTGTATAGAAATATTTTATGATACACTGCATAAGCAACTTATGTAACTCAGAATTTATAGATATATTGTATGATACACTGCATAAGAAACTTACATAACTCAGATTATATAGATATATTGTATGATACACTGCATAAGCATCTTACATAACTTAGTTTATATAGATATATTGTATGATACACTGCATAAGCAACTTACATAACTCAGATTATATAGATATATTGTACGATACACTGCAAACCCAACTTATATAACTCAGATTATATAGATATATTGTATGATACACTGCATAAGCACATTACATAACTTAGTTTATATAGATATATTGCATGATACACTGCATAAGCAACTTATGTAACTTAGATTATATAGATATATTGCATGATACACTGCATAAGCAACTTACATAACTCAGATTATATAGATATATTGCATGATACACTGCATAAGCAACTTACGTAACTCAGATTATATAGATATATTGCATGATAAACTGCATAAGCAACTTACATAACTCAGATTATATAGATATATTGTATGGTACACTGCATAAGCAACTTACATAACTCAGATTATATAGATATATTGTATGATACACTGCATAAGCAACTTACATAACTTAATTTCTATAGATATATTGCATGATACACTGCATAAGCAACTTACGTAACTCAGATTGTATAGATATATTGTATGATACACTGCATAAGCGACTTACATAACTTAGTTTATATAGATATATTGCATGATACACTTCATAAGCAACTTACGTGACTCAGATTGTATAGATATATTGTATGATACACTGCATAAGCGACTGACATAACTTAGTTGATATAGATATATTGTACGATACACTGCATAAGCAACTTACAAAACTCAGATTGTATAGATATATTGTATGATACACTGCATAAGTAACTTACAAAACTCAGATTATATAGATATATTGTATGATACACTGCATAAGCATCTTTCATAACTCAGATTATATAGATACATTGTATGATACACTGCATAAGCAACTTACATGAATCAGTTTATATAGATATATTGCATGATAGACTTCATAAGCAACTTACATAACTCAGATTATATAGATATATTGCATGATACACTGCAAAAGCAACTTACATGAATCAGTTTATATAGATATATTGCATGATACACTGCATAAGCAACTTACGTAACTCAGTTTATATAGATATATTGCATGATACACTGCATAAGCAACTTACGTAACTCAGTTTATATAGATATATTGCATGATACACTGCATAAGCAACTTACGTAACTCAGTTTATATAGATATATTGTATGATACACTGCATAAGCAACCTACATAACTCAGATTGTATAGATAAATTGTATGATACACTGCATAAGCAACTTACATAACTCAGATTGTATTGATATAACTCAGTTTATTTAGATATATTGTATGATACACTGCATAAGCAACTTACTTGAATCCGTTTATATAGATATATTGTATGATACACTGCATAAGCAACTTACGTAACTCAGATTATATAGATATATTGTATTATACACTGTATAAGCAACTTACATAACTCAGATTATATAGATATATTGTATGATACACTGCATAAGCAATTACGTAACTCAGATTGTATAGATATATTGTATTATACACTGTATAAGCAACTTACATGAATCTGTTTATATAGATATATTGTATGGTACACTGCATATGCAACTTACGTAACTCAGATTATATAGATATATTGTAATATACACTGTATAAGCAACTTACGTAACTCAGATTATATAGATATAGTGTATGATACACTGCATAATCAACTTACGTAACTAAGATTGTATAGATATATTGTATGGTACACTGCATAAGCAACTTACATGATTCCGTTTATATAGATATATTGTATGATACACTGCATAAGTAACTTACATAACTTAGTTTTTTATAGATACATTGTATGATACACTGCATAAGCAACTTACATAACTCAGATTATGTTCTCACAACTTGGAAATAGAATTTGGCATATATACTGGCATTGACCGACTAGATCGCTGCCGGTGCCGGTAAGCTATGTTATCAAAATAATAATATTAATTATATAATTCATTAAGTCGGCACTTTTCGAAAATTTCAATATTTTCAACATTTTTTCCTATAAAACTTGATAAAATACACTCAGGAAAAAAAGAAAGTTCACAGGCGTCAATAACGTGGATATGAGCCATTCGCCCAGATACATACATGCACTCGTTATTGACGTCTGTGAATTTTGTCCTTTTTTAACCTTTAGGGGTAGCTTCGAAAAATGAAAAGAAAACATATATATTTTTTTTAATCAGATAATACTTTCTGCACTTAATTTACTTGTATGTAAGTTGTGCGTTTTCAAAGTCCATGAGTGTATTTAAAACATTGATCGGTCTATATATTACGGTTATATCTTCAACGACGATGTACAAGAACCAACGGAAGAAGTACAGAACTACACGATCACCGAGTCTCTAAAATACTATATACGTACGTCTGTCTGTCTGTCTCTGTCCCTCTGTCTCTCTCTATCTCTCTCTCTCTCTCTCTCTCTCTTTCTTACAATGTTTCAATATGGTTTACCAGTTAAGATAATACCTGACATTTGACTAGGACATGAAAATATGTTAATAAACAACCACAGCTGGTAAAAAAAATACACAATAATTCTAAAAAGAAAACACGCAAATGAGCAAAAAAAACAAGTATTGAATGAAATATTATTGGAATACACTGATCCACATTCTAAAGATATAGAAGACATATGTGCTAATTCTCTTGTTACATTATGTTCAACAGATGTTCGATGTAAAGATAATGGTACAAAAACTGCAAGGAGTAATAGAGGTCAGGTTTAATTGACACCATAGAAAGTATGATGGACAATACTAATTAAGCAAATAAAAAGATTTGATTTTTATACTAAAAGGTTGGTAAAACTATTCGTAATGCATAAAAAGTAAACAAAAATCACATAACTGAGAATTTAATAATTACTTGCAGTTTTCTATTTCCTTTTAAAAATGTGCGGGTGATCATCAGAGTTATACTTTAATAGAAACCTGGTTTACGGTTGCACCAAACCTCTTGTCAATAAATCATTAAAACGATGATGTCAAAAGGAGGTCCCATCGTTCAGTTAAGATTTTGTTCTATATAATTTCATTGTTAGTTTGAATTATTTCTCTACTTCGATTTTGGAACACGTTCTTACAACTTATACAAATCACGCTCAAAGTCTTCCTGGTTAAAACCAATACTAAGCAAATGCGGAAAAAGTGTCATGTCCAAGGACACCACACATAGCTGTCGGGGAGGATCGAACCCACGATGCTGAATTCGATGCTTTACCATTGAACCATGCGCTCCACTGTTGTAGTTATAATTTATGTTCTTTATTTCCAACTTTAATATTATTAAGTTCTGCAAATTTAAGCAGATGCTAAGGATTTGAATTTCAGAAAAAAATGTATGTTTGGTGTTATGCATTTCCTTCAGGGAAGTAAATCATCTAAGACATCAGCTAGTGTTAGGTAATATTAAAGTTTAAAATATCCTGTTGGTTTTCTGATTGAGTGGTTATCTCTATCAGGAACATTACAACACATAAAAGCGTCAAATAAACAACAAAAACAGCAACGATTGTGATCTATGTATCGCTATTGTAATGCACCACTTAAGTTCGTACATTACCGCTTAAATACTTACACATAGACACTGATGTCATAAGTCATATATTGTCATGAATTGTTTATCTTTTCTGTACCACACTTTCAGTGAATTATATCTATTTGTTAAAGCATACTTAAAGAAATGGCGTGCTTCGTGAAACATTAAATATAATCTGATAAACCGACTGTTACACACCGATACTGTATCTAATGAAGAAATATTATGAACTGATATATTGATAATGACATGGAATCCTGTATATAAACAGTATACGTCAATGAGATTTTGCAGGAACAAAATGTTCGAATGGAATTTATTCCGATGATATAAATGCTTTGTCACCAGTATGGAAGATAGCCCAGGTTTTAATTTAGAATATCCGAACGCTTTTAGAACAAATGCATATAAATCTTCGGTGCTTTAAGCATTATGTTAAGTTTTTTTTCTGTCTGCCTCATTATCAATCTGTTTGTCCGTTTGTATGTCTTTCTCTATTAATGTCGATCCTTTTATCTCTGTGTATCTCTCTGCCTCTTTCTCCCTACCTGTCTTCCTCTACCACTCTATTCAATCTTTCTTCTCTCTTTCATTTTGTCTGTCGTATTGTCTTTATCAGTTCTATGTCTGTAAGCAAAAATCAGTGCATAGTAATCAGTATATTACAGATAGAATATTCCAATCCTTAAACTCTAAGAGCTCGACAGCATTGTGATAAATATGTTCTGGAAAGCTTCTCTTCACACCATGGCAAAACCTGGATTGTTACAGAAAGTTTAAATTGTCATTGTGGTATGAATATTATATAGATACATTGTATACTGACACACTCTGTAAGCAAATATTCGGAGAAAATTTCAATAATTTCAGCAATTCTTCCTCCAACATAATTATAATACATAATTAAATTTTAACACTGAATTAATGTTTTAATATTACAGTTAATCTCAACCTGAAACTGTAGATTTTATGACCAAATGAACATAGCCTATCTGCTGTTAAACAAAGAAATACCGCTGTTTGAACACACATCAACACTTTACATATTAAACGAATAGTTTATAATTTATTCAAGTGTAACTTTTTGCATATCAGACAGTGTATATATTCAGGACAGGACGAATCGGTTGTTGTTAATGTTTGGTATCTAGCGCCGATTTCATTAATGTTTCAGTTATATCGCGACTGTATTGACTTGAGACAATATTCTAAACGCTGTCACACTGGAGTATCATGCCTCACACATGATATGTTACCCCGCCCAGTCATATTAAACCGACACCGGGCCGACCAGACCTATAATCATCTTATCCTCTTAATGCTGAACGCCAAGCGAGGACGCATTTTTGTACCATTTTTCAAGTCTTTGGTATGACCCGGCCGAGGATCGAACCCACGATCTTCCGCATGTGAGGCGGACGCTCTACCCCTACCGATACGATCAATATAATTGTTTTATTTTTTGTTCGGAAAGTCTCTTTCTGTTAAAAAAATGTCCACGAACTTATTGAAGAACCCTCGTATATCATAAAACGAACAGCATCACTAAACGAAAAGGAATAATAAATCCAGCGGAACTCACAGATAAAAAAAGTCCTGTTGATGCAACCATCGCCATAATTAAATTATATCTACAAATCCGGAAGCATAAGTAGAACGCATGAATAAGCTTACTTTATATATTAAGTAAAAAGCATTCGATATAAGATGTAACAATAAGTATATCACGATCATCAGTTAAACTGAAGCTATAGTTTGTAGTAAACTTGTACTTTATTGTTGTTTGGTTAGCACAATTCTTTAACTTGTAAATACAACATGATATTATAAAGGAATTTCGTAGTTAAATTGACGAGCCATCCAAGTCCCACGGTAAATACACATTAAGTATATATTGTATTCTACCCTAGCGGGTTGTCGATCTTTGTCATTCATTATGTCACAATATGCATACTCAAATATAATATGCAGACTTTCTTTTAAATTGATCTTTTGGACAGTTTAACATTTTTTTTGTTTTTTTACGAAGCCCAATAGTGTTGAAAATATTTTGTCGATTCAATTCTGGAGCATTTTCAAAGAAACTTGAAAATCCCTCTATATAAATAATGAATCAAATTTGCCACTAGCATCTTAATCAGTTAGTATAAGAACATATTTATAAGGAGATTCTTTGCTACTAGCATCTTTATCCGTTAGTACAAGAACATATTTATTAGGAGATTCTTTGCTACTAGCATCTTAATCAGTTAGTGTAAGAACATATTTATAAGGAGATTCTTTGCTACTAGCATCTTTATCAGTTAGTACAAGAACATATTTATTAGGAGATTCTTTGCCACTAGCATCTTTATCAGTTATTACAAGAACATATTTATAAGGAGATTATTTGCTATTAGCATCTTTATCAGTTAGTACAAGAACATAACTATAAGAAGATTCTTCATTTCTTTTATTCCAATGACAATAAAGATTAATTGATGTTGGAGAAAAATGAATATTGGCCTAATAATAAAAGCAAAGTGACATTCAACACAATTAAAAGGTGTTGATTGTTTTGTTTTCAAAATAAAATAGCATTAAGGTATTATGTTCTATAAGGCATCTGCTGATGCTTCGTGTGTGTTTGTATTGTACTTATAATTATGATAATGAATGTTAAAGCAGTATAGGCATTGTGTTCTCTAATTGAATATAAAGTTCATTCTATACTTCAATTTAACTATCCTAAAGAAGATGGTATACTGTTATAGAAAAGAGTTTAATTACGGCTAATAACGGCACAGATTCTGTAAAATATAATTAAAGATTATCTTATAACTGAAAATTAGAACAATCATTGTTTAATTCAAACTGCAATTAAACGTTGCGCTTTTACAAGTGCAATAAGCTGCTAATGAAGTTAAATTGGACACTTTAAAATTGAAGATGTTCTCTTAATGTGTTGCAATATTAAAACCTAATTATAGTTTTGTTTCAAGTAGTAAAACAGTGTGACTGGTAATTTTAATGCTGTCTGAAAATCAGGCCTCTTTTACGAAATAAGGTTTCTCTTATAGACGGTGGTATCGTCTTGCTCTCAAATGAAATATTCAAAATGCTTGTTCATGTCTTATATATGATTATTCTACACGTATTATGAGTATTTAGGGGATTCTTTTGAAGCCTGTTTCGCTGGTCATCCCTTGAATTGGATTTTACGCCGTATTCAAGTCATACCAGGTTATCTATGGAGTATCAAGTGTCAGTGATGGAGAAAGACCCTCAATTTATCTGATCTCTCTGCAAGTAACTGGCAAATTATCTCACATAACGTCATAACGTATTTGTAACAATATGGGTTCAAACCTACAAGAGGTAAGTGGTCGTTAGGCGACAGCACATAAGACCATTCAGCAATGAAGAACCCCAAGAAAGACATTCTACCATGTTTGTAGAGTTTTAGATCTGTATATATCATTATAGTTTTAGATCTGTATATATCATTATAGTTTTAGATCTGTATATATCATTATAGTTTTAGATCTGTATATATCATTATGTTGTTATTATCCTGTTGAAATAATATATAAACTGAATCATTTTTATAGTAATGGTGCTTGTTTCAGTCATCATCTATCTTCGTCTGTGTGTAATAGATAAATATTGTTTTCATGAGTTCCCGTCCGTCCGTCCGTTCGTCTCTCTCTCTCTCTCTCTCTCTCTCTCTCTCTCTCTTATTAGAAAGGTTGTCTTTGGTTAATAACCTTAGCTGTAATTGTGTACAAGAAAAGAGCAATCTGAAAGAATGATATATTATCGAATCAAATTTACATTTTATCACGACTTTTCATAGCAAATTTTATAGTTTATCTTGGAATTTCATTAGGCCTGAGCTAATGTACATGCATCAAAGATCTTCTTGGCCAGTTTATCACTCTGCAGTATATGGCCTATATGACCTACATGTTTATTATTAGAATACTATATTTTCACTTACAAAAACAAATATTCGCTTCATTCATCATAGTCCATCAAGGTGATTGGCATTTGGCCACACTTATTAAAAGGAAACAAAACAATATGAATTAACATCACAGCTGGTCTGACAGCTTTCGAAGAATTATAAAGAGAAAACACGTAAATGAACAAGAAAATATTTAATGGACGAAATGTTTTTATGATACTACACTGAATGACATTCTAAAGATATAGGCAAAGATATCATGGCATATGTGTTGATTCTATTGTTATAGTATGTTCAACAGATGTTTGATGCAAAGATAATGCACAAAAAGGCAATGATTAATAGAGGTCAAGTCTGATTGACATTATATGATTTATGATAGACAGGACTAATCAAGCAAATAAAACGAATTAATTAATATACTAAAAACCTGGTATAATTATTCGCAATTCATCAAATATAAAAAACATAACTGAGGATTTAATATTTTCTTACAATTTTCTATTTGTTTCAAAACTATATAGATTGATTTTCACGCCGATAATTTCATTCAGTATCAATATGAGATCTAAATCTGTTGATTTTTAGAGTTATATTTTAATAGAAAATGTAATGAAACTATGGAAAAAGGATGTAAAAATAGTTAAAATTTAATATAAAATAAAACTAAACTATGGAACTTTATGAATTAGTTTTGTCATTAATTTAGAACTGTTACAGTTATAATTTGACCTTAATCTTCCGTGACATTTCTATATGATTTATGAAAAATGACAAACATTGATAAAAAAAGGTTTCAAAAATAAGTGTCAATCGGGAGACGTAGCATTCAAATAATAACACATCTCAACATTATGCACATAATCAAACTATAGAATAATACTTAATAAGTGACACAATAATACATAACGTTCGGGTTATCAGAATAAAAATGGCCACGTGTGTGCTTGAACCTGGTTTACGGTTGATCTGACCTCGCTCTTCCATCTGTAATCAAAGATTATAAGAACTTGAATTTCAGTAAAATGTATGTTTGGTGTTCTGCAATTTTTGATGGTAGTAAATCATCAAAGACATCAGCATGTGTTAGGTAAATGTTAAAATTTAAAAGTAACGTGTTGGTTTTCAGATTGAGTGTTTATCATTACAAGGCCTATTACAACTGTGATTTATATATCGCTGCAATTATGTACCACTTAAGTGCTTACATAACTGCCGAAACGTTTCCATATAGACATTGGTATAATACACCATATCTTTGATATAATAAATCATATCTGGTCAAAACATGTTTATATATTATGCACCTCCCTTTCGGTGAATTATATCTGTTTTTAAAGTATACTTAAAGAAATGACATGCTTCGTAAAACATACACTATAAAAAGATGCTGTATCTGATATTAACTGATATATTGATAATACAGTGAATTCCTGGATAGCCCTGGATTTAATGTAGAATATCCAAACGCTTTTAGAATGAATGCATATAAATCTTATGTGCTTTTTGTGTAGTTTCTTAAGTGATAGACTTTAATGTCATTTCAATATATGTTTAAAAGCGAAATACAGATACTGGGATACGGAATATAGTTTCTGTTTCATATTGTTTCGTCTATATATTACAATATATTTTATTTGTAATAACCGCGCAGATACAATATAATTTATTTGTAATAAAATCTCTGATATAATATATTCTATTATTAGTAAACTCTCTGATACACTAAATTTTATTTGTAATAAACTCTCTGATACATTATATTTTATTTGTAATAAGCTCTCCGATACATTATATTGTATTTGCCATAAACTCGCTGATACATTATATTGTATTTGCAATAAATTCGCTGATACATTATATTGTATTTGTAATAAACTGTCTGATACATTATAATGTATTTGTTATAAACTCGCTGATAAATTATATTTTATTGGTAATAAACTCTCTGATACATAATATTTTATTTGCAATACATGCTATGATACATTATATTGTTTTTGTAATAAACTGTCTGATACATTAAATTTTATTTGCAATAAACTCTCTGATACATTATATTGTATTTGCAATGAACTCTCTGATACATTATATTTAATTTGTAATAAACTCGCTGATACATTATATTTTATTTGTAATAAACTCTCTGATAGTTTAGTTTAAACATATTTATTTCAATATATCATGAAATGGGGTCGGGCCACAAGTTCTGCCAACATTAGATTCGGCCCTTCCCCTAGATACTCTCTGATACAATATATTGTATTTGTAATAAACTTGCTGATTCATTATATTTTATTTGTAATAAATTTTCTGATACATTATAGTGTATTTGAAATACATTCTCTGATACATTTTATTGACTTTGCAATAAACTTGCTGATACATTATATTGTACTTGTAACAAACTCTCTGATACATTTTATTGTATTTGCAATAAACTCTCTGATACATTTTATTTACTTTGCAATTAACACACTGATACATTAAATTTTATTTGTTATAAACTCTCTGATGCATTTTATTGTATTTGCAATAAACTTTCTGATACATTATATTGTATTTGCAAAAATCTCTCTGATACATTATATTTACTTTGCAATAAACTCTCTGATACATTAAATTTTATTTGTAATAAACTCTCTGATACAATATATTTTATTTGTAATAAGCTCTCTGATACATTATATTGTATTTGTAATTAACTCTCTGATACATTATATTGTATTTGCAATGAACTCGCTGATACATTATATTTTATTTGTTATAAACTCTCTGATACATTATATTGTATTTGCAATAAATTCTCTGATACATTATATTTACTTTGCAATAAACTCTCTGATACACTTAATTTTATTTGTAATAAACTCTCTGATCCATTATATTTTATTTGTAATAAGCTCTCTGATACATTATATTGTATTTGCAATTAACTCTCTGATACATTATATTTTATTTGTAATACACTCGCTGATACATTATATTTAATTTGTAATAAATTCGCTGATACATTATATTGTATTTGTAATAAACTCTCTGAGAGTTTAGTTTAAACATATCTTATTTCAATATATTATGAAATGGGGTCGGGCCAGAAGTTCGGCCAACATTAGATTCGGCCCTTCCCCTAGATACTCTCTGATACAACATATTGTATTTGCAATGAACTCTCTGATACATTATATTTTATTTGAAGTAAACTCGCTGATACATTATATTGTATTTGTAATAGACTCTCTGACACGTGCATTATAATAACACTTGATGAACCATCCTGCTACTTTCTGTTTATTTTGTTTGTTATTTTATCCATTACTTCGTTTTTAATACAACTTTCTGATTCATACGACTTTGTTTATAATTTCTCAATCGGAATCACACATATTACAATTTCATAATACTAGTAAACCAAATCGGAGTCATATCATTTAGATCACTCGATCACAGAGGACCCCTCAGACGATCATAAAAAAAATTATTTTGGAAATATACCGTTTTCATATATTTTTTAATATTAATGAAGAATTTTAATTGATAACGATATTCAGTCTGTTAATGTAAAGGATTTAATTATTGTTATTTTACTGTAACATCGATTATGACATAATTACCTACGGCTTGGAAAAATCATGGACGAATTACTTGGCATAGTGGCATAAAGTGTCTTGCTTTAGAAAACCACTAATTGCCGCGGTGGGGTACCAACCCGCAAGAACGAGTTCACGATATTTACATCTGAGAACAATATCTATGTTTTAAGTATGTTGAAGTCCGTTGAATGTATGTGTGTTGTTTCCCAGATTCATACAGAGGTCTTCCTCCATTAATAACTCCCTATGCCACACATAACTTGTAATGTGTTGAAAATAGTGTTAATCCTCAATTTAAAACACAGACATGAGATAATAGACGGTGTTTTATTCCAACTTCAATAAAGCAATTAGAAAATCATAACATTCAATTAAACTGCAAATTTCAAATATGGGTTAACAAGCCTCATTAGACGCTGAAATAATGTTTCAATAATATTCACCTAATGTTTTAGGCTTTTGTTATTTCTTGTTAAAGTTTCTCGTGACTAATCCCGTGGCGAACAACGGATGCATCTATATGTGCATAAAAAAAAAACTGATACAATCTAATCAGTTGTTGAAATAAATAGAGGTGCTACTGTATAACACTTGAGCAGGTCAATAGGTGACAAGCTCGGTGTCATACTGGAGAAGAACGAAACAATGCAGCGAACAGTCATACTCCTCCTTGTGGGGTAGTCGCTAATTGACGGTGCCTGTTAAGATATAACGTTGCGGATAGCTGTTATGGTGAACAAAAGAAACGAATTAAGAAGTCGGAAGTCACCGATCTAATGTACTGATAGAGTGAAACTGCATAGACGTATTTAGAAATAAACTTTAACGAGTTATTTAAGCTGTCAATTCAGAAATAAAACTCTGTATGACAGATACTAAAATTACGTTTGACGTTTTGAATGGGTACTTCGTTGTAAACTTGTGCAGCGCTTAACCGTATGATCGTTATTTACATGGACAAGTGACTAAAGCTAACAATAACCGTGACCTTCTCAGCCTCAAGTATCAACGTGTTAAATATTTAAATATCGAAAACCTAAATGAATATTCGAACTGCTAAAATACAAATATTATTGTAAAAATAAATCGACAATACTTTTTAATCGGTGTTCAACGCGTTTAAAGAAATCAGGAATAAAAACATATATACTTTAGTTAAGTAGTAACTGAGAAAAATCGATAGTTTTTCTTATTTAAAATGCGTGCAAAATCATTCTGGTCCACTTTAAACGGTAATGGGAAAGTATTTGATATATAATTTGCAAAAAATACAACAATATACATTTTAAGCGTCACTTACCTTTCACGACCGAGATCGCGGGTTCGAGCAACGCCAAGTCAGAATATGTTATATTAGACAGTTTGACGGCTTTACAATTTAGTGAATACTAAAGGACGGTGTTTCTTCTCAGATTCGTTCCGATATCTTCCTTCACTAATATAACTGGATCATGTACATATCCTGAAATAGAATCTAAAAAATGACGTTTACCCATTCAAAAGTAAAATATGCTTCGGCGATCTGAATGTGAACGTTTTTGTCGACTAAAATATTGTTAATTGTTTATTTTAAACACTCTCACATATACCAACTATTGCTATTATCTATAATTTTATTTTATTTATATAATAGTTCATGATCATATATGATAATGAAATGAATAGAAATAGTTTTTTAATATTTAAATGATTATAACATAATTCATAATGACACCACTATTATTACCTGTAATACTATGCTTGTATAAATACGTAGTAAATAAAAAAGAAATCGATTGAAATAGTATTAAAGAATTAAATAATAGCTGCGTAATTCATATCTCGTGAACATTACAGTGCAATATATCAATATCTTATAAAAGGAACCGAAAGGCTATTGCATATTCACAATGGGACATATGTTTATGTCAAACCATTTGCCAACCGCTTTTTGATCCAGTCTTATACATTAATATATAATTAATTACATAGCGGTTAAGGTTATTGAATTAATTCATAATATACCGAACCCGGGTTTTATGTCTTAAAGGGTTATTTATAGAATATTTCTTTATTCTCTACTGTTTTCTGACCCATTGAAGCGGCGTGTTACAAAGGTTTAGATCAAATTCAAGATACATTTATGATGACTTCTATTGCTATCATTTATTAAGGACGCTCCTGTGTAAAATGCTTCGATCGCCTTGGTTGACATCGATAAAAATAGATATATTAAAACTACCCGTTTACAGGTATTGAGTTCTAATGGTGCATAGTCTATTAAACCATAGAAGTGGTTAAATTTATATATAAGATAGATTGTAAAATTGTTTTATGGATAATTTAAAGTGTTTATCAAACCAGAAGAGTGGGTTTTGTGATTTTTTACGTGTGCTGCATCTAATAGTAAGCCGATCGTTTATTTTAGTTGCATACTGATATCTTATATTTTAGCTAGATTTCAGTCAAATTTAACACCTTACTTTTAAGAAATCGATTTCTAATTTTGAGTTCTTTGTCTGGCATTTGCTGGTTCGTTTATAACTGTTTTATTAGGTAAGACGCGGTGATTGGCAATGATAGCGTATGTTATGGAATTGACATCTTACAGACGCATGTGTTATCAGCCGATATTTAACAACTTGGTGTTATAGATGAATATGTTGCAAAATGTATGCTAGAATAACCCTAATACATGCTGCCAATTAAGTGTGTGCTAATGGAACAATGGCTTATTATGAAATATCAATGGGTTGATAGATACACTAAATGGATTCGTTTCAAGTGATATTCTTGCAAACTGTGACATGCAGTGGTAGGCAACTACTTTATTTATTTGTGCTTAATTACGAATACTAGATACGGATATTTCTAATTAAAACGTTCCACATGAAAGGTAGGAAATATTTTTATTTATTTATTTACGAAATTAATAAGTGACATGCACTGACTTTAGTTAAATACTCGTTGACTAATCAATAGATGATGAATATGATATCTTAGGAGCACAGACCGCACCAAATATCAAAAACAGACTCTGATTGTATTTAGTTTGTTCATGAGGTGAAATGAATTATGTAACACAGGTCAAGTTCACTATCGTCGGCTTTAAGCGGTATTCTATTTCAAGCCACATTAAATTAAAGACTCATATAATAGGATAAGAAAGTTGCGTCTTCAGACTAAAAGTTGATAAATAGCACGCGGGGGATTAACTATCTGACAAGTTAATCAACCAGAATTCACAGGCAACTGTTTTTCATGCATGATTAGATGTTATATCGTATTTTGATCATGAAGTTAGCTGGCATTTTAGTTGCAGAATTTTAATTTTGTAATCTCAAAAACTATTTTGAACACGCTTTCCTGAAAATAATATATTTTGTGAAGAATTGCATTGTTCAGAGGAACAATTTCGATTTATATTCCTAAAATGAATGGAATTCAATCTTAATGAAAACGAGATCTCACAAGATCTTGCTCTGATACGCGACCGTTCACACACGCTCAACCAGTTGTGTCTTCTCTATATCACTCCTTAGTTGAATAAGCTCCATGATTCCATGAGGAGGATCAGAAATAGAAACATAAAATAGGACAATATTAAATAACGTGTTACATATCGAAAACAATGGTAACGTTGTTATACCATTTTAACAGGAATCACTAAATTGAAATATAATGGTTAGAAAATATTCTGAACGAAGCCAGGATGAAGAAAACTAGATATGAAGCTGTTAAGGTCGTGCCTGATTAAGCATTTAAAGTATTATATAATACCTGAACGGTAAGTCTTCTATCTGCTTATATTAACTTAGTTATTTATGTATTTATAGCTTTAATTATAGTTTTAATGACTGCTGTGTAATATTTCAAAGTTTGTAGTTAGAGTTTTATTTGCCAATAAACTTTCCTGATTAAACATTTTACCTTGACATTGATATAAATTACATTAAGCCGAAACATGTAACATTTCTAATTATGATATACATGATCGTGTTTCAAAACCTTAGATACAACGTTTATCTTATAGCATGAGAGATATAGCATGTAAATTTGGCATTGAATACAAACGAGATATTAATTTTGAGAAGGATTTGCCAAATTACTGGGCTGCATTTAGTACAGTGAAACGGCAAATATATTTTGTCGTCTGTTTGTATTAATTAATCGTGTAATAATATGAGGTCAGCCAGTGTCCAGGAAAATGTATTAGATACTGTAAGTAAACGTTTTATTGTAATGTATGAATGAACACACGTTATCACCTCGCTCACTTCCCGACAATCCAAATCACATACACACCGTCCCTACTATACATTTTACATATATCGATAATTAACTCATTAATTATTGTACTGAATATAAATATACTCATTTCTATTATAAATTATGGGTACATAATTTTATTATACTGATGTAAAGTGTTGATATTTTGTATCAATGGAAAATTACTATAGCTGTGCCAATGTCCATCAACATTCTGCTAGCAACATTGAGTTATGTTACTGATGTTTAAACTGACACAATTCAAACTAAAATGTTGTTGTTGTTGTTGTTTTTGGTGTTGTTGTTGTTGTTGTTGTTGTTTCTTCTACGCCTTCCAATTCACCCACTGATGTTCCTAGTGTCATAATCGCCATGGCGGTAGACGATGTAGTTAGTTAACTGTCATGTGTATTTCTAAAAAAGTTATTTTTATGTAATATCATGTCAGGTTCAGATGATCCATTTACTTTCAGTTTGAGTGTCAAATCGATATTTAGGTGTGCTGATTGACGTACGTTTGTGTTTTTTTGTTAAAGACAAATATCAAATGGCTCATTCTGCACGAGCAGATACCAGAATATTGCACAGCAATTCATGGCTAATACAAAAGGGAATAGGTAACAGCAGGTTTCAAACGGGTTATTGCACATATATCCCTTTAGAAACATTTCCTGCATTAAGGCATGCTATTTTTCACACATATATATACTTAACGAAACAGCTAAACCGTCACCTGACATTTTATGTATTTTCTCAAAATATATACAAGCAATTTCCTTTAAATTTACATTTGCAAAATATGCATTTCGTTTAAGACAGATGCGCACGAGAAATTGCATAGAATTTCTCTATTGGGCTATGTAAAATACATGCACAATTGTATATATATTATTTTTTTATCAAAGTCTCATCATAGTATATACAATATAATCACCTGCAATAATAAAACAAAATCATACACTATGTCACTCTTTGAAGAGTTGCAAGAGACTGAGAGGTATAATTTCTCTCATAAAATCATACGACGTTTACATTAAATATTTCGTTGTTGTTTTCTTTAAAAATAAAACATGTACCGATTTTCCATGAAATTGATTTACATTGTATATATACCAATATATACAAATAAAATATATATACATGATAAAATTTTAGCTATAATCGTTAATCTCGAGCAAGACGTACCTATAACAATACATACTTAATGCTCTAAAAGTGAACCTAAAAGAAACATGTTAAAACACTGAAATTTAGAAAACTGCACCAGGATTTCTATATAAGTTTTTATTAAAAATGTTTTAAGAAACCATTTATCATCTCAAATCAGATTTGCTATGACCTGATTAACAACCATTGCTCAAATCTAATAAAACTGAAATCCTATAGAACAATAGCATCAATATTACAACCGTACAGTATTAAAATACACGTATATCATAATTATATACATTTTAAAACAGTCTATCTGTATAGATAGTTTGATCTCCTCTGTAATATTTGAAAGCAGTTTTTGGCACATTGTCGTATCAAATTTGAATAACTTAACAGGAAAACTAATTTTTGTTAGTCTGTATAATCATTAAAATGTTTATTAAATAAAGAAGCATTTTCAGTCAGTTGTAATCTTATGTCATCATAAAATGGACACTGAAGTATAACATGAATCTCATTTTTTTACATTGTTATTACAAAAAGGGCATACTCTTTCACAAACTGGCAACCTTTCAAAGCGACCCGTTTCTAAACGAATTGGGGCAGTTCCACAGCGAAATTTTGACAGAGCAGATCTATAATTGCGAGGTAAAATTATTGTACAATGTTTTTTTTCTGTTTCAATAATGTTTTAAATAATTTGTATGTACGTAACTTATTGCTCCCTGTACTATATCTACTTTACTCCAAGTTGATACTTTCATACCATTCAGTTTTATATTTACTGATACAGGCAGCTTTAACACTATTAAGTATGTTATGCTTCGCTAAAAATTTATCCATATCTGTTATATTAATACAATCAATTCTTGAAAAGTTATTTATAACCCTAAAAGACCAATTTTTACATCGAGGACCTTTTCTATTATAACAATATGTGAATACTTTTTTATTGAATCTTGTTACAGGCATATGATTTAACCGAATCCAATAATTAGATATAACAGTTAACTGTCTTGCACAAACCGGTTCACATGCCATATCACCAGCCACTGCAGCATATGGTGCATTCCGTGTCGTACCTAGAAATGATCTCATAGCTCTATTCTGTATAGCGTCTATACATGAGAAAGATTGGGTTCCCCAAATAGCTGCACCGTATGCCACAATAGACCACACCATTAATTCAAACAGTTTTGTAAAGCTTTATATTGCATACCACCCAATGCTTTATATTTTGCAATTAACAGACCTAACGCCCAACTGGTTGATTTAGAAACAAAGAGTTAGTCCAAGATAAATATATTTAATAGATATGTCAAATTCTCCGCACTTCAATTTAAAATGTGTTTGCGGCACAGACCTAGACTTAAATGAACAATATTTGTTTTGAACGGGTTAATAGCCATGAAATTTGTGTGACATCACTCCGACAATGAATAAATCATTATCTGTAAGTCCGTTTTATTTTCAGCCAGAAGGACAATATTATCAGCATATAACAATATACAAGCTTTGTTTCCATCTCCAATATCAATTCCAATATCCAGAGATTTTATTTTATATGCAAATTCATTAACAAAACAATTGAAAAGTAATGGAGATAGACAACACCCTTGTCTCAGACCAGTTTTTACGTCAAACCAATCAGTTTCTAAACCATTTATTCGAACACACGATGACACATAAAAATAAAGATTTGACAGCATAATACATTTTACCATTCACTCCTATATAACATAACTTGTTCCATAATATTTTTTTATTAATATCATCGTGAGCTTTCTTAAAATCAATAATTGCTGTAAATGTACAGGCTTTCCTTTTCAATCTACATTCGATTATGTTAGTTAATGATGACAAATGGTCAATTATATTTCTCTTTTTCTAAATCCATTGTGTTCGTCCTCTATTTTATTATTAGATTCAACCCAACTTGAAAATCTTTTATTTAAAACATAACAATATAATTTATACATTGATGGTGCTATTGAGATACCCCTGTAAGACATAGGGTCACGTGGATCATTATTAGCAGAATTAGGGATAGGGTTAATGATACCCAGACCTTATTCTGAGGGAATAAATTCCGGTGTTAAAACAAACATTAAATAGTGCATGTAAAAAAGAGAAAGCTGTATCATTTTAAAAAAATTCTGTAGGTAGATCATCTATGCCGCACGCCTTACCATCCTTCAAATTAAAAACAGCTTTACGTATTTCAAAAATAGTAATATCATTTTCAAATGCAGGCACAAAATCATTATTTATTGAAGCAACAACAGGTAAAATGTTGTTATGTGATGACGCATTATATAAATTAGAAAAAAAACTGTTTTTCCATTTATTAAGAACATATTCAGTATTGTTATTAATATTTTCCATATCGTCTACAACTTCCATATATTTTCATCTTTTGAAAACCAACACCTATCTTTTAAATACTTTTCCAAAAATTTACAGAATTTTTATCAATATCCGAGTCATTTTGTATTTTAAACCAATATACATGTAGTCGTTTAGATTTTTGAACCTCTCTATTAAACTCTTTTCTGCATCGTAAAAGTACACTTTTTCTTCAAAACATACTTTATTCCATAAATCGGACAGATATTCGTTCCACCAAGGTTACCTATTTTATCATCATGTAAAAATGAGTCTGGAATATTCTTAACATGATGTTCTATATGTTTGTTTACTTTTATTTACTGTGAGGTCACCGACACTACATTTAAGATTAATACCCCATGTGATAAAAGAATGATCTGGAATAAATATAGGAGTCACTCCTGCGCTATTGACCAGTTTAGATGATTTATATACAGTACATTCATTAAAAATATCTAGATCATTATGACTAATAAAACAATAATCAACAACTGAACTTTCTTGGGGTCTTATACATGTAAAATAATTTTTTTCACAGTTACGACCATTAAAGACACAATAGTTACTATTTATAAGAAAATCAGTCATCACAGAACCATAATCATTAGATGTATAATCAACAACATTTCTATTTGGCACATTATCTATTCTTTCAATAAAATCAAGATTGTCGCCTATCCGGCTTTAAAATCACCACATATAAAAACGGTCCCATTATTTTGGTACTCATAAATAAAAATATTATCATGAAAAACATTAATATCTATTTGTCTAGTAGAGTTTTTTGGCGGCAAATAGCAGACACAAGGAAATAGACAGAAATCGTTATATCTATGTTGAAGTTTTAACCATAATATACCTTCTTTACTATTTTCACATATAGAAATATCAAAATTACTAAACACTATATCTTTAACAAGAAAAGCAACGTCACCTGAACCAGACCATGCGTTTGAAGTGTGTTAGATCTTTTATTACCAAACAAGGTATATCCTTCCAATTCAATAATTTCATTACTTTTAAGATGTGTTTCAGATATTCTAATAATATTTAAATTTAAATGACGAATGTAAAAGCTTCTCGAACAATATAATTATCTGAATGTTTATCTTTACTAAAACCATTTACATTCCAAAATCCTGCTGAAATCTAATGTCTGTTTTGTCTATAGTTGCCGTTTCTGGTGTAGTTGCCATAGTAGATATCGTCCCGCCCGACTTTATTCAATTCCTGGCCAACTTCAGCAGAATGTTCATGGTTGTGGTGACAAGTTTGCCAATTACCCCGATTAGCATGGCTATCTCAATTCACTGTATTATATGTACCATGATCCGACGTTGTCCTATTGTCACTATTCTCTCGATTATTATGATTAACATAACTGTGGCACGGTCATTTTTTGTTATCGCGGGTATAAATGTTATTTCGTTCATAACGACAATCTACGCGATTGTTGTTAAACTCTCTACCCCCTCTTATATCATCATCATTATCACGGGAGGTTATGATTCTTGTTCCCCTCATCGATATATTCGAATCCCACCTCTTCATCGCTTCCACTAAGATTCGCATGTTTGACGCAAGTCTACGCTCTTCAGTTGTCTGATCATTGTTGATATAGTCTTTACTATATAATCGATGATCCTTTAAACTGTTTTCAGACGACATGATCTTTTTCTTGTCCGCATCTGTTCTAAGTGTGGTGATAACAACCCCTGCTACAATGTATATACACAAGTTTTAATAACGTTACTCAATATTTTGACAAAGATATTAGAATTACAAAATGGAGGGTTGGCTGAATCGTATTAGTATATGTACAACAGTTTTGCATTGGCTGTTTATGTGTTTAAATGTATACTACGGTCTCTTTATATGCCATATCTCTAGTTATGACCCAAATTAAAGTTCATTATCATATTGAAGAGCGAAAGTATTTATCTGCGTTGGGTTTTCAATTTTATTTAATTCGTCCTTTTGTTTGAACAGCTAGCCATATTAGTTGAGGAAAACACATCAATGACACTATCAAAGGTAATCTAATAAACCAATGTAATATGATTAAACACATTAAAAAATTAAAATAATTTTACAATTAAAATAGATTGTTAAAATATTGTTCTGTCACTCCGTACAATACACAAGATCTAATGATTGAATAATTTTGTATCAAACAAGATATGCATATCAATTGCACATCAATTATTCTGTTTGTGTATTGTTATGTGATTTACCGACCTGTATTTTATCCTAATAAATTCAATAATCAACATTATTCATGGGTGTATGACTGGAATGTTTAAATGAAAATACATTAAACAAACAAGACTGATCTGACTAGAAAGTACAACAAATGGCATAAAGAAAACACATTAAAGAACATTTAAAACTATAAACTACCAATTTTGTGTAAACAAATATCCATTATTTTATGATTTATGTCTATACATTCTCAATTTAGTGTAAAATTATCCGTATTTTAAGATTTTTATGCGACACCATATCTCATGAAATATGAAAGCTGACAACCGTCTTAAACCATTATGGAAGAATGTTTTGTATTCAAGCAGTATTTAGATTTACATGATGCCTGGATGACTCCCGTTATCAATGAGAATTAACTCCAAATGGTGGTTTTGAGTAATGTTACCCCCACCTGAAGTAAATAATTCAATAATAAACTGATTATTTCACGTTTTAACGAGCTATGATATATTTTTTTCTTAAATTCCATTAGACAATTAACCTTATGTGAATACAACTACAAAATAATTTAAACAATGTAGACAATCAGCCAATACTTTCAAAAATTGAAAAGTGTGGCATAACGTTTTAACAGAGAAAGTATTTGTCCAAGATGACTTTTACGGTTTTTCATTAATTTGGTGAACTAATCTAATATGATGCTGAGATATTGCCATTTTCAGCCCTTATTCGCTTAACATTTCAATAAGTATATGCTTCAACTACAAGACGATATGAAGAAAACACAATACAATAGTATAGCTTAGACGTTTATACTGAGAGGCTAAAGAAACGTTACACTTAAACAAACGTTTCAGCGAGTCAAGAACAACCCTTTCGACCACTTGTGTATAATTATTATTACAATGCATCAATCCGTCAATGAGGAATAATTTATCAAAACCACCTGAAAATCAAAAGTCACAACGTTCGGTATTTGGCGTGTCGTTCATACGAATTAATGCCGTCTCTTAGAGGTTATAACTGTTGTAATGACATACTTTTGAATATTGTCCCACTCAGCACCACTCCTTGCGTACCTGAACAATATAAAGTGGTGCTGAACCGAAGTCTAAGATGTTGACGGATACGACGTCGCTTCCGTTGTCTGTCATCGACATTGTCCGTTTGATGTTGATGTTTCCGCCGTATAAGGCAGTAAAAAGCTCCGAAACGGCACATTGACTCATGCCTGCATGTTAAATCATCGATTATATTACTTGTAATATCACCTCTCTCTCTCTCTCTCTCTCTCTCTCTCTCTCTCTCTCTCTCTCTCTCAACCTGCGGTTGCATTGCTTTCTTAAACAGTCTACCCGGTAAAATGTTAGATATATAATATTGTTAGACGTAACGTTAAGCACCCTGTAATACAATAAAATTAGAAGCCTTCTGTTCGGTGTATATGTTACTTTGTTTATAATACTGTAATAATAATTGGGAAAAAAACAGAATAGAATAATAATAATCGAGCTGTTATGTTGTCTAATTTCATATTTTTAAGATAGTGTTTTGCCATCGACATCAATGGTATCCGCTGCGTTAACTCTGATGTCTCTTCTGTGTCTTTGGAGATCATTTATAGTGATATCAATCAACGCATAGTTTTCATTGGAGATGCTTTATTTGCTATAATATTTCTGACACAGTGCAGGTAGTGTTTATTTTGCATACTTTTCTTTATTTTAAGGTAGCTTATTTTGCTATCAAATTTATAATAAAATCGAATGTTATGTCATGTTTACAAAACTGGGTATTTAAATTACCTGTATTTTGTGTAAAGTGGAACTCTGCTCTAAAGCAGAAGATATTTGTATAGGATAACAAAGTATTTAAAGGTATAATTATCGCTCAGGCAATTTTATTTTGATATTATTGAAAGAAGAGTTCAAACGCAATGTCATTACATTGAAAAGGTCACCATCAATGTAATTAAACAGGACATAGTTCAGATAATATGTCTTAAAATAACTTCAGCTTATCTAAGTACAATTATCGTATTTAATGGTCTTTATGTGAAATATTAGAATAACTATATTTGATAAAAAAAGTAATTATATCTGGTCATGTGACATCCATACACGTTATTCATTAGAGTAACGCCTTCACATTTAAAAAGGTCATCATAATAGGTGGCCTTACCATTTAAAATTTGACATTTTTTTTATTATAACCTACTGACATCTAATTAATGTGTTGCATTTAAATAGAATTTCCATCACATATAGTTAAACATGTCTAAAATATCACCAATAAAGAAAGATATTTAAATTGTTTGGATTTGATAGCCAACAAACAAAAAATATTTTTCTGTTATTGTATACACGTGTTTAATTGTATATTAAAATTAAATCCAATTGAAAATTGAAAAAACAAACAAGAAATCTCTGATTTGGATATAAATCGTTTCAAGACGCTTAATAGATTAAATGGTTTCAAGTATACAAAGAACATAGCTCTCCCCTCAAACACAGTGAACGATAATGGGTATTTAGAAAATAAGGTATACAATTAAAATTAAGATACATTGTAAATCTTAACCTGAAAGTGTATATTTAATTTAATTATCTGCAATTAATACGTCTACAAAACAATTAACCCATTTAGAAACGCATTAACTCGGCTTAAATAACAAGTTAATGTTTGTTTATTTAGAATGCCTGAGCATATATAAAATAAACGATTCAGACAAAGGTAAATAAAAAAGATTGGAAAGAAAGTATCATAAAAAAAACAGTGTTGTTTTATGGATATCGACAATACGTTCTATTGATGCCAATAGGAATCATAATGTTAAAAATTAAGACAATATACTTGTATATCGATGAAGCATTCAAAATAGCACCACACACAATCGGTACTTATGCTAACTTAATAGGAACACTACACGCTAACAGAAAAAGTGACAATATGTTTTTCCCTTGAAAAGGTCATTATAACCAGTCTTTAGAGGCTGAATCATTGTTTCACTAGTGTACTAAAACAACCAAATTTCCTGCCTTCATTAGACGAGACGTGAAAAGGGAAATGAAATAAAAAAATCCAAAACCAAATACATTTTTATATGGTATTCAACATAAAATACATTTTTATATGGTATCCAAAACCAAATACATTTTATATGGTATTCAACATTAAATACATTTTTATTTGGTATCCAACACCATATACATTTTATAATATGGTATCCAACACCAATAACATTTTATATGGTATCCAACACCAATACATTTTTATATAGTAACCAACATCAAATACATTTTTATGTGGTATTCAACACCAAATACCTTTTTAATGTGGTATTCAACACTAAATACCTTTTTAATGTGGTATTCAACACCAAATACCTTTTTTGTATATAATATTTAACCAAATACCCTTCTTAAATGATATTCAAACAAATTCCTTGGTACCCAACCAAATACTTTTTTTTTATAAATCAACACCGACTATGTACATATATTAACTAAAAACACGCACTGAACAGACCCTTTGACAATGTACATACTTATTTCATACAAAATACATCCTTACTAAGGTGCAAATGAAACCACAGTACATTCCAAATAGCCATTCACAAAATATAGACTGTAGCAGAGATATTAAATCTACGGCACATCTCCACCAGGGCCGCGATGCTATCTAATACACACCAATTAGCCCGTGTCACACGATACATGTAGGAAACCAGGCAGTAAATGCGTCAGCTGTGTAACGATAATGAGAGCAGACCATAGTTCATATATTCTCTGAGGTTTCGTCGCACACGAGCTTAAATACAAATATTGTATATCACCATGCTTATATCAACAAACCCCTTTTTATGTGGTATTTTACAATAAACCAACCAATATTAATGCAGTATTTCACCATATATCAACATACATAGTTGAACTAAAACCACACACTGGACTGTCACACGATTCATCACAAACATCATACGAGAAATTTATTGGACCATGTAGTATATAACCATCCGACAACAGCCCATGTAGCACCCTGAAAGCGTCTGCAATGACCCTGATAAAATCTGCTCAGAGTTAGTCAGATGAAGCAGTCGATCAGTGTAACCTGTATCCGACTTTGGTTAACAGTGCACACAACCACAGTACGTGTTATTACGACATAATTTATTTCTGGGAGAAACGTTGAAGCTGTATGCGTGTTATAATATAGAGCAATAATATACAAGAAAGTACAAATGTAAAGTGAGTCTGAATTTATGTTAACTGGCTAGATGATGCCTGCATTAGTAACGGTTAATTACCAATACCCGATTGATGTACATATACTGTTCCAGTTATATTCGATAAATCTTATTTCCCTAATCGATAACCAAACAGGCCAGGGTATGTCATCAAAAACTAACAAACCATATTATGTTCTGTTAGCTAATTAAAATTCGCAAATATCATTGTCAAATCAGCATATATAAAAATAAAACAAAACAAAAACGTATGCTAATCATAATAACAAGAATATAACTTAACTCTTACAAAAAATGACTGCTCCCTATATTACGTCACTCGAGTGACTACCTCCAGCAAAACGAGTCGCCCGGTCGACTAATCAACATGCACTAATATAACACACCACTGCATAGGCTAAGAGATTATATACAATATGTATGTGATTATGTAACATATGGACAGCATTCACCGCTTAAGATGGTGTATCATACAGTCACGAGTATTATGAAGTGTTTTCGATGACCCAGGTCACACGAAAGCGCACCCCGTCTGGCGAGAATACATATGCCCAGGGATTCAAAAAACCGCAATACCGCGTAATATTCTACTGTTGATGTATGTTGGCTTGAAGTATATGTTACAATGTTACTACAATTGTATATTCTGCATATGGCTTAATCGTTCATGGGTAGTAATTGGTTATATCGTCACCAATAATGGCAAATTAAATGTATGACAAATAGTCTCTCTCAGACATAAAATTTACATAAAATGAGTCACAGAGATCGCTCGACACCAAATCATCATAGTATCTCATCTCATACCCCATACACAAATAGCTACAGTTACACCTATTGCTCGCAGTTAAACTCAATGAGGTCAACGAAACTTTGCTCAAATACTATAACATGTAGCTTGCATGTCCGTTTATTCTGTTAAATGCGTTTCGTATTGAAAACCACACTGCAAAACAACATTTTCACACTCAATACAGAATAAAATACAATGCATAAACAGAACAATACTTCCCGTTAATATTCCATTTAACGTATTCAGCAAAGTATTTAAACAAAACTGTATTGAATCTGTGTATTTGATGAAAAATGCGACTGCTGAAGTATGTTGATGTTTTTTTGTTGGAAATGGAAAGTAAGGGGTAACACGATAAGTTCTTTGTGTGAACTAAACGCAATGACAACTAAATACCGACAAAGACAGCTGATTAGCCACACAAACTCAATTATTTACAATAATTATATTATCAAGAAAACACACACGAATTCGCAGTGCTCAATTATTTCGTTATCTGACGCCGTATGATGTTATGCATCAAGATGAAAATGATGAGCTACAATGGTAATAACGCGATGTAGGTAGGCACGCAGTAAATGTATGTTTAATATATATCTCTATTTTGATATTGGTTATATTCGGTATATAATTGAGCTATAAATGTCAACATCTTCGATGAAATATGATAATGATGCACTACAAAAGAAATGCAAAGTTAAGAAAGATAAATTGTGCTTCATACACTATGATGATATTTTAAATAAGTTATTTAAAGATCATATGTAATAATGGTTAACATACTCAGGTATATCTGATATACAGTTATTTTGGAGTAGGTTTTATTAGTCTCACACCACTATTACATTTCCCATAGGGCTCCATTGTAACATTTATGTCCAAAACAGAGTGAAAAATTAAAATCTGCAGCATGTGTCTGGGCTCAAATTCGTCACTGGTTCAAGATATGCAATTATAAAGGAAAAAAGGTATACCTTGACCAGGTTGTTTTTTTGTTTTTTTTATTCAATGCTTTTGTGAGACCTTTCAATTTCTAGAGTAATAATATGTCAACTATTTGCCCTAGATGCGGTTCGAACCAACAATTCTGAAATGACACATAATTGTCCAAAAAGCTGGTATCAGCATCAAATTTTCAGTGGTGATTTCTAAAATACTGACCATTTAACTCAGCTAGCAAAAAAAAACACCAAAACATTGCAGTACAAAGCCCTGAAATAAAAAGAAAAAGAGAACTAAAATTTTATTTCAACCTCCCCCATCTGTAGGTCCGGAGTACTCAAGGGAGATAATAGTGGTGTGAGTCATATTCATACGCCATCCATAATACGTATATATAGTTTATTAATCATAGTATAAATATATAACATTTACAGTTTAACATAACATTAACACAATGTCATATACCATGTCATTCTTTAAGAATTGTAAGAGACTATTACATCAATTATATCACATTATCAATATCACTGTTACAGACTAAAACAATATTTACAAACTGAGTAAGAAATGGGCAATCTGTTAATCTTAACTCTGTTAGATCCCCAAGTTGGCTAAATATATCGCAATCTAAAAGAGGACTAAAATAATGTTTAAATTAAGAAACAAAGTATGAAAAAACAGCGCCATGGTGTAATTATAAACGCATTATGAAAAATCATTTATCACAAAAATCAAATTTGTCGTGACCTGATGAACAACCACCGCTCAAATGTATAAAGAAATAAGCAAAATATACAATGAACTGTCCGTTTACATTATTAATAAGCCATAACCATCATTACAAATAGTGTTAATTCAAAACAAACTTCAATAAAACAATAATCGTCTTTTCAATATTTAAAAGCAGGATTTGTCACCGTTTCTTATTAAACGCGCGCTGGTAAACAACATAACAAACTTCTTGTAGTCTAACGAATCAGATAGGTTATTTAGGTTACTAGTTATTTTGACTATTTACCAGATGTGCCTATACCCCGGCGGTCCACAGACTCTATATGCAATTCTCATGGGGTCAAGTGATTAGACCTATGTAGGTCAACTGACTTGCGTATAGCAGGTTAGGCGGTGATCACTCAATCGAAACATCTACTTACGCAAGTCAAATTGGGGCTAGCGTTATCGATTACGTAATTTTGAGTGACCGTGATTTTCATTGTATTGACAATTTTCACGTGCAAGAGTTTTGTGAATGGTCAGATCACGCGCCTCTTTCATTCAATTTAGTCAAAACAAATGTGAATTTAATAGTTGTCCTACTATCAGTACACGAGTACTAGTATTAAGTTGGATAACTCCAAACGCGATGATTTTCGCAGCTGTATAATTGCCAGGATCGATTGTAAATAACATAGATATTAATGAAAATAATACTATCGACTCAAGTATTACGAAATGTTCAAATATTTTAAAAGATGTTGCAAACCCATTGTTGGTCAAAAAGATAACATATACCAACGCCTCTAATATGTACGTAAAAAAGTGTGTGGGAAAGTGGATTGGTTTGACGATGCATGCACTGCTGCGCAGACAGTATATAAGAATGTTGTGAGAACTTTTAATAGTTATAAATTGGACGAGAATAGAATTTATATGTTTACTGTTAAATCTACATATAAGAGTATGACAAGAAAGAAAAAAAGGAATTTTGAGTATAACAAAATAGAGAAATTAAGACACTCGCATCCTAAGGAATTCTGGAAACTGTTTTCTAAAAAGAAGAAATCTACTGGTAATATATGTGTTGATGACGTTTTTGATTATTTTTTCTAAAATGCATATTGACTAACTTAATATTCACAATGAGCAATCTGAGCAGTTCTGCTCAGATTATGATTTTGTTCCATCTGATTGTAATTTTGATGAATGAGACCAACCTATTTGTATTACAGAGGTCAAAAAGGTCATTCGTTCTTTGAAAAGAAACAAAGCATGTGCTGGAGACTGGCTTTTATACGAGTACTTTATTGAATCTATGGATATTTTATCTGCTCATATTGTAGATATATTTAATGGTATTTTCAATTCCGGACACTTTCCGATCACGTGGTCTGAGGGTATAATGATTCCACTATTTAAGAAAAATAATCCGGATGATGTTTACAATTATAGGGGTATAACTTTGGTTAGCTGCTTTTCAAAGATTTTCACTGGGGAACAGAATTAATAATTGGTCCTTAAAAAACTATATAGGGAGTAACGCGCAATTTGGATTCAGAAAAGACCGTTCTACAACAGATGCAATATTTATATTAAATGCTATTATTCAAAAGATATTAAACGAAAAGGGGAGGCTATTTTGTGCGTTTGTTGATCTAAAAAAAGCCTTTGATAGCATATATCTCAACGGACTTTGGTACAAATGATATAATCTGGGAATTAATGGCAAAATGTTAAGAGTAATAAAAGATATGTACAGCAATGTTAAAACGTGTGTTAAGGGATGTAACACATAATCTGGCTGTTTTGAGTGCGCAGTGGGGTTAAAACAAGGGGAGATAATGTCGCCGGTTTTATTTTCTCTTTTATTGGAAGACTTGGAGCTATTTTTGCATGGTGATCAACGTTGCAGGCTCACTCTTTTATTTTGATGCTTTTTGCAGACGACATGGTAATTCTGGGTAAGAGTGTGAGAGAATTACAAAACAGTATTGATCTTTTAAAATCTTATTGTGACACGTGGGGTCTAGAAAAAAAATAATAGTCTTCAGAAAACGTGGCAATACGCGTCCTGATGAAAAGTATACATATGGTAATATTTCTTAAGTGACGGTTAATGATTTCAATTATCTCGTAATAGTTTTTAACCACACTGGATATTTCACTCTCAACCAAGAAACGCTAGTGGGTAAAGGTCTTAAAGCATTAAATTATCTGTTATATAATACAAAGAGATATACAATAAAACCAAAATTTACGTGTCAACTGCTTGATGCTTTTATAGTCTCAATTCTTAACTGCTCAAGCGAAATGTGGGGTTTCGGTAAATCGAAGGCTATAGAGAGAATTCGTCTTAAATTATGTAAATCATTACTAAATGTTAAATCTTCTTCTTGTAATGTTGGTATTTACGGGGAACTTGGAAGATATCCTTTATTTGTTACACGATATACATGGATCATAAAGTTTTGGAGTAAAATAATTTGTTCTAATAATATATTAATTGTTCACTTATATAATTCCTTGTTTGAGGATTGCAAAACAGGTATTCAAAATTGGGCTCACGGTGTCAAATCATTCTTAGATAACTACGGATACAGATTTTCTTATGTATGGATTAGTCCATTGCGGTTGAATTAAAACGTTTTCACTTAATGTTTAAGCAAAGAGTTATTGATGTTTTCA
Organism: Panopea generosa; assembly: GCA_029582155.1. Lineage (NCBI taxonomy): Eukaryota > Metazoa > Mollusca > Bivalvia > Adapedonta > Hiatellidae > Panopea > Panopea generosa. The sequence goes on from CM055895.1 coordinate 22,113,188, forward strand.
AGCAAAGCTGGTGTAATGACATATCTACCAGCGGTAAACTTATTTTATACAAACATTTTAAACAGTCATTTGAATTCGAAATTTACCTTAACGTATTACCTTCTAAATTTAGAATACCTTTAACGAGGTTATGATTGTCCTCACATCAGCAGCGCATCGAAACGGGGCGCTACATGCCATATAAGGTCGACAGAGATATGAGATATTGTACTTTATGTAATTGTTCAGATATTGAGGATGAGTATCATTTTGTACTTGTTCGTCCTGTATATAGGCAAATCCGTCAAAAATACGTCAGTTCATTTTTCTTTAAGAAACCAAGTGTTTATAAATATATCATATTGTTGCAAACAAATAAAGTCATTGAAATCAAAAATTTACTTAATCAACATATAATACAAATAAAGACTAGCATAACAATATTAAAGGGATTATATTGGCAAGTAACACAAACACGCTGTTAATCCAGACTTTACCATTATGCAGTGTGCACAAAATAATGCTTATGTATTGAGGTATAACCTTTATTTAATTGAAAGTTATCAAATTAACAGTAATTGAATATTGGCCAAAACTTTAATATGTCCCGCAATAAAGTATTGCGCAATGTTTACATTAAACTCCGTAAACTTCCCGAACAAAACCTCGAAAACGAGATCGGGAACGAGTCTTCACGATGTTATCCGATGATTAATCGGAAACCCGAAAGCGGTTGAAAATGGCGAATGTAAACAAAAGCAAAAACGTGGCTTCAGAAACCCGATGTTTGTAATAAAGAGGTTATACAATTACACTCATTAGAAGTGTATATTTATAGTTTGAATTGGCTTCATTTTTGATAAAATACAATGTAACTTTTATAAATGCTAAAATAAATTATGATTTGTATGTTAGATCTCGAAAGGCTAAGAAGTGTATGTATTTTCCATTCCATGTGTTATATAATGTATCTTTCATGTGACATTTTGAATGTTAATAGCATGTGTTGGACAAAAAACTGTATAGTTTACGTCTCAATAAAATCTGTTATCTGTTATCTGTTATCAGTAATATGCGTGTTTTTCTTGATAAACCACTATTGATCAATGTGTAATCCACATTCCGCTGTCACAAACTGCAAACTATAAAACACCGTGTAGCAGTTTACCTCTGAATCACGGATATATTGATGGCGATAACATCATAGTCAATAAGAAATGGCGGCGTATTTAAACATTGTACCCGGCTGTTCACCGCACAGAGCGCTGGTTAAGTAGATATAGAGGAGGTTGCTCAAGCCAGAGCTCGTGTAAGTTCAATTTCAGGCTTGACCTATTGGTCTCTCAGAAAAAACTACTGATTACCCAGAAAACAAAGATTTACAATGTTCCTGAGCTTACTTGGTAATGGAGCTAAAGTATATGATGTAAAGTATGACAAACAACAAGACCGCAGCGGTAGTCTAAGGATAAAGTGTCCGCCTCGCATGCGGATGGTCCTGGATTCGATCTACGACCGGATCATACCATAGGCATAATACTCCAGTGTGGTAACGCCCTGAATACTGTCTGAAGTAGACACCGTCGTGATATGCCTGTACAATTGTTGAAAGCGTAGTTAAACATCAATCGACGACGACGACGACAACAACAAAAACAACAACAGTCTTTATACGGTTAGAAACTAAATAGTTTTGTTTGAGGATAAATAGGAATATGCCCTCCCTGATGTTGTTATAATTTTCTGTTCTTTGCAATGATGGCGCTCATTCCGTGTCATTCGGATGGAAAGGAATATGGCTTATAACGAGCATTTTTTCTTGCATACCGGGCATGGCTTGTTGCGTATTTACCGTGTACGGATCATACCCTCCTCACTCTATGACGTAACGCAATCCATCAAATTATCGCGCTGCGATAAGTTCCTCGCTCTATGTCATATCCATACTATGGTATCCTTGGACTACTATAAACTATGAACCGGAATAACAATCTTAAAAAATCCCACAGTTAGGGTTGTTTAGAAGAAGGGGCATCTTTCATGGGGTTTTCGGTGCTGGTCGAAAAATTCTGTCCTGATGGACAACAGTTTAAGCGATAACGAGGCTCTCCTCAAACACATGAAAGATACATATATATTCCATACCATATACTCAATGGTTTTGTATTATTATTGGTATATCTGTTTCAACATGCAAAAAATTAAGAAATGTCCTATCTAGGCTAACGCACACAGGTTATCAAATTGAGTGTATCTTTGAATGAACCTAAGTGAAATTTATAGAACGTTTCTTTTTTTCTTTTTTTTTTTTTTTTTTGTTACTTGGTAAAACACGGATAACGGGCGAGTAGCGAATAATACAATTATATAAACAGACGTATATACTTTTCAATTTTGATATTTCGTACCGGTATGTTTTGTTTTCTATTAATATTTGGCATAACCAACTGGTTTTATATATAATAATTGTAAACATGTTAGATTGGAACCTTTGCAAGTTAGTTGCGTATGGGATGTTCTTCTCAACGTAGATCAATACAAGCATCTGTAACTGATTATAATGCTTGAATCAATGGTCGTCCTTATTTTGTAAAAGTGACGTAATGTTTTAACGTAAATGGGAAATTATACGTTCAAAAGAGGAATTAGCATTTACGGCAAACAATCACTAAACCATTATTTCATAAAGTAGTCATGATCAGTACAATACAAACATATATAAATCGTGATAAGTACAATACAAACATACATAAATCGTTATAAGTACAATAAAAACATACATTAATCATGATAAGTACAAAATAAACATCTATAAAACGTGATAAGTACAATACAAACATACGTAAATCGTGATAAGTACAGTAAAAAACTTACATAAATCGTGATAAGTACAATAAAAACATATATAAATAATGATAAGTACAAAACAAACATCTATAAAACGTGATAAGTACAATACAAACATACGTAAATCGTGATAAGTACAGTAAAAAACATACATAAATCGTGATAAGTACCATACAAACATACATAAATTGTGATAAGTACAGTACGAACATACATAAATCGTGATAAGTACAGTACGAACATACATAAATCGTGATAAGTACAGTACAAACATACATAAAACGTGATAAATACAATACAAACATACATAAATCGTGATAAGTACAATACAAACATACATTAATCGAGATAAGTACAATAAAAACATACATAAATAATGATAAGTACAAAACAAACATCCATAAAACGTGATATGTACAATACAAACATACGTAAATCGTGATAAGTACAGTAAAAAACATACATAAATCGTGATAAGTACCATACAAACATACATAAATCGTGATAAGTACAGTACGAACATACATAAATCGTGATAAGTACAGTACGAACATACATAAATCGTGATAAGTATAGTACAAACATACATAAAACGTGATAAGTACAATACAAACATACATAAATCGTGATAAGTACAATACAAACATACATAAATCGTGATAAGTACCATTCAAACTTACAGTAAACGTGATAAGTACAATACAAACATACATAAATCGTGATAAGTACAATACAAACATACAAAAAACGTGATAAGTACAATACAAATATACATAAATCCTGATAAGAACAATACAAACAAACATAAATCGTGATTAGTACAGTACTAACATACATAAATCGTGATAAGTACAATACAAACAAACATAAATCGTGATAAGTGCAATACAAACATACATAAATCGTGATAAGTACAATACAAACATACATAAATCGTGATAAGTACAATACAAACATACATAAATCGTGATAAGTACAGTACTAATATACATAAATCGTGATAAGTACAGTACAAACATACATAAATCGTGATAAGTACAGTACAAACATACATAAATCATGATTAGAACAGTACAAACATACATAAATCATGATAAGAACAGTACAAACATACATAAATTATGATATGTACAGTACAAACATACATAAATCATGATTAGTACAGTACAAATATACATAAATCATGATAAGTTCAGTACAAACATACAGAAGAGATGCCAACGCTATATATATACTTGCAATTGTTTTATTGTTGTTATTCACTTATACTTTCCATTGCCATTGATGTTCACCAGATTAACTGTTTTTTTTTATTTACAAGTACTAGTATTTAAAGAATTGCTTCAAAAAAATCTTAAAATAACATAGTTATCTTGTTTCATGTACACTCATTGTTCTTGTAATGCTTAAGAAATCTTAGCTTCCAACTAGTATAGATTTGATCTAAATGGAAATTTATCAGGATTTTTCCAAATTGGCTATAAACGTCTTTTTTCAATATATCTTGCCAATATATACTTATTATTTGAATTATAAGGTTACCATAGTGTATCAGGAAAACACGTTTTACATGTCTTAAATATAAAATTTGTTTTTAAGGGGATACAAAGAATTTCAATATCATAAATAAAATAAAATTCGGATGATTTGGTATTTTTGGTAATCCTCACAAACATGTTTATCATAATTGCACTTTATCATCAGTATGTTATCATGTATAACGAGTATTCATTGATGTTTAGTAGAGCTAGTACAAGCTGTGTGTCCATTTAAATATATAAACACTATCACCTATATAAGGAACAAAACTGCAAAATAAATTAAGAGTGAAACATTTTTAAGAGTGTTACACGAACTTCAATATATCAGGAACGTTGACATGCGTGGTATTGCCCAGTTCTAAATATGGCTGCGGCGGTTTATTCAGTTAAGAGATACAGCTTTGTGGAATCTTGATTGTTTATTTCAGTGTTTAGCACATTGTCTGTGTTGAAATTACAGTACCTTTTATTAACGGATAACAGATAAAGATTAACGTAACATATGTCTAAGATTGTCTGTACATAATGAGTGGTTATACATTTTTTTTTAAATACGCGTTGCATTTCACATTGGAATTGTTGCTATGTATCACGACGGTGGCGCATGAAGTATTTGCATGCTAATTAATGACGCTCATGGCCATATACTGAACGGAACGGTTATTCCACCACCAAACATTTATATATCTAACCCGTCGACTGATAGTTTATGTAAGTATGAAACATTCCCCTTGAAACTTTGAGTTAAATAAGAAAGAACTTTTAAGATAATAATGACTAAGTCTCAATTGTATTGGAAATACAAGAGTGGCGGTTTAGCTGTTCCGTTCACTTTAATTAAAACGAACGAAAATCATAATATTGAAATATTTGAAAAAGAAATACACCTTCACGCATATGTTGTAAACACTTTAAATTCATCTGAAAAAGAAATACACCTTCACGCATATGATGTAAACACTTTAAATTCATCTGATATTTAATTCGCCAATTTGCCAAAGTTTTCCCATTCAACGAAAAGTTGAATATGCGACGTTCGAAATGTGAAACTGGATATACAATTTTTTATTCTTAATTCTTATATCCCCTGATGATCTGATTTGTCTGAAACGTAATTGATGAGTTATCTTGATTGTACTATTAATTAAGCACATATCTATTGAGTTACGATTAATTTAATTTAGTATTTATTCATAATTAGATAGGTTTCGTTTCTCTGGGAGCTATTATTTACCGTTGACCGTAACTACCGTTATATGACAATGCGTTCCAGACACCTTCTCGCCAATCAGGTTTATAACACATACACAAACATGACACTACCGCAAAGTATCAAACGGTGTAAGCGCTCGTTTCTACTTCTCCTAATAAACAAACATGTAGTAATTCTAGTTGGACCACCATGATATATATGCAACACTAAGAAACAAGATATATACGCAGAAGGTTTTAATATCTAACATGCAATACAACCATTTATCAATTAACAATACACATTATAACTGAACAGCGGTGCTAATTAATTTTATAATACTTCATTATTTGTTTCCGGATTTTATTGCGTTTATATATATTATATTAAAGTTAACCGACATGGAATATAACTAAGCCTCAAACATTTCAATCGCACTTTTACATGCATGTATGTATTTAAATATTTTTTATTGGACAATGGCAATATTTTAAGACTTTTATTTTTTGATAAAACCCCCTGAGCCGGACTACTTTTTTTACATTTCCTACTGTAAACAAAGATGGTGGATTGTTGATAAGAAAGCCAGAAAATAAATCCATCAACATTTGACGGTCGGTTATTATGTGAACGAAAATGGCGTGCTTCACGATTCCACACTTACTTTAATGATAAAATATAATGGAAATAGTTTAAATTCATAATTTTATAATCGTCTGTACAACGTCTGCTCGTGTTCCCAAATAATATTACATAGTACCCTTCCCGCCCCCCCCCCCCCCCCCCCCACACACACACACACACACACACTCCCCCGTTTCGATACAATGGCTGATTACAGGACTGCAAGATTGTGATGACGGTTGTATCTCACTTTCCCAACCTTTTAATTTAGCACCTATGCAAACAATCTCATGTTTTATTTATTTATGTGTTCATCCTCAAAAAAGTTATTTTATGTAAAAGAAAATTTGAGTATATTATACAATATCTAATAGATATGAGTATTGAAATGTCGATAGTAAGAGCGAATACGTGTTGTGGGTTGCGAGAGTGTATGTATGTATGAATGTATGTATGTATGTATGTATGTATGTATGTATGTATGTATGTATGTGTGTGTGTGTGTGTGTGTGTCTGTGTGTGCGTGCGTGCGTGCGTGCGTGCGTGCGTGCGTGCGTGCGTGCGTGCGTGCGTGAAAATGTGTGCATGCTATTTACACAACTTGTTATGTGTTAATGTGTTTTATTAATTACATGTTATTACAACATTGAAATTTGATGAGAAACTATGCATAGTTTAAATCAATAAAATATTCTTCTTTTTAAAAAAAAATAAAAACAGTGGTTTTAATTAGTGGATTGAAAATTAAACACTTTATGATTGGATAATTAAAGGACTAATTAAGATGATATGGTTAATGATAATTAAATAATGATATATCTAATGTTACAAACTGAAATGACCAGAATCAACTTAAATATGATTAAAATTGATAATTACTAAAACATAGTTAAATTAAAATTGTTCACTGTAATACCGATTTCATCAACTGAAAGAGAGAGTATGTGGATGCTGCTTCTTAACTTATCCAGTTGGGACATTGAAATGTGTATGTATATTGAATAAAATAGCAAAAACAGATCAGATCAATTGTGTTGTAAATACATTGCATTATTAAATAAAATTGTTGTAAATACATTGTGGTGTAAATACATTGCATTATTAAATAAAATTGTTGTAAATACATTGTGGTGTAAATATATTACATTATCAAATAAAATCGTTGTAAGTACATTGTGGTGTAAATATATTGCATTATTAAATAAAATCGTTATATATACATTTCACTATTTACTATACTAGTTGTAAATACATTGTACTGTTAAATAAACTTGTAAATACATTGTATTATTCAATAAAATTCAATAGAATTTTTAAAATTATTCATATGTATATTGTATAAAACAGCAAAAACAAACAGTTAAGATCAGATAATAACAATTATTAAAATTGTTGTAAATACATTGTATTTTATAATAAATTTGTTATATTATATTGCATGAAATAGAATCAGTTATAATATGTGTTCTTTTCATTAATATAAGGAGAAAGCGTAACAATATTTTTTTCAAAAAGTATAGCCCACCAGAGCAATTATCACCACTTAGATCTATTGTTATATCCGTACAATACATTTCCACCACCCCCAACTACTTTTTTTCTATTTCAAACAATAGGAGTTGGGAAAGTGAGAACACACCGTGATGACGTAGACCTGGAGGAAATGCAGTCACTGTTTGACTTATTACAAGATGTTTAGAGATATTTTATAGTCATTTTGATTCAGACGATTAAAGTTACCAAAACAATATATTGATTGAAATGAATGTTTTAAATTTCAAAGTAATTTTATGAACGCAATATGCAGAGGAAAATGAAATAAAAATATCCTTCAGTTGAAAAGCATTTTTAGTTTAAAAACTATGTTTCAAAGTCAACTGAATGTTTTTGGAATATCAAAAAAAGAGATTATTCTAGCGGACAAATTCCAACGCAAAGTTTGATAAATGAACTTTAAAAATAGAATATGTTAAACTGTACTTAATGTGTGTCAAACGCCTATATTCTATAAAGTAAAATATCTTCTTTTTTTGTTGTTGTTTCTTTAAACATATGTAAATAAATGTGTAGGTTTAGATATTAACACTCTTACACTACTAAACATAGTTAGGTAAGTCAATACTGTGTGTGGCAATTCCTGCGTAAACTGTGTAAAGTCAGTCCTGCCGAAGTCATACATTTCTAATTTTATAAACAATGAACATGATGTCGCGATTGGTTGTCAAAGATTTTCAGCTATTAACACATGTTGTGTGCTGCCATTTTCTGTGTCGGATATTAATATTTACGATTTATTCTTTGATATTCTCTGATATTTCTATATATGATTTAACATAATGCAGACACCAATTCATAATCAATAAATTGTTATACTTGCACGGTGACATCATGCAATAACCACCATTATCACATAAAGCTCGGCGACACTGATCTTTTTTTCCCGATAAATCCCAAGCTGGTAAACGGTGCTAATACTCTGATGAATTTAGATAAAATGTTATTTGTCAATTTTGCCGTGCGTGTCAATGCTATAAATAAATCATTACAAGTTTCGTAATCGTTGGCATTGAGATTATTTGTTGACGTACTTTTATTAAATGACAGTAATTGTTTTGTATTTCATATGTCTAAAAAGTATTGCTAACGCTTTTCAGATATTTTATCATAGATAAACGTTATTCAATGGATATTAAATTTGCCTTACTTGCAAGTCAGAGTTTTTCTACCGGTTGATTAATGCTACGATGATTCAATGCTCTTTGAAGCATATACTATAGTCTAGTTGTAGTCTAGCGTTCGTGTATACAATGTTTTAAGCCAAAAGCACGTGTTAATTTTATTGCAAATAAAGTAAAACAATCAATACAAACGATAAAAGCAAGTATTCACCACTCAGTAAAACAGCTGACGTCTAAGAATAGTTCGAGCTTTTTGTCAGTTGTAAACTATGAAAGAGATCTGCGTTTAATTGCATCGCAATATCTATCATTGCCGATGCTAGATGTTTGTATTTCGATGGATATACTATTTTTGTATAGGAGTACAAATGAAGAAATTTAATTAGCCCAAGAAGCGAATATTTCTATGAATAGTTAATTAAGTACTTTGCTTATGCAATAGTTGCAAACTATTTATAACCGAACACATATTCCAGGTAATAGATGATGTGTTGAATCAATGCGATGAATACTTTGAATCTTTTCTAAGCTTAGCATGTATTAATATCTTTTATTTTTATTTTGAATGTGGTTATATGCCATTTTCAACACATTCCATGTTATTTATTGCAAATCCAGTTTTTTTGGTGAAAGAAGATCTAAAATGAATCTGAGTAGAACCACCGTCCTTCCGCAAAATACTGGCAAACTTTCTCATATAACATTTTTTGGAGCGAGCGGGACTCGAACCTACGACTTTAGCGGTGCGAGGTAAGTGATCTTGAGACAACGCCTCAGACCACTCTGCCTAGTCGATATTTATTAAAGTGCAGTGAATGCAATCAATTAAAATTAAAGTTGATGAATTTTACGTAGGGAGATGGATAGAAGTTGAACACTCGTGCATTTATGTGGAGAAGCATTACCATTATAATACATTTGTAGTTTTAAAGAGTGTTGACACACGGTGCGCATATAATACTGTTAAAAAGAGGTTAAGATCGCCTTTTTAAAATAAAGTTAACATTTTGCAATTTCTATTAAACAGACCGTACAATATGGTATATGATATGGAGAAGTCCCAACGTATTCTTTTAAACTGTTTGGACCTACGGTCCTCTTAATCTAATCTATATAGATGGCTTTAAGTCGTTATTCAAGGGAAACAAAAAAAGCGCAGCCGTGGTGCAAATTATTTTATAAACACAATGAAAGACACATATATTCAGACAGGAGACAAATCATGTGAAAGACATAGTCGCTACAACTGCATATACATAATCAATATATAGAATTAAAAAAGTATATATACTGCGAACATACAGAAAGTGTGATAAAATGTCGTCAAATCATGGTACAAAACTGCTAAGTTAGATATATATTCAAAATACAACAGTAATGTTATTGAGATTCAATGAATTTGCAAAAACTACAACAGAGAATCAACACGCGAATGACCATTAAGGACACGACACGAATATTGAACTAAGACCAAATATATATGTATACATTAAAATAAAAAGTTTGCTCTTTAAACAAGCGTGAATGTTAAAAAGACTGAACCGAACAGTGAAGAGTGATTAACACAATAAGCGACCGAAAAGTATGACTTAATTAGAATATTCACTAATTTGCATTTTTAGTTAATGAATATATTGAAGGAGAGCCTAAAACTAAATAAAACAAAGTACATGTTTTTTGGGTCAATTTCGCAGTTCATACCCAAAATGGCGTTATGACTAAAATTTCAATGGAAACCCACGACGGCAATTTAAATCCACGTCCTTTGTCACAATTACCTAAGTGGTTCAATACATGTCAAGTTAACCTTAACCCTCGAGATTGCCGTATATAGCACATAGGCAAGGATATATTATTAAATATTATCACTGGGCAGTACCGGCATGTTACACGATGCCGGAAGCCACTTTACGTAATGATTCTGCATCCCAAATATATATAAAACGGTGATAATAGAATGCGATAATGTTTATTATCTTTATTCTCTAAGTGTGACCTTGACCTTTGTGTTTAATAGCAATACAATGTGGGTTAATTGCACATCAAAGCAACAGTAGGATTTATTTTTTGGCATACAACCGAGAAATAAGACATGTACTTGATTTCGCCCCCTATCTCCTGACCTTTGATGTAACCTTCTGAGATATATTGCCTAAACCTGGCATACTGACTGACCTTATTAATTGCTAGGTTGCTGGTGTATAAAGACGCTGGGATACTGTTCATAATTAAAAGCACAATCCTCAAGAGTAGAGTTTAATGTGGAAGTCATGTAATCAAAGTAATGATAAGCTTAGAAGGGTGACAGAACTTGTTCTTTTACCTTATCATGATCATTCCTAGATTATTTTACGATCCTTTTATTATGGTGTATAGGGCAATGTCTAATAAAATCCGTTAGTGATAATTATGTAATCCACATTTTGTTTGTTTGAGCGGAGAGGTATGTTCCATATGTGATGTTCAGTAACGTAAGAAAACTGCAAACTATGAAACACTGTTAAGCAAATTATTTTTTTAATCAAGGGTAAACGAATGATTACTTTGTTTATTGGTGATATATATTTTAAACATTGTATAGCTCAAGCTAGAGGTCAGGGTGATCAGTTCCAAACAGATCAATAAACCTCTTTAAAATATATAATTTATGTTTAAAAACATAACACATTATGATTGTATAACAAACTGATATATGTTGAGGATATCATTATATACTTAACGGCTTTAAAAAGTGTTTAAATACTTTATATGTTTTATACCAGACTTTCGAACACCTGTTTTGTTAGTAGTGCAGCAATCAACACACATCGTTTTTTGTCAATATTCTGTAAGAAACGGTCGTGAATGGAAAATCATATCACGTGCATATGGTGCACGAATAAATTGAATCGAATCATTGACAATAAAGTGTGCATTAAAGTATTCTATTAAATACGGAGTTAGTTACAAAGATAAAGTATTGACGCCGTTGTAATGCGACTTTTAAAAACGTCCCGAGCGTGTGCGATCGGTTAAATTGAGGCTGGTAGAACATACAGAGCAGTTGCTCTTTATTTCGGGGTCCATGAATCGACTTTTTCACGTCTTCATCGCAAATTTGTTGCAACAGGATCTGTCGCCGATCTTCCACGTCCTCGTCAGCCGCGGATGACGTCATAACGTCAAGATGGCACCATCCACTTTTAAGGCAGCGTTTTCGTTCTGCTATAAAAACAACAAAACCGACTGGTGGCGTTTTAGACCACGCATCAGCCCCTATACAGTAAAATGTCGTCTGAAAAAAGTAGGCATACGGTGTTCCGACGCCCCTACCATGTTGCACGTTTTACCGCTAATCACCGTCTTTGGCGCAGACTTTGGACTAAAGCTCGCACACGATGGAGGAGCAGAGACTGGCAAGCTGCTTTATTTACGTATGAGAACAAGGTTATGATTGGTTACAGTAACAAACACCTGCATGTTTATCGACGTTGTGCAGAACGATTCAGCTATGTGTGTGTTTGTGATTAACCGATGGGGAAGAGCGTCTACGATGATATGGTTTGGAATATGTTGCCACGGAAAAACAGAATTGGTTTTCTTAGACAATTATGATGTGAGGGGTGCACGTCAAAGGGGTGCTGGCCGTGGAGTTATAGCTCTACATTACGTGCATGAAGTGCTTAGGCCAGTTGCTTTAACTGCTCATTTTTTTACGTGCAAATAACATAGACTACAGAACTGTCCAGCCATGTCAGCTGATCTAAACCCTATCACGCATGCTTGAAAACACCCATCGCTCGTCAACACCTGGACAACGTCAATGATCTTAGAGACGCCATACGCAGGGAATGACGTCGAATACCAATCCAATGCATCCGGAAACTTATCTGGTCCATGAGTTACCAGTCTGTGTTGAACGCTAGAGGTGGACATATATTCTATTGAAGTCAAAATCAAACTGGCCCGTAGAAATTTCTCTTTTAAAGTTTTACAAAATAAGAAAGTTTAGCTCAATTAGAATTTGTATTTGCGAATTTATTGGAATTTACTGGAATATGATTGAAGACGATAATGTTTGAGTCTTTTTTTATTATAATCAAATGGTCTAAAACAATCATATGATAACAAACTTGCGTTTTTAAAACCATTAAGTACAATTAACAGAGGCGATTATTTTCATCCGCCATATGTTACTTCCCACTATATTTGTACACATATATAGCGTTTTATTATAAAATGTGGCATTAAATTCTATTAACAATGCATATTCAAAATAATGTTTTCGACTATCCATTTAAATTATGATCTCAATTAATTTGTTGAGAGCCGAAATTGCAGTAAGAGTAAGAGACTACATCTGATATACCATTAAAACCTTAAGGCGGTTTCCTTATTGTCAGATAATTTGACATGCTTGATATTGTTCTTCTGTTCTATATATGGTTTCGGTGTCTCGTTTATTTGATTTAAGCACGCGGTAATGTGGGATTATATATGTACTGTATAATTCTTGATTTGTTGAATGGTGAGTGTCTGTCATTCTCAGAGGTTGTAAGAAATGGTTTCGATTGTATATAAGTAAAGAATCGTTGTGAAAAATCGTGTCTTTCTGTATAATTATTGACAATAGAGGCTTTGTTTAAAAAAAGAAATTGATCATACAGTACTCTGACAAGACAGACAATTTTCTCCAGAGATGTTTTTTTAAACTCACGTAATTTACATCGATAGTGAACAAAGCTCTCACAACAAATCATGCTTGTGGTTGAAAATCAAACACAAGAACTCCCACGGTTCTGGCTCCAATGCTCTACTACTGTAACACGCGCTCCCCCAGTTGTTATCAAGTATAGTTTATAATTTTGAATTTTGTGTAAACAAGATATCATGTAAATTTAATATATTTAATGATATCATAACATAAGCCCGAGAGTCCTCCGGTTTGGTTGTGTTGTGCTCTGTTATGCTTTAAGTATGTGAGCTTGAGACAGAAATATTATAATTTCCACAGAATATCTGTACTATTGTGTTGTTAAAGAATGAAGACTCATTCCCCAATGATTGAAAAAAAAACATACGCATCGTTGTTACTTTACTTTAATTGATCAAAGAAAGAAATTATATAATATACATTTTGAAAAGGATATAAAATAACAATCCATACCAGTTATTTACGATTTTTATGTCTAATAAACATGTTATTTGTTAAATGGTATACAACTTTTTGAAAACATTATTGTGCGCAAAACTTCACCGACAACTAGATAAAATTGTACATACAATTAAATAATCTACTCGTATAACCGATATGAGACAGACGATATAACGTTCAAAGGATTGTGCCACCAAATGATAGGCTGAACAATCTAGACATGTGGCGTGATTCCAGTACACACATCCCAGTACAACTATAAATAAAGATATATGAAACAAGATATATGAAACAAATTATGCACGCATTAAATTAATAATGAACAAAACCACGTATCAGTCGTTAAATTTAATTTGCAATACGTAATACCAATGAAGACGTAGATCAAATGTCAGCAGTACCTCTAACCGTTAAACATAATGTTAAGTGGATTGAAGTTTAGGTACGTACGTGCAGTGCAACTATATGTTGTAGTTTACGTTCTAAGCCCTACATGTTGAAATACATATATATTGAAGTCATTGAAATAATTAGTGACGATAAATGATTAATCAACACAGCCCTCGCCCTTTAAATAAGTGCTCCGATATACAATTAATCAACTGTAATAAAGGAACCAAATTTCGCCCCATTGGTGCAAAAAGGTACCAAGTGTCTTCCTATTTCATATACACTTGGTACCTTATTGCACCAATGGGACGCAATGTAGCATGTAATAACCAATGGTATCGCCAACGTTCGGTGGTATTTGATAATATCATCCACACGTTGAGAAAGTTGGAAAAGCAGTCTGTAAACTGAATTGCCATGTTTTACCTTACCGTACTGATCTGAGACATGAATAGTTCAAAATGATGAAGGACATAATCTTAGACATTGACAGTGTCTGATGACCTACGAAAGCTTATTTATGTATTATTCTCTTTCTTTCTATTTACATATATATAATAACGAGATTATATGGTGCCTATCCTTGTGAGCGTTTTGATAGTTAAAATGTCATTTTGCTATGATAATTGAATAGTTACTGAGATTTTTTTATCTAGAGTAACAGATGTTGTTTACGTTATTCAATAATCATCTATCAATAAAAAAATGTATAAGACTTAAAAGATGTGTGTTGATTTCGAATACAAAATATTTCGTTTAAACTTATTTATTGTACATTAATTACGATACAACTTATGACATATAAGTCACGCAGTCTTGCTAGGTAGACCCTGCACTTAGTATATGTGGCAAGGACACCACATATAGACGCGGCGGAGGATCGATCTGGCGCTCCGCAAAGTACCTGCATTATATGAAATATATCATGTTAAATCAAAAACGATATAAATAACTGTTATTAGATCAATGTAATCTAAACAATAAATATATATAAATAAAAATAAACCTTCGACACTCAATTAAACAGTTTTTTTAAAGAAACAGTTAGAGCATTTAAGGAACCTTGCTAACAATTACAGAATATGCCGTGTATTTGTATTGCGATGAAAGTGTCATTGTTCAAAGGAATTCTTGTTAAGTAAAGAAGTAGATAGTTCCTAAGATATTTACTTGCTTGGTGTGCTTATGAAAGAACTGCAAACTATATATAAAACACGCACTTCCTTCTGCTAACACTAATGTGGATAAATGTAAACAATGTGATATCGAATTTTTTCTCTAAAAACATAAACTAGACGGTGAATGGGAAAATAACATAAAATACATAGTGTCACTTTTGGTGTAAAAACCATTAAATAAAACACAACACTGAGATCATTATGCCAAATTACATCTTAAAACGGGTGTAAATATAAAACATTTTTATCAATTTGATAATTATGTTTTAGAGATAACATGAAGGAAATGTATCAAGAGATTAAACTTACAACAATGCAAATGCTTAATAATATAAGGTTATTTTACATGGTTTTGAACAATATGGGAATATAATGTACGTTTACCGTATATTCCCATATTGTACAAAACACTGTAAAATGATATTTTATTGTAAACTTCAATCTGATTTTTTTTTTATCAAAATCGTAAAGAAAAATCAAGATCCTTTTTAATAAATAAACCGTGAGTTCAAAACGGCAGACAAAGGAAGTTGCAGTGAGAGCTATTTGGATTATCTCGGACGTCTCGATCGGTTTGAGGAATATTTTGTCGGTTGTTTGTTTTTATCGTTGAAATTTCTACTCATTTTATTTCATTTTATTTTAATCGCAATCTTGAATTCTGAACTGTACAAAATAAGGTGATTATTACCCAATACACTTCTACATATTGTACGGTAACGTGGTAACATCTGGAGTAGGTGACTGACTATAATGTTACAGGTATAGAATCATTTTGCTACTTGACACCGCCTGGTGTTATGCATCGCAGTAAAGAAATGTTCTACAGTGATAACACATCGCGATTATATTGGCAGACACGTGGAAAATGTACGTTTAATCTCCACACTGGTAGCGTTTTTTTTTTCGGCTCAAAACCGAGCAATTATTGTCGACCTTCCCGTTAAAACGTACTTGCTTTACACCTTTCTTGTGGCATGTAGTGTAGCCTATCGGCACGTTACTTAGTTTATACTGCTAATTACTAGCAAAATAATTAACGTTAATTTCTAATTGTCTGGTGTATAAAGACATTCATAGCCTGGTAACAATTTATAACAAAATCTTCTATAGCAATATTCGCCGTGGAAATGACGTAACCAAAACAATTCAAGGTTTAGAAATATGACACAGCTTGAGCTCTCACTTTATCATGAAAGAGTTTTGATAATTGTAGTAATTTTACAGCATTCTTTTATTTAGGTATTTAGGGGTAATATGCAATTAAGGAGGAAAGGCTGATATAAGATTACTTTTGGATGTTTCTTAATTAATACAACACACAATAATATGCGTTTATTCAATGATAATCTATTAGTGATTACGTGATTACGATAATTACGTTAATCCACATACCGTTTGTTAGAGCAAAGAGGTATACGGGTTTTAGTAGCAAGAAAACTACGAAATAGAAAATATCGTGAAACAAATTTATTTACTAATCAGTGATATACTATTATCGGCCAAACCATAGCCATTTCCAACGGTTAAGATTTATTGGCGACATATTTAAACTTTCTGTAGCCAAAACTGTCAACCCTTGGCAAGGTGTCGGTGTTATGGATCTAGTGTTTGACGCTCACGTCAGGGATCGCGGGTTTATTAACTGATATAAATAATATAAATCCACAACCAATTCAACATGGATCCTGTACAATTTTAAGAAAAGATGGCATTCTGAAAGCATCATAACACTGAATCTTTTCCTTTTACTAAACCGTTGTTATTAACATTCTCTTTGTTTGTTTTTGTTCTATTCTTATGTACTGGCGTGAAAAGAACCGGATACAGTGAAACTTGTTATGATGAACCATTACTGCCATGTTTTACTTCTGTAACTAATGTTGTAAAGAACCTGTGGTTCGACCCCCACATTGTACACATTACGGAAATATCATACATTTTAATTAGTATATTGGATCGGAGCGGTGGTCCACTCATATTAATATATATACATAGTCTAATACCTTAATCAGAATATGTCTAAAACAATTAAAGGCAATCACAAAGAATCACACAAACAACACCATATTATAGAATAATTGCATGTTCAACAATCTGGGCTCACCTTAAGATTGGAATCGTCATCACCATCACTTCTATTGAAAGCCAGAACTTAATTAAAAAAGCACACTAGTGATGCCATTAAGAAAGTAAGGCGGTTTCATGTTCAAGTCTGCCAGCAAAGTTTTTATCTTGTTCTAAATGTTGCCTCGGCGTCTGATTTATTCTATTAAACTAGGTGTTATATGGATTTTAATGTCTTTACTTGTTGCATGGTGAGTGCGATATGTTGAAATCTTTCATTCAAGTAAGTTAAATAAATAACAAATAAATAAATAATAAATAACAACTATATTTAAGCTACGTGCATGAGCAGTAAATTATTATTCCATTACATTATGAAAGTGACGATACTCTGTCTGATCCAAATACATGTTTATGCTGTTGCCACGACTTTAAATTAAATAATCTTCTTGAATTAAAGTCTGTACAAGGAAATGAATACATTATGAATACTTTTGATTCACCTTCATCACGCGATTGACTAACAGTGGACGTTGTTTTGAAAAAGGAAAACATACTTTTTCAACCAGATAGATAGTTTGCAGGCGTGTAGAAGTTAAATCGTATATGTTATTGTCATTATCATGTCGATCACAAAGAATGTTCACAGTTTTGTAGCATTATCTTGCGCAATACCTCTTCAGCCCACAGAGGCTTAGTTGGACCCCTCAGATATATAACACGATTCTAGACCAAACATACACTCGGTATCACGAAAACACAACACAGGAAAATATATGACAACGCAACACAGTACGATATATAACAACGCTACACAGTACAATATATAACAACGCTACACAGTACGATACATGACAACGCTACACAGTACGATATATGACAACACTACACAGTACGATACATGACAACGCTACACAGTACGATATATGACAATCTTACACAGTACGATACATGACAACGCTACACAGTACGATACATGACAATGTTACACAGTACGATATATGACAACGCTACACAGTACGACATATGACAACGCTACACAGTGCGATATATGACAACGCTACACAGTACGATATATGATAACGCTACAGTATAATGATATATGACAACGCAACACAAGAAGATATATGACAACGCTACAAAGTACAATATATGACAACGCTACACAGTACGACATATGACAACGCTACACAGTGCGATACATGACAACGCTACACAGTACGATATATGATAACGCTACAGTATAATGATATATGACAACGCAACACAAGAAGATATATGACAATGTTACACAGTACGATATATGACAACGCTTCATAATACGATATATGAAAACGCTACACAGGAAGATATATGACAATGTTACACAATACGATATATGACAACGCTTCATAATACGATATATGACAACGCAACACAGTACGATATATGACAACGCTACACAGTACGATATATGACAAGGCTGCACAAAAGATGTATGACAACGCTACACAGGAAGATATTTGACAACGCTACACAGTATGATATATGACAAGGCTACACAAAAGATGTATGACAACGCTACACAGGAAGATATATGAAAATGATACACAGTACGATATATGACAACGCTACACAGTACGATATATGACAACGCTGCACAGGAAGATGTACAGGAAGATGTATGACAAGGCTACACAGTACGATATATGACAACGCTACACAGTACGATATATGACAACGCTACACAGTACGATATATGAAAATGATACACAGTACGATATATGACAACGCTACACAGTACGATATATGACAACGCTGCACAGGAAGATGTATGACAACGCTACACAGGAAGATGTATGACAAGGCTACACAGTACGATATATGACAACGCTTCACAGTACGATATATGACAACGCTACACAGTACGATATATGACAACGCTGCACAGGAAGATGTATGACAACGCTACACAGGAAGATGTATGACAAGGCTACACAGTACGATATATGACAACGCTACACAGTACGGTATATGACAACGCTACACAGTACAATATATGACAACGTTACACAGTAAGATATATGACAACGCTACACAGGAAGATAAATGACAACACAACACAGAAAGATATATGGAAACGGAATACAGGAATATATATGAAAACGGAACACAGGAAGATATATGATAACGGAACACAGGAAGATGTATGACAACGCAACACAATACGATATATGACAAAGCTACACAGTACGATTGATGAAAACGCTACACAGTACGATATATGACAACGCTACACAGGAAGATAAATGACAATGCAACACAGGAAGATATATGACAACGCTACATAGGACGATATATGAAAACGCAACACAGGAAGATATATGAAAACGCAACACAGGAAAATATATGAAAACGCGACACAGGAAAATATATGAAAACGCAACACAGTACGATATATGACAAGGCTGCACAAAAGATGTATGACAACGCTACACAGGAAGATATATGACAACGCTACACAGTATGATATATGACAAGGCTGCACAGTACGATATATGACAACGCAACACAGGAAGATGTATGACAACGCAACACAGGAAGATGTATGACAACGCAACACAGTACGATATGTGACAACGCTACACAGCAGTACGATATATGACAAGGCTGCACAAAAGATGTATGACAACGCTATACAGGAAGATATATGACAACACAACACAGGAAGATATATGAAAATGCTACACAGTACGATATATGACAACGCTACACAGTACGATATATGACAACGCTGCACAGGAAGATGTATGACAACGCTACACAGGAAGATGTATGACAACGCTACACAGTACGATATATGACAACGCTACACAGTACGATATATGACAACGCTACACAGTACGATATATGACAACACTGCACAGGAAGATGTATGACAACGCTACACAGGAAGATGTATGACAAGGCTACACAGTACGATATATGACAACGTTACACAGTAAGATATATGACAACGCTACACAGGAAGATTAATGACAACACAACACAGAAAGATATATGGAAACGGAACACAGGAATATATATGAAAACGGAACACAGGAAGATATATGATAACGGAACACAGGAAGATGTATGACAACGCAACACAGTACGATATATGACAAAGCTACACAGTACGATATATGACAACGCTACACAGTACGATATATGAAAACGCTACACAGGAAGATAAATGACAACGCAACACAGGAAGATATATGACAACGCTACATAGGACGATATATTACAACGCAACACAGGAAGATATATGAAAACGCAACACAGGAAAATATATGAAAACGCGACACAGGAAAATATATGAAAACGCAACACAGTACGATATATGACAAGGCTGCACAAAAGATGTATGACAACGCTACACAGGAAGATATATGACAACGCTACACAGTATGATATATGACAAGGCTGCACAGTACGATATATGACAACGCAACACAGGAAGATGTATGACAAGCAACACAGGAAGATGTATGACAACGCAACACAGTACGATATATGACAACGCTACACAGCAGTACGATATATGACAACGCAACACACGAAGATATATAACAACGCTACACTGTACGATATATGACAACGCTACACTGTACGATATATGACAAAGATACACACTACGATATATGACAACGCTACACAGTACACTGTATGATCACGCTACACAGTACGATATATGAAAACGCAACACAGGAAGATATATGAAAACGCAACACAGGAAGATGTATGAAAACGCACGCAGGAAGATTCATGACAATGCATCACAGGAAGATATATGAAAACGCAACACAGGAAGATTGATGAAAACGCAACCCAGGAAAATATATGACAACGCAACACAGGAATATATATGAAAACACAACACAGGGAAATATATGAAAACGCAACACAGGAAGATATATGAAAATGCAACACAGGGAGATACATGTATATGAAAACGCAACACAGGAAGATATATGATAACGCAACCATGAAGATATATGACAACGCAACACAGGAATATGAATGAAAACGCCACATATGTAACACGAATGTATATATCCATATCCTACAGTAGTTATTGTCTGTTGATATTATTTTTAGTAGTTTACATGAGATGTTACTGAATAATTTGATTACTTTTGTATTAGTGTCACTTGAATCATTACCATGTACGTACCCTCTAACCCGTATGATGCGTTTATATGTCACTTCCTGTGCTGCGTTTTTCATATATCTTGAGTGTACTAAACGCAATAATAGCACAATGACGCAAGCTATATGAAACAAGATATATTCTCTACGCTACAAGCGTTTAGATTTGATTATTGGTCCGATAACATATGCAAGTATCAACATATAATGTTAATTTTCAATATGCAATATAATATAGTTGAAGATTAAGATCAAACGGTGCCAATTAGATTCATTAGTCTAATTAAATTTTACTGAAGTTAAGAACGTAAATGCATAAAAACCGACATGCATGGAACACTAGATGATTTATATTTATGTTTTAATTCTGTATGCTAAATATCAATAATTTGTCGTAAACCTTGAGATAAAATTGACGAAACAGGGCCCGGTAATCATCTAACATAAAACATCTAACCATTATCCAGAAATGAATGCAAATAATCCGGCGTAGTCGTCAGTAAGCAGGATGAATTATTTTCGACATCGCGGAACGAATCTATGACAGATAAATATATCATTGTAATTGACGCAATATTAAGCTAATATGGACTATTTGATGACAAGCAGAACATTTTTAGGAACATATCTGGTAAACGAAATAATGGATTAGTCTGAAAAGTATTATAGTGCTTGCACTCCTTGTGAGTTTTCCTCACTATAAAAATACTTCTGTGTGCTTGTTTATTACAAAATTCATAGAAAAAATCGCTTGCAGATAAGTCTAATGCTAGACAATCGTCAATCATTGTGATTGTGTTACGTAATTATTTGATTAGTATTATAATAACTGAGCCATTATTTGTATTGTTTTGTATTTAATATATATATATATATATATATATATATATAAAGAGGGAATACAATGTAAGTGCATGATATTCTAAATTTAATCAGGTGAGGAAGAGAAAAAAAGATAGGTACGAGCCTGGGCGAGTGTTTAATTTTTTTCGATTCGAACCTGATAAGCATTAGACTATCAGGCACTATAATGACATCTTATTGATCATGTCTTTATTTGAGTGTTTAATTTAATAAACAAATATATGTACAACTGCGGTAAAGTCGCCTGAAAATAGTTTCAAATTTGAATAATGAACTTAAAACATATAAAGTTTTTATGGAAGCTGTTAGACTCTGTTATAATTTTCATTTATATATATTGACCTAACTAACAGTTTATCAGTTTTATGTGTGTTAAACGGTCTAAAACCTTTATGTTATAAAATTGGTCAGCCACTTGTGTTTACATTTAGATTCATTCTAAGGTCTTCCACTAACATTAATTCTCGATGACATGCATGTGTATTACGTTACTATCTTATTCCATCTATCTTTTCCAATTAGGAAATGTAGTATCCATCCATTTATAACATTAATCATATTGCCAGTGGCAAACTAAGCTACGTTAGAGATAAATCCGTACAAAATCAGTGACAGGACAAAGAGAGAGCCACAAAGGGAAATTCAATGACGCTGAGGCAAATATTAATGATCTGTTTGCAACGAAGCCTGTACAAGACATCTAATCTTATAAGATAGACATATATGTTTTACGCTTCCTGTTTGGTCGGGTATAACTCCATGACAAATTGAAAATCTATTAATTCGTTCACAACCTTCAAATATCTATATTAATAAAATGACTTGAACATAAATGTTATGGAAGTATGTATTTGTAACTAAAACGTTTTTCAGATACAACAGTATATCAGTTATTTAAACGTTCACTCGACTTACTAAAACAAAGCTTCCCCTATAATCATGGAGTTTATACAGGCTATACTTGTTACTAAAACGTATTTCAAATACAATGGTATATCAGTTATTTAAACGTTCACTCGACTTAATATAACAAAGCTTTCCTTATAATCATGGAGTTTTTACAGCATATACTTGTAACTAAAACGTATGTTAGATACAATGGTATATGAGTCAGTTAAACGTTTACTTACTATAACTATTTGTTACTCGTTTGACATAGTTTCTGTTGTAATCATAATGCTTATTTTGGTACTGTTTAAACAGAATACCACTTCAGACGGTCCAAGGCTGCAAGTGAGTGGTCCAACATATGTCATAACCCAATAAAACTGTGCCTGCTATGTTCTTACATATTCTATTTACCCAGTAAAAGTATGCCTACTATGTTCTTACATATTCTATAAACCCATTGAAAGTATGTCTGCTATATTCTTACATATTCTGTAAACCCAATAAAACTATGTCTGATATTTTCATACATATTCTATAAACCCAATACAAATATGTCTGCTATGTTCTTATATATCCTATAAACCCACTAAAACTATGTCTGCTATGTTCTTACATATCCTATAAACCCATTGAAAGTATGTCTGCTATATTCTTACATATTCTATAAACCTAATAAAACTATGTCTGTTATGTTCTTACATATTCTATTAACCTAATAAAAGTATTTCTGCTATATTCTTTCATATTCTATAAACCCAGTAAAACTGTCTCTGCTATGTTCTTACATATTCTATAAACCTAATAAAAGTATGTCTGCTATATTCTTGCATATTCTATTAACCCACTAAAATCGTGCCTGCTTTGTTTCAACATATTCTATAAACCCAATAAAACTATGTCTGTTATGTTCTTACATATTCTATAAACCAATTAAAACTGTGTCTGCTATGTTCCTACATATCATATAAACCCAATAAAAGTATGTCTGCTATATTATTACATATTCTATAAACCCAATAAATCTATGTCTGCTATGTTCTTACAAATTCTATAATCCAAATAAAACTGTGCCTGCTATGTTATTACATATTTTATAACCCAATAAAACTGTGTCTGCTATGTTCTTACATTTTCTATAAGCTCAATAAAACTGTGTCTGCTATGTTCTTACATATTCTATAAAGCCACTCAATCTATGTCTGCTATATTCTTACATATTATATAAACCCAATGAAAGTATGTCTGCTATCTTACATATTCTATAAATCCACTAAAACTGTGCCTGCTATGTTTCAACATATTCTATAAACCCAATAAAACTATGTCTGCTATGTTCTTACATATCCTATAAACCCAATAAAAGTATGTCAGCTATATTCTTACATTTTCTATAAACCCATTAAAACTATGTCTGGTGTGTTCTTGCATATTCTATAAACCCATAAAACTATGTTTGCTGTGATCTTACATATTCTATAAACCCAATAAAACTGTGTCTGCTTTGTTCTTACATATTCTATACACCCATAAAAACTGTCTCTGCTATGTCATAACATATATTTTTTACCCAATAAAATTGTGTCTGCTATGTTCTTACATATTCTATAAACCCAATAAAACTATGTCTGCTATGTTCTTACATATTCTATAAACCCAATAAAACTATGTCTGCTATGTTCTTACATATTCTATAAACCCAATAAAACTATGTCTGCTATGTTCTTACACATTTTATAAACTCAGTAAAACTGTGTCTGCTATGTTCTGTTCTTAGTTGTGTTCTGTGCTTCGAATGGGTACGGTAACAAAATAGTATCGTATTTATAATTGTTTGGTATCTTTTGTAACTCACGTAATAAAGATATCTAAATGTTCCATTAATGGGGGAACTTCATGAATAAAGTCACTTACCTAACATCGGATCAATCACTGTTCACCCAATTAACCTTAAACCGCATGTCATTTATAACAATCGCAAGAAGAAGTTTTGTCAATAAACCAAACTCCATGCCAACTAAGGGACAGAGTACTATCTTAATAACATCTTCAACTCGACTAACGATGTAAGATAACCCGGTAGTGTTTAATTACATCAAACTCTACCATTATTGATCTTGCGATAATGATTACCAAGAAATGTTGACTCATTCAAATAATAAGGTCAGCAAATGCGTAGACGTTTGTCTTACAGCAACAAACAAAATTAACATTCGACTTTGCATCAATTGAAAGCTGGACTTGATTACAAATTATACATTATCTACATAACATTATATTTCTGACACTTTTATATAACTAAATATTATATTGCAATACAATCTAACAAAAACAGAAACACATGACTACCTAGTAGTATATACTCAATCTGTAAACATTATTCAATAGCTGATAAAAAAAGATCACTTTGGAATTAAAGAACGATGCAATAAAAGAAAATAGCAGAGTCAGCTTCATACAGATAGTGAAACACAACATCAAACACACATCTCCCTTCCGACCCCCCCCCCCCCCCCCCCCCCACCCATTTCTCAATTATACACACTGTTGTTTGTTTTGCATCTCAGACTTTTGAAATCCTTTATTTTATATATTTTAGTTTAAAACTTATTTTACTTCGATTGTCAAACAAGGTCACACGGCTTAGACAAATAACGTTTTTCGGCCTATGGTCACGGTAACTATCATGTTCTCAGTTCTATTTCATGTAAATAAATTGATAGTTGTAAAACTGTGTTGAACGTTATACAATGCAATGAATCTAGTTACAATAAGGACACTGATTATTCATGTAAATGTCGGTCACTTACATATCTGTAGAACGGACCCAGCTCTCCCGGTTGGGTATGTTAAATAGCAATGTTGGGAAAGCCACTTTTGAGCACGTTGATTGGTTAGTTGTTTCAACTGAAATATTGATTACGTCACAGTTTAGTAAGCGTTCAACTGCTATGAATCGAGGGACTGACATAGAATTCCCTGCTTTTTCATTGGTGGTTGATAGACCTAATTCGAGATATAGGTCAGCTACCACCATTGAGAAGAGCTCTCTGATTGGCTGAAAAAAGTATAGGGATGTTCAGTGCATATCTTTTTATAGTAAGCTTAATTATGGTTGGATGAAAATGTTAAACTGTCAAAAATAATTATCACAATAAAATATAAGTTTATTATGTTTGTGTCAATAAATAAAATAGAATTATGTTTCTGTGACTGACTAAATTCATTTTATCAAAGAAACTGCATGGAAGGTAAAACTGGTGAAATTTACTTTTTTTCATGCTGAAATTTTGGGGACATTTTGATTTGAGTCTAGGACAGTACTTTAATATGATATAGGACAGTTTGGTACACGGATGATAGAAATAGTGAAAATTAGGTCAAACGTTATAATGTAAGTCTATGGAAAACGCAATAGTGGCAGCTGACATAAACAAGCGCGACAACATTTCCTAAATTTTCATCGCAGTAACCTCTTTTTTTGGTAAATAGTACAACTGAGGTGCTTGTAGGGAAATAGCAATAACATTCAAAACATTTCCGCAGGTTGATCAATTTTCGTCATTTTTTCTATTTTTTAAGGGTTTTTTGTCAAAAATAAAGGCCAAATGACTTTAAATAGCCAACAGTATGTTCTACTCAGTATTTTAAGTTCATTTAAGTGGAATACAGCGGGATGATGATAGATATGTTCAATTTTGACAAAACATTCTTTTTTTTTCTTTTAAGGTACCGTATAAGGCTATTTTAGGAAAATTTGGTTAAAATGCCAGGTTCAATTTGTCGCGATAACTTGTGCCATGTCAACTGAAATCGTATACTCAAGAACTATTGAAAACACTAAAAATGATCTTAATTGCATTGTGAAAGAAAAATATACATGGAATAGAAGGTTTAAGTACTGATTTTGAATTCCAAGCTCAAAATATGTGTACTTAGGTACTGAATTTGAATTTTGTGCTAAAAATGTGCCAACTTTTGACATTTTTTTCTTATTTTTATCCACTCAAAACCAACATGTCATGCCATATCATATGGCAATTTTTCACATTTAACCTCTTTTATTGTGCATTTATAAGTAAATCCAGTTGAATAGTTGCAATAACGGGTGCCTGGTAGTATTTATTGCACTTCAATGTTGCTAAATCACTTCACAATCTAAACATATTAGATTCAAGAAATACATAAGTTATATAATTTTGGAAATATTTTCCATTTTCCCCTATTTTGTCTGATTTTTTCTTTGCTTAAATGTATAATTTGATGGATAATTTGTAACTAGAATGTTGTAGTGCAAGAAAATGGTGTGTGTTGTGCCCCAAATTCGTTAGAACTGGTAAAAGATGTGATTTTACTAAAAATCATGAATGTTCACGCATGACTGATTTTGATATAATTTCTGTCATCTACACATATTTTTAATTTAAGACATATAAAAGGATGTATACCTTTTTCATTAGATTAAGGAAATATTAAAGTGCTAAATAAATATGACATTTTTTCTATCTTGGTAACCGGTGTTCCGAAAGGCTCTTTTTAAAAGTATGTAATCCCAATGTAATTATTTAACCGAAGCGACAATGAAATTTTACGAAATGGTCTAATTTATCATTCGGTTGTTAATTTTATTCGATGAAATGCATTCGACAACATCTTTATAAAAATTTCTACACATTTGTTATGAAATTAGAGCAAATGGTCAATAATGGTCTAATTTTAGTGGGTGGGGTATAAAATTATCATGTATACACATTTTTTATGCAAAGGAATCTTAAAAGTTAACATACAAAGCTTTATGTTTATATACTTGTTTCCAAAATTATAAAAAAAAACAAGAATGATTTGTTCAAATATTGAAGGTCAAGTGTGTAAGTAAATTTGAATTGAAGTACAGTTTTGTCATTGGGAATTTGGTAAAATCATGTATACTGTTTTGTGCGTTGAAAAGGTCACATTTTCATTAAATTATGTAGCAGAAGAATAACAATGGTATCATATTGTTCAGAAATGTTTAGTCTATGAATTTGCATTAGTGGAATAATAAAAAAGACAAATAAAATGCCACTATATCAGGTTCTGGTATAGACTATTTCTATTGTTTATTGTGTGTTATTTCATGCCGACTATAAATGAAATCAAGTATCGTGTACACAGTTGCAATAAAAAGTGTGCTGTTATGAAAGTCGGTGAAAAGGGAATATTGCTGTAATTCAATGGATTTAATATTAATAAACATAATAATAGAATTAGTAATCACATTATCATTCAAGTAAAACGGCTGAAAATTTAAAAAGTTTAACATACTAGTTTGTTACGAACTGCAAATAGCTATGTTATTAATAAATGAAAATGTTATTCTTTTTTTTATCAAAATATCGGACAGAAGTCATCTTGATAGGTTAAATAATATATGTAAATATCAGATAGAAAGAAACATTTTCAAGACGCAATATTAATGCGCACAGACAGCATACTAATAACAATAGAAATAAAAAAGAAAATGAAAACTGGAAATAGCGCCTTAACCCACCTTTACTTCATACATACGTCTTTGGACACCTCTAATATAGACGCCTTTGGACACTTAATAAAAGAGGCTTTGGACACCTTTAATATAGACGCCTTTAGACACCTCTAATATAGACGCATTTGGACACCTCTAATATAGGCGCCTTTGGACACCTCTAATATAGACGCCTTTGGACACCTCTAATATTGACACCTTTGGACACCTAATATAGAAGGCTTTTGAATTATTGGTTGAATTATGTTTATATTAACTGACAGAGTGGAAAACAGTGCAGGAAGTATTTAGAACTGAACTTTTCCTGCACTGTTTTCAAAGGCCTTTGTGATTGGTGCGGGAAAACGCGTATCTATGGAGTAAAGGGTTAATACCTATAGAAATCAAGAGTTTTCGAAAATTCTAAATGAATAAGTATATTCAATGTGCTCTTAGACATGTATTAACACCAATGGTGTTTGTCTTGCCAATTCTCCAGTAATCCCCTATAACAACACATGCAGTTACTGAAATAATGACATGACAAAAATGATAACTTAACCTTAGTTTGAAGGATCCCTACCGCTTTTCAGATATCGGTAATGGTCCTAGTACGCTTAGCCAGAAACCGCACAGGTTATGTGATAAGTTAAACGATGTGCTGATGTAATTAGTAACGTTGACATATGTTTTAAGTGTATTACATTTAATATGCACATTACATGCGATATACTTCACATTTATTATATATTTATCTTTATAAATCAAACGTATGAATAATAAATGGCGGTCTTAATCAGCATTTCTTTTTCATCATTATACTATATGCTTCATATATAAAACATAGTGTTCTGTTATAAGATACTTTACAAACAATAAGCAGACGTCAGTGGGACTGTTATGCAGTCGTAAAACTATCAAAAATGACATATTCATTATGTTTCTTTACGTCTGTATATACAAAACCCCAGTTTCTACAGGTACATCTGTTGTATCACGGTATTTTTTCCCGTTGCATATTGAAATATTGATATACTTACAAGTAGCGATAAAGATAGGAAGATGTTCTTGCAGTTTTCCTTTATGATTTTTTCTTTTGTTATTGACAAAAAATATTTTTTTTATATCTAAAATTGTTAATAATATTGGCATTGGTATACGTTATATTTAGAAATGTAATATAAAAATAGTTTTGTAGTAAACCACCTAGTCATCTGGTTTGGCAACGTGCGTGAATCCGGGTTATCTTTACTAACACAATATTTTAATTTCGCAATGAATGCAATTTTAAGTCTTAAACCATATTGTGGAGATTTACAAGTGAAATATGTTTAAAAACGAACCGAACTTCTTAACAAACTGCATGCAATTAATAGGTGCAAAAACACTACTTTAAAATTACAACAAACGGTTGAAAAGAAACACACCATTACATTTTTTTATTCTATTTATTTAACATCTCGTTAGCCAGATGGCGTTTAAATATGTGAACGTATCGCCATTAATACTGTTGTTTTTGTTATTCATTCTCGGTAGTCTTTGAAATTAATAAATGAAACATGAGAATATCAAGATGAACAAAACATACAGCGATGGTAAAGCAACTATCTGTTCTGAACAATAATTTATCACATCACAGAGGGTGTAACATACAATACATACAACTACTTTATGCTTTTTGATGAATTAAATATATTTCTCAGTGGATTATTTATGGTAAGCCACTGCTTCAAACAGTGAAATTATGAAAACAAATCTTATATTAAAAAAAAATATTAAAAAACAAAAATTCTTTATTTTTTTATAATAATCCAATTATATGTAATGGCGAAGTGAAGTCAAAATATAAACAAAAAGGTATATAAATGCATAAAATAAAAAGAAAATTTGTTTGTTTTGGTGTAAGATCAAATGATATTTCATCTCGTGATCACCAAAAATATTATTCTCACGAGTGGCGTTTTGGTGATCACTTGATGAAATATAATTCGATCTTACACCAAAACAAATAAATATCCTCTATATACAATGCTGATGTTTGTCGGCTGTAAACAAACACAACATAATAAAATATGTGACATGTACCATGCTGATGTTTGCTGGCAATAAACAAACACGTATTGACATATTTATGCTAAGTATGTGTTTCGTGTACTATATAAATACATATTCAATTGTGTTATGATTACATATACTTATTAATTTAATCAGTGTACCTAAATATATATCGATTTCAGTAGATTCGCAATAAAGCAATAATTTACTATTAATTTACAACACCATAATAGCTATCAATTACATTATTATCCATTACAAATGAATATCAATATAAAATAAGTGGTCGCAGAGTTTGCATATGTTCCCAATAAAAATTCTTTCGATACAAGCTTTTAATTTGCATGGTTTGTTTTAAGTTTCGGAATTGAAGATGATGATACGTGTTTTTCATTCACTTCGATAAACATGTATCTATCTGTTAACGTACGTGTATAATATAATCTGTATAAAATGCTTCGATTTTTCTACTATAGACATCTGATCACTGAACAACATTACTACAACAAAATATTGATGCAAAGCTACAAAATCGACCGAACTATATTGCACACCATTATATGTCTGAACGTTTATACAGCCTCGATGTTAACTGGCCAGATAATGCAACACAGTAGTAACGGACACTTACAAATCTCTGTTAATATACATATACTGTTTCAGTTATATTTGAATAAATCGTATTCATATGATCTATAAACAGACCAAGATCTGTCATAATGTATTTCCAAGTTTGAAATAATAGCCAAACTATTATAACAATCCGCATGTTTGTGTTAGTTAATTTATAATCAGCAATACATTATCATCATATTAAACCATCTGTGAATCAAACTAACAATATATTCTTCACTTATTCAAAAACGTATTGCTTCCTATATCACGTCACTCCAATAACATCTTCGGAAACCCGGAGCAAATACAGTCGACTGGGCAACCAGAAGACTAACGGCCACTGTAATCACTTTTAACAGGTAAAACACTTAATGAAATCATGATTAAACTTGCTTTTAAATTCGTGTCCAGATTATTTTCATACATTTTGAATTATTATGATTGTACAAAAATGCTTATAGAAAGTATCCCAATTAGATATAGATTCTTAACATATATTCATAACTCATTTCATTGATTGTTTGTAGACATTTATTTATCAACACATTTTGTACGTTCATTCGAAACAGAACGAAAAAAAAACACGATAATAAATATGGACAAGATGGTGATACTAATATACAAAGAACTAACTGTTTTTATTCATTTGCCACATGCATAAATCTTGTACATGTATACAGTGGAAGAGAATAACAACTGATAGTGTGCGATAATATATCGATGCAATCTCACTCTTCACAGAGTTTTTCTCAGTTACTCTGGAATTATAATAGAAACCGGCGGTAACGTGAATATAACTTCATCAAGACGAAAACGTTTTGAGTTAATTTGTTTTTTTCTCCTAGGAATACGTTATGCACCGGGCTCGATATACTTACGGTTTAAGCACCGGACATAACCTTTACCGAGAAAAACACATGTGCTGTATATTCATGCAGGTTTCTGATACTGTTGTATGTTAAACCAGTTAAATTAAACGAAATGTTTATTAAGTTTAAAAATCAATTTCAGATGTAGTCTCTAGTCTATTTCTACATGTTTTATAAAGTTGCTTCGAGCATTATACGTGTACATATTGACTAATATATAATATCATTAAAGGTGTCTCTGTTTAATAGAAAAGAAATAATTTCTTAATTCCTTATGCACATTGGCTATCAATTGTTTCTACTATTGCAGGTAGATGCCAAGATCGATTGCTCGTTGTGAGTTGGCTGGTTGAATAAACTTCTATTGTGCGATAGGTACTTTATCGGAAGATGTCTTGAAGAGGCAGTAGTCGCTAGCCCATTTGTGACAAGAGTGTAAGAGTATTGCTTTTCTGTTATAATGTTTCGTTACTGGGATATATTTAAGTTTAAACATCTGTTCAAAAAATAAAAAAAAGGATTTACTAGTGTGTGCAGAGGTGCCAGGGATGGATAGTGCTGGTGCGGAATAATTTGTACATTATTATTTAAAGGAATAATTAATTAATGAGAGACATTTTATTGAAATGTACAAATATATCTACATAATTATCTTATGAATTACCATGAAACTTTATTAAAAAAGATATATTTATTGACGATATTATTATCTATACATTATGTGACAATTAAAAAATAGACGTTTGCGAAAAAGAAAGTAAATTTAATGAGTTATTGATAAAATATCTACGAGCAAAATGATCAGGGCATAATGGCAGTTTGGTGCTTGAAAATACGTCATGTGATTTGTGTTGTTTTTATACTAATATGTGCTGTCAATAACGTTTTTATGTCAAAATTTGACGGAATTAATGATGTACAGAACATTACTATTGGATATTTAACAGTGGATAAAACAAATGTTTTCATGCGTGGGAAACAAGGTCGAGCCATATCTGGAGCTTTGTCGTTTGCAATTGAATTAATTAATAATGACACGAAATTGCTCCCGAGACATCGGCTCCAATTGATATGGGGTGATTCTATGGCTGACACGCTAGTTGGAACGCGGCTTCTCACAGACCAATGGCGCAAAGGTGCAATAGCTTTTATAGGACTTGAGGACAGTTGCAGCGTAGAAGCAAAAGTTGCCGCAGCGTGGAACCTGCCGATGATATCATATGTAAGTCAAGATTTGAAAACATATAAAACATTTTTTAGGCTTTCGTCATACTATCTAGCTTTGATATGCTTATTTGCATATCGTGTGTATATATGTTTGGGACCATGTCGTGTTATTTCCGACTGTAAGTATGTATAGGATATAAAGTATCTTACATGAGTGATCGTTATTGTTGAATTTATTTAACGAAGTGAAAACCAAATATTATACGAGTCTCTTCCGAGCGTAATATAATTTCTGCATACGATTTAATGAACTTATTAATAAATGAACACGACTGTACGACTCAGAAAAAAAATGTACAATTAGCATATATTATACATTTATCTAACATATCATGTCTATAAGGATTGAGAATAACATCATTTTACCATGCCAATTGACGACATTTTTATATTCAGAGAAGTCGGAACGTAGTATGACAGTTTACGTACAAAAACAGAGTCATACGGAAAACACCGTCCGATGAATCGAAAGTGATATTACTATAGGTTAATATAAAATCTCATGGGTTTCTTACACCTCTGCAGCGTAAATTATGTGATAAAATTGATTTGATTGTTTACATCCTGCATCCTATAAATGCATAATTGTAGACACTCTGGAAATGGAACTACAACTCTTTATGAACGTATTTACGTCACATCGTTACCATGTTTGCATATACATGTATTTAATTGCTGTTAAGTGCATGTATCTTTTTACGTTTTATTTAGGACGCGATGCAGGTATTACTTAAACACAATGGTCTAAATCTAGGTTTGTGTTGGAAATTGTTAGATATGCTGGAATGATAAAGAAACGCCGGATGACGCCGGATGACGCCGGATGACGCAGGATGACACATTTTAATTGTAACTTTTAACGGATAAGCCAATGACTGAAAAATCGATCAAACTACTCCTTGTGGTAGCGTGCATTACACTCAGTGTGTTGTTGCAGTAAAGCTTCAACGCTTCTTGCGTATGTTTGTATTGTTAAAATCATGAAAATCACGTGCAGATACTTAAAGCCTCATTTAACGTCCGAAATGCCCACTTTTTGATAATAACAAAAATGATTGTAATTTAATGTGTTTAGAGAATTGCTAAAACCATTCCTGTAGACCCCTAAGTGACTGTTTTTATAAAAGCGAGAAAATAAATATCTTCTATCGAAATGTGTGTTTCTTAGATGAGCGGACCGAATTCTTAACTTTTGTTTACATTTTTGTAATTCCGTAATGACTCGCTTGCTCTCCGACTGACCCTCCGTCAGTATTCGGAAGTACACAAATGAATACTGCAGTGGTAGTGTGCGGATTAAGACCGTTAGATAAGGGGTTCATTAACAAGATCAGAAAAGGTATGGCTTCATTAATAATATGTATTGTTATTGGGTTTAAAATATATAATATTGATGTCTGCAATAAAACTGTAGCGAATGTAGTACACATTATATTATTTATACGCACTGAAAAACAATAAGTACAGAATACTAGTTTGGTCTAGTAACTCTTGCTTAGGATCTTCCCTTGCACACCGCACGCGCTGTTACGTCACAAATCACTTTATCGCAGTCATTATTGAGAGGCTACCAAGGGTAGTTTGTTTAGTACAGTTATTAAAATAGTAAATTTATTTTTGATTTTATATGAACGATTCGTCGCTTACGTGCTCGTGGGTTCCAGTTCATAAATACACTGAGGGGAATAAAGGGGACGTTCTTAAAAACTATTTAACCGCAAGTGGTTATTCATTTTTTAACCGCATACCCTTCAGTTCCCCATACAATGTTTCTCTCTGAAGTGTATTGATCATATATATCCGATCGACGCGTTTCCGAACAAGCTTCGTAACTCCCCGTTTTTCTGCCGAATGTGTTTATCGAAAAGAGACGAACATTAATTTGTAAACAAAACCCGTTCTTAATTATATACTAATAATATGCTTTATATTTATTTTTTCGTTTGCAAAGTCTCTAAGTAATCAAACAAATATGTATTTTATCATCTGGAAGAGTAAAACTCACTTAAATTAAAACTAAAAACGACCGTGAGCCTTTTAAAAATATAAATCCATATCACATTTTACTCAGTACGTCATTTCCCGCTACTTTGGTTTCAAACGTCTTAATTACGACAGTGTCATATACCTGTCCGAAGTTGAAATAAGTCGCGCCATTTTGCTGCTAATGCAGGGGAGCGACATTACCAGGTTACAATGCGACTTGTTGCGCACGTTTACACTATGGAACGTCTTGTTATGCGTTTGCGAGTTACGGGACGTGTTGCCGATCGTCCATGTGTGGTGTCACGACGTCAGGACATAGCCATTTTTACATTTACGCAATCGTCCGCCGTGGAAACTGCGCTGAGTAAAGTTGGTACACTCAACTGCCCAATTCACCACCAAGACCGTTAACAATCAGTTAAGGGGGATACTTTACTCGCGCATTGTCCCTACGTTGGTGTGCAACGTCGATCACGTTTTATAAACAGCAAAACGTCCTTTTTACCTGGGAAAATTTGCGTAGGTTTCGTAGTCGCGTTTTAAAGCTCCGTAGGATAGATGTTTTATAAATTGAAACAACTTTCTGAAACCGAGCGACGTCTATGAAATTCAACCGCTGAAAAAATAGGTCAACAGTTGAGTTTCGAATCACCGATTATCCAAATTCAGATAAATACTAACTGTATTATATCATTTTACTCGAGCATTATTTGCCCGGGTTTCAGTTTATTTAAGCACTTTGAGTAAATATTGACGTTGGGGTTGTACCCATAATTTTGATTAAATTACCTTCGCACTTATTAGCAAAACATAATGGTTTTAGTCATTTTGATTATTAATGAAATATCTTTGCATACACATTCTAAAACTGTAAATATCGCTTACAATAGTTTGAGCATGTGTCTATGAAATTCACCCTGAGTTTCTTTACTCGTTCAGTACATTTGTTCACACACAACGACAGGCAATAAAACTATTCTGTAGAGTATTATACTATTTATAGTTCAAAGTTCTGCTTTGGTAAATCCTATATATTGGATTTATATTTTTAATTGTAACCTTCAAAGGCATACATCCGTGTGACGTGTATTGTATCTTACATAGAAATATATAATAAATGAGACTATTTACTGTTTCATGCTCGATTTAGAACAAAAAGGGTCCTCGTTGTATATCAATAAATTATTTTTTCAACTTCAATTATGTATTAAGTAATATAAAATCATTATTATAACTTTAATGAGTTGTATGTAGGTGTAAACCAATAATTGATTTTTTTCTTTATTTTATAGTAAATAATAACATTTTAAAGGCTTGTCATTCGAGAGAGACCCAAATGAAAGAAGTGAAACTTACATTTTACTGTATGTCAACTCTATACTATCAAAATATTATGAGAAAAATGCGGGTCATGTGTCATATAAGAGATTTTTTCTGCTCAATGTGTACACTTTTGAAAAGTGAAAGTAGACTTCAGAAATCATGTATCCACAGCCCCATTTCCAAGCATCATTTTTACCTAAATTCACAATTCAAACATGACATTGCTTTCGAAATGTTCAAAATACATCAATAATTCCATTCTTATAAAAAAATGAGCATTAATAAAGGACAATGTATTTTCAAAGAATAAGAAACAAAGATTATTTATAACCGTCATTATGCGACTACTCCACGGAAGCGCATCCTGTTTCCAATGGTGGTACTATGCCTGTACTGTGTCTCAATGAATACAATACTATTTACGATATTAAACATGTGCTCTAAAAAAAACAATAACCGTGTTTCACATACGTTTTAACATTGTACAATTTAGTATAAATTCAAATATATTTCAAGAAAATTAAAAGTAGTTTTGTACAGAGTACTACTGTATCTTAAATTCATTAAATATTTAGATTTTAGAAAAACAATAGGTTAATTTGCCTTGAACACAACTATATTTCTTCCAAGACGCCAATTTATCTGTTTATAATTTCAATCTCACACTAATAAAAGTTTATGTACAATGTAAAGCATATCCATTGGATAACGCCAAATATTTTAAGAGCTTTATTTTTAGTTAAAATCCCTCGAATCGGACTACTTTTTACGTGTCTAGTTGTGTATCCTTACGCGTTTACAATGCAGCGGATAGTTGAAATTGTCTTTCATGAAATTATTTTACTCAACCCTAAAAAAATATTGTATTGTCGTCAAGATTGGAAAAATAATGATTAAACTAGTTTCTGTTTTTATAAAGAATGTCGAATCACTCACAAATCGTATAAAGTCCAAAGTTCTCTATGTAATATCTGTGCGTGATTCGACATTCTATTTTAACCCAATTATAATATACTGCCTCATCCGCGGTCTCTATCTCACATCATCTTAAAGCTTAATTATATAAAATCATATTAAGGGATCGGGTTTTTGTGTAGTTTATTTAGTAGTTTAGCGCTTGGCTTTTTAATTGTTTTATTTACTTATTTTGAATGGTGTTTAAGGCCATTACAACACATTGGACAAGATATTTATGACATAGTCAGTTTTATTCATGACGAAAACATCAGAAGGAATCTGAATAGAACCTCTAAATGCAAGTATATCGCAAACTTTTTTATAATATGTTTTAACCGGGCTGGAACTCACTACCTCAGTAGGAAAAAAAAGTAGCCATTAGACAACATCATGTCAGACCAATCCGCCCAGGATGACCCCTTAGTAATTGAAAAGTCCCCATATCGTAGTGTCTATTTTGTATTAAATATGGCTGTTTGTCTTATAATATCAGAGCTGGAAATTTTCTTGGTGAGCATATCGGTGCGGTTGCGTGCGGTTGCTTGCGGTTAAAGCATACCGATCTGTTCGCTTGGTTTATCGTCATTGCGCAAATTTCGCTTTGTGAGTTGTCTGATGTATAAATAAAATACACCGCTTTTATGATGTTTTATGCCGTCCTTTTATGATAAGGAATATGATCCGTGAAACAGATATTAGTTAACAAATATTTATAATTATCTTATTTAACCCTTTACTTCATATAGACGCCTTTTGACACATCTAATATAGCATACTTTGGACACCTCTAATATAGACGCCTTTTGACACCTCTAATATAGACGCCTTTGGACACCTCTAATAAAGACGTCTTTTGACACCTCTAATAAAGACGCCTTTGGACACCTCTAATATAGACGTATTTGGACACCTCAAATATAAACGCCTTTTGACACCTTTAATATAGACACATTTGGACACCTCTAATATAGACGCCTTTTGACACCTCTAAAACACCTCTAATATAGACACCTTTGGACACTTCTAATATCAACGCCTTTGGACACCTCTAATATAGACACCTTTGGACACCTCTAATATAAACGCCTTTGGACACCTCTAATATAGACGCCTTTGGCCACCTCTGATATAGAAGGCTTTTGAATTATTGGGTGAATTATGTTAATATTAACTGACAGAGTGGAAAACTGTTTTCAAAAGCCTGTGATTCGTGCGGGAAAACACGTATCTATTGAGTAAAGGGTTAAATACAGTATAAAGAAAACATTTTAAGTTAACTTGTTTCAATTTAGATAACATTTTTAAAACTTGGTTTAACATACAATACCAATTAAATTATAACAATTGTAGAAAAATAACAAATGAATTATCAGAGAAATAAATAATGTAAAAGGCTCTATACGATGTATTGTGTCGTCTTTTGGGTAAGATTGATATAGATCTATAAAACGTTTATAAATAAAATCATGGACTTTGTCACAGCTTGCAAAGACTACACAAATACCTTTTTTGTATGAGCAGCACTAAGCACTAATGTTCGCACATACCAAATACTGTTATCAAGTAATTCAAGTAAAGTGCACATATATAGAGGATTTTACAGGAGTGCTTATTCATTCTTTAATTTATTAAACGAGTTGGAAAACTTATACAATGCGAGGCTCTGCCACTAGGTTAATATAAAAAAATATGTAATAGGTTTATTACACTCCTGCACCGTAAGTTATGTGAATTAGTTATTTATAATAAACTCGATTTATACTTCATATTGACGAAACAGAACTCCAAAAGGTAAATTTGTTTACCGCAATATATTTTCTAAAAAAAAAAAAAAGTTTGTCCGTGTCTTATATAATGAATTTTATCAAATACGCCATGATTCTTGAACAGACTGAATGTTTGACAATTTAATCAATTGAGCTTCTTTAATGTGTTTAAAGAATAAGAGAATGTCTGTAATAAGTCTTTGACACAATCTAAATAAAATCCAAACCTTGAACTCATTACCCTTCTCAAATAAATATATTATAATTGATATGGGTTTTTTTAAGAATACTTTATATTCTAGTTAATTACTTGTTATCATTTCTTCTATAGTACTAATCGTATTATGACCTAAATGTTAAACTAAATATAGTATAATGTTATAATTATGTTTCTTACATTGACTTGCTTAAACGTTTTTTAATGACAATTATTTTGTGATGATATATTTGCCCCAGTTTCAGTCGTATTATTTACTTATATATATTCCACTACAATCATCAACTCGAACTATACATACTTCTCTATATGTGTTAAATCTAATACTTATAATACGATTCATAGATTATTGGCTCAATTTATCTGATATTATTGACTATCAAATAGGCATACACACGTGA
This sequence comes from Panopea generosa, assembly GCA_029582155.1. Classification (NCBI taxonomy): domain Eukaryota; kingdom Metazoa; phylum Mollusca; class Bivalvia; order Adapedonta; family Hiatellidae; genus Panopea; species Panopea generosa. Next base: position 22,153,662 of record CM055895.1, read on the forward strand.
TGGGTGACGTCACAATGTCGCCTCGTACTTTGACTTAGTACGGTTGTTATTATTGCTCGATGTTCGGAATCATGGAGTTCGTTCAGTGTCGCTCAAAAATAAATAGAATACTGCTCTATAATCCCGAGTAAGCTCCTCTTTCTCTTAGACATGTTCCGTGATTCAAAGGGATTCATCTGATATTATTAACAACGGTATTAGATTAGTAATTCTAATACATTAATTATCTTTTCTTTTTTTTTTCCCTTTAATTATTTTTGCAGACGTATATAAAAACCTCAGAAACCTGAATACTTAATGACATTTTTAAATCAGGCAATGTGTGCCATATTGGTGGTTTATAACAAAAATTTCTGAACAATGGTCATAAATGCATATGTAATTTATTAACAAAAGGTTGTCAAATATATCTAATATAAGGCTTAACGTGTATAGTTACATATGTACTGTTTTGTATCCTGGCATTAAGTTGATATATGAATCACATTCATCTTATTTTATTTCTTAAGACATATTAAATGTGTGTCCGTTTAACAATGAGATATTCACGTACCTGAAAATATATTTTTGATTCTTTATTTAATGTTTTTATATATTTCTATTTATTTCACTTCGGTTGAGAATCAATTAAATTGAATTTTATTGAACTTAAACAAGTCACGCTCAAAGTCTTCCTGTGTAAAACCAGTACTTAGCTTATGCAGATACGAGGGGCATTTCAAAAGTAATGCAACTGGGGTAACATAAAGCGCGTTTGATAGATATTAAATTATTTACGCGCCATACCCTCAAAGTAACCCCCCTTGTTACGTACACAAAGTTTCAAACGTTTAATCCAGTTCTTAAAGGCATCTTCATACTCATTTTCAGGTATACCCAGCATACACTGATAAACAGCGGACCCCAGGGCCTGTCGGGTCCTATACCGTCTACCAGCTAAATGTTTTTTCAGTTTAGGGAACAAGAAATAGTCACACGGGGCTAGGTCTGGGGAATATGGTGCATGTGGAAGAACTCGAACCCTTTCCTTGTTCAAAAAAAAAAGGTCACAATAGCAGACTTATGCGCAGGGGCGTTGTCATGCAACAAGGATAGGTGCTTTAAGCCAGTGTGGGTGACGTTTGAAACATTGTTTTTTAAGTTTCTTCAACACTTTTTCTTTATAAAATATACCAGTCACAGATTTTCTATTTGGTACAACCAGTTGAATTATAGGACCACGTATATCAAAGAAAATAACAAACATTGCTTTCTTAGCACTGATCAATCTTTTGGCAATTGTGGGGCGGCGACAGTTTTTGGTAGCCCATATTTTGTTGTTAATTTTTCTGGTAGGCTCGAAAAAGTGTACCCATGTCTCATCTCTAGTAATAATGTCAGAAAACTGCTTTCTTTGATATTTTGGAAACATTTTAAGCAGTTTTCTGGCGGTTTCAAGTCGGACACGCTTTTGCTTGTCTGACAACAAACGAAGGATCCATCTAGCTGTAATACGTCTCATTTTTAAATTACGTTTTAGAATGCGGAATACGCTTGCGGCTGAAATACAAACTATACTAGCTATCTGATGAACAGTTAGTCAGGCGTCAGACTTAACCACATCACATACTTTGTTAACCATAATGTTAGAAGTAGCACTACAAGGACGTCCCGTTTTGGGTGCATCATTAATGGAGTCACAACCGCTTTTAAACTTCTTAATCAATCTCGTGACGGTGGCATACGACACTTCATTCTGTCAATGAACAACACACAATTCGTCAAAAATCTCCTTCGCTGATACGCCAAGCTGGCATCGAGTCTTTACATAACCTCGAATTTCAGCTGCTTTTACACTTCTTTTGCCAACCATTTTACTATAGTGTCAATGACTATATGTTGCTTTTATCACTGTATTAGCGGTAATACTGCGTGTACACCTGTAAACTTGGTATATATGTGTAGAGAATGGATGTCTCGCTACATCGGTATAATTTTCACGAAAATCCCGTGCAAGGCGATACCGCACGATATTCAGTTGCATTACCTTTGAAATGCCCCGCGTAAATGTCTGCCTAAAGGGCACAGCTGTGGCGACGGACCGAACCCTTGATATTCTGATTTTGGGTCCGATCCTTTACCACTGGATCACGCACTTAACATGAAACGAAAATGGATGGAAATGAAGTCAAAATGCTTATAGAGTTAACCTCCATGTCCTCGTGCAATCTACATTGTTGAAGGCGAAGACTTTAGTCGCATATATGGTTTGGAATGTTTTATGGATAAACATAAAAAAAAAATAGATATATTTTATATTTCTACATTCTCAAAGCTACACAAGAGACAGAAAAATAATCTGCTAAATATTTTTATAAAATACCACCTCCCACCCACAACACAATGTTACAGCTATGCATTGCAAATATCTTTATTCCACTCCCGCACATTTTAAGAACAATATCAGAGAAGAATTTAATTACTTCCAAACACGATTATGTCACAAAAGAAAATAGTGATTTATTTAAATGGGATTTTACGAAGGTCACTTTAGACACGTTGGAGGTTATATGTATGTGAAATATCCAGTTTTATTCGTAAAGGAAGACAAAAGCAAATCAAATATTTGTTTTTTATAAAATGAGATGTATGACAAGTTGAATTAAGAAATCAATTTATCTCAGCGTTTAACTACTTGAGTGTAATTGAATACTGCTAGTCGCTTCTCAATCAGTAGAACAATGCAGAGTAGTGTCCCTTGTTAATAGATGTCTTTTCTTTCTCATGCAAGATCCAAATCGGAAGACGGTTAAAAATGATTGAGTAAATTAAAAGTTAAATTTAAACAATTTAATAATGTTTGCTCGTTGAGGCATGTAAATAATTGTTGGCCTGTTGGGGCGATTGAATAATAATTGTATGCCTGTTGAGGCAAAGGGATGATTGTTGATCCGTTGGGGCATTTGAATATCAATCATTCGCCAACAATAAAAGAATAAAATCATTACTTATCTGTTACTGCCTTTTTGTATAAGTTTAGAATCACTAGTTAAATTGTCACAATTAAATACAAAAAAACCTTTGGATCATCTAATCAGTTGTCTTCCTATAACCTGTCATTGTCCTTCGTAAATTAAAGGTGTGAGACAATGCAACTATACTATTTCATTATAATAGAAAGCCAGGAGATAATATAAAAATGGTAATAAGAGCGGCAACAGGAAGTAGAAAAAGAAAAGACTATGCATTGTGCTAAGATTGATGTCATTGACTTACGATATATGCAATGTATCCCTGTGATTATGCTAGAAGCACTCGATCCGATGTCATGAAAAACAACACTTTTTACTGGTTCTACCCAGGAAGCAGACTAAAAAAAAACAATTCATATAATCTCTGAGCTTGCTTTGCAATCGAGCTAAAATTTCATTTAGTGTCATATTTAATTTCGATTTAAGGTCTCAGCTAATTTCATAATTCTTTGCACACTACAATGTCTTAAATTATATGTGTTATCTAATTTACCTTTCTTCAAGTTCCTTATAAGTACTGTCCTGTTCATGGCTCATCATGTGACAACGTGTAGGTACGTATTTAATTTACAAGAAGATGACCCCCTGACTACAGTTCTTCCTTGATAAAGAGAAATCAAACAAATATAAAAATAGACGAAAGTCTTTTCATTTCATTAGACAATGGTGAAAAATACAGAAAAAATATTCTGTCTTCAATAATCATTTATACAAACTCTATATTTAGTATCATAATAGTAACGAAATAAATTGTTCTAATCTTGGTGGAATTTGTCTTTTGTTTCTTAAAAGTATTCCCACAAGTTTCGCCTTATTGTGATGAGCATGATGTCAGTATACATTGATGTTCTTCTTGTGAATAACCGTAAGAGAAAAAAAATTGCCTATGTCTCTCCGCTCTTACCTAAATAAAATTCAGTAAAGATAAGGAAAAAACAGGAATGTTTATGCATTCATTTTTACCTGAGGAATCTCAATTTAACAGTTACTTTGTGAGTGCTCTACTCATATACTTAGATTCAGGTACTGAAGTGCTGATGTAGTCATCAGACAATAAACTTTGATACAATACAATATATATATATATATGTAACCTAGTATTTGTAATAATACATATTTATCAATCTGCCAAAAGAAATATCATTTTAAGTTGTACGTATTTTGATTTCCGCCAAATATTGGAAATGCTTAAGGACTTCAACATCTTAAGCTCTTACCTGAATCATTTGCTCGAATCTACTTCAAATCGCTCTTTATAAACTGAACGTAACAGCTAACCTGACACCTGACATTTTATGTATGTTCTTAAAATTTAACAAAATAATTTATTTGAAAGTTGGACTTGAATAGGAAAGCGCACTTACGATAACAATAGCCAAGTCTGTAAAATCAAAACATAATTGTCTGTTAATTTCGTATACAATTTTAACAAAGTTTCTCGATATTTTGACGACTATATAGGAAATACAAAAGTGACGGGTTACATGGTGTTAGTCTCTTTATAAGTATCCATATCAAGAGTGTCATATGTTTGTTTTACAGAAGGTGAAACGAAACAGTTGATAAGTAGAATCTAGAGAAACGATGTCAAGTTTGAATTTTTGAATTTGTGTACGTAATTAAAAGGAAAGATGAAGACTAACGCCTACTGTTCACATCCATTTTTATGTCTAATCAAGATCAAAACGTCCGTTATAGAAATAAATCAGTGAGAAAAAACAAATGGAAAGAACAGAACAATATAATTTACAAGATATGAATTAATTTAAAGTGCACGAGGATTTATAAAGCTAGAACGTTCTCAAGGCAGACTTTGTACCTATACAACGTACTTGATATAAAAGTGCTAAAAAAATTTTTTATATTAAAAAAGGGATATTATATCAATGGCACAATCTTAGAGTGAATTATTTTCTTGCTTGCGTGCTTCGCTTCCGAATCCTTTTTACCAGATGCCGTTGGCTACCAAGGACATTTCGTTGCACGTGACTCTCTATGCAAAGTTTTATATCTTTTATTACACATATTATGCTTTGGGAATAATTGAGCTTAACAAATGTATAACAATGACTGTTCTGGAACATTAGTTTAGGACTTGGTTTATATTATCAAATTGCAATAAAACGTGCACCTGCTTCTAATAGCATCTGAACATGTGTTGGTTTACTGGTATAAATATAATAGAAAGATAACTCATAAAACATAAACATTAAATCTTGCGACCCGCTGTTGAACCGTGCGAAGCTGCTGCTTCTGATAAGCGTGTTTACACATCGGTAACAAACTGTCATTTACAGAGAAGGGGTATGCTTACAGAGAAATAATTTGTTTCCACAACGCTTTCAAAAACCGTTCAGAAGCGGATAAAAGGAAACAACTGCTTCGATAAGTGTTTGTTTTAATCCTTTTCTGACAACTAAAATATCTTCATATCGGTTATAAAAAATATCGGTAAATGTATTGACTTTTATGTGTGGCAAAAGACTTCACACTTCTTTAAGTAACTAAATTGTATGTAGTCTTCTATTATACATTTTATGAAGTTTTATTCATTGGTAATTGGTGAAACCTTACGTCTCACTATACAGTTATGCCCCTTTTTCCCACGGTAACATGATTATTACGCTTAAGAAAATGTAATTTGGTTTTGAAATATTTTCAAAATGGTTCATAGTGGTTGTGATTTCTTGCTGCAGATTAATAGAGAAAAGGTTGGCATAGTATATACTGCAATAAAACATCACTGGTGTTAAAAAGTGAGTTCAACATATGCATGTATCTATGAGCATTTGAGGACTTCTTTTTTAAAATCTCAGGGTGTCCCTGCACCCTCTTTAAACTGAAACCCAAAGCTGGTCAACCTATAGTTACGGTGCATTTTAATATGGGTATTCCTGCTATGAAAAAAAATACTATGTGGAATTCGTTTTTTCACATGGAAATCCTAGACCTTATCTTATATAGAACACTGAACAAAATTCAACAGTGTAGTGAGACCTTTTTTTTAACGTATTTCGTTTGGAAAAAATTTAATTTGTTTGAAGAATGGTATTTTGTTTTGAAGAAAGGTTTTTATTTTGACGAAGGGCATTTTGTTTTGAAGAAAGGTTTTTATTTTGGCGAAGGGCATTTTGTTTTGAAGAAATGTTTTTATTTTGACGAAAGGTATTTTGTTTTGAAGAAATGTTTTTATTTTGACGAAGGGCATTTTGTTTTGAAGAAATTTTTTTATTTTAACGAAGGGCATTTTGTTTTGAAGAAAAGTTTTTATTTTGACGAAGGGCATTTTGTTTTGAAGAAAAGTTTTTATTTTGAAGAAATGTTTTTATTTTGACGAAGGGCATTTTGTTTTGAAGAAATGTTTTTATTTTGACGAAAGGTATTTTGTTTTGAAGGAAGATATTTTGATGAAGGAATGTATTTTGTTTTGAAGAAAGATATTTTAGTTTGAAAAAAATGGTATTTTATTTTGAAGAGAAGCCTTAATTTTGTATTGAATTTCACTTCACACTATTTCTGAAAACTAGATACTTTATCCACATGATGTACACATAGCAAAAATCCAAGTATTTATACAAACGCTTAATTGAGTTTTTATTAGGCACGGGCCATTACTATTCAAAAGTGTTTGAATGTGTCTTATTTTACACATTTGCTGAATTCACAAGTATGACAAAACCTGCACAATGCCTTTTACCTTCATAATTATTTGCTTATCATTAAAATAGCAAATGCAAAAAAAAAACAAAAACAGTTTGCATCTCATATTTTTAAAACAATCGTTTCAGTGAGTAATACTCGGAGATTAATATTTCCGTACTGTTTTACGTTCACATGTGTGAATAATGATTTCATGTGTGCGATTGAGTAGATGTTTGCTCATCGGTAAAAACCTATCAATAACAGAGAAGGGGTATATTAATTTATTTGTTTACACAACAGTGTTTCAAGACGCGTCTAGGCACGAACATAAGGAAGTAACCGCTTTCGGAAGTGGGTTTTTTAATTATTTATCTGAAAAATCTAATAGTCCGACATATGTCTTAAAAAAGGTTTTGTATATTTTAAGCAGATTATTTGATATAATTATGTAACCAAAGGTAACTCGTTGATATATAAAATAACCAGATTCATTTTAGATTACATGGTGTGTGAAATTATCCATTTATCTTTCTTCCCTTTTCCGTGGTATTGTTTATTGACGTTCCCATTGAAAGCAATGCGTTGTGTTCATCTATTCTCCAAGATCCACCCAAAAGACAAAGCATCCACAAATGATCTATTGATACATGTATTCATATATTCGGTAGGGAGAAATCAAATGGCTGAGTGCCATATACGTTTATTATATTTATTTTACATCTCCAACAGCAAATATAAAATGTCTCATGCAACGTCGTGCAAAGTATATACGCTGATAAAGCATTGCAAAATGTAGAATAACTTTAGTTTTATAGATTTGATATTTTAACAGATTTGGTTGCATATTATTTCCTAAACTCCTATTCAGTGACCGAGAATTTTAAGTCGCTGTTGTCTATTTACCACTCAAATCTCACCACAGACGACGTGGATTCGAGCTCATAACGTTGGTTTTACTTACATATATTCTTAAGAGTTCCCCGCCAATAAATATAAAATTAAACATGCCATACATATTTTGAAAAAAGCGTAAAACTTTATGATTTTAATAAAGAGACTAAACGATCATGTGTACGAAGCAAACCTGGACAGGTCATATAGAATTTGGCATGTGGTCGGCGTTAAATTATTTCTAAAAAGAATACAAGGTTTATATATAGTTAAAGTAGGTAACATAATGCACGTGCAAGTTGCTGGTGCAAGTTTTTCAGGTCATTATGTGTTCTAATTCGCAATTTATCGTAATTTTCTTGAACTGTCACAGTATAATGACAATCATCCACTCACAGATGGTTAGAGCGAGACAACAATCTCCAAAATCAACAAGGTTTAAATACATTTTCCACAACATGTCGCATATTATGTCATCTGAATAATGTATTTCGCGTTAATGCTTGCAAAACAAGCTTTTGCGTTGCATTATGCGGAGTCTTGCAAATGATATATTGATAGTGACAACAATATACATTAGTAAAGTAAAGTAGTTTCTTTTTATTTAACAAACTCCGGGGATTAAGAATAATGTGGTATAATACAAACTGATATCATTCCTATTGCTAAAAGAAGAAAGTTTAAGTAAGAAAGATTTTTAGTTAATTGCGGAATGACGGTGGTTTTACTTTGATTCATTCTTAGGTCTTCCTCCGCCAATAACACTGGATATGCCAGTTATAAACTGAAATTGGCATTAAACACCATTACAAAATAAGAAATGAAAATATATGTGTACAGATGGCGTGTTGTTTTGTATTTTTGTCAACATTAAAAACATATACCACTATGCTCGCAATATAGCGGACGATTTCATCACTTTCTTCTCTAAGTGACGTTTGGAGAGTATAAATATACTTTGCCATAACAGTAGATGAAACTATTTTATTGGTCAAATGCGGTCACAAGTATTTGTTGTTACTTAAATATGAAACAGGAACCCATTGAATATCAGTATATACATATATTTTCGTACGCTTTTACTCGCATATGATTTTTTACTGTATGAATTCAATTAAACTTTATTTATCGGTAATGGCTGCAAGACACGTTACTTTAAAATTCAGTTATACTTGTCAATGATAAGAGATATGACTGTGATATACTTGTTATTTTTTTATCATCCGGTAGCATTAATTTATGATATAATACATAACTTACACTAATTGATAATAAGACATAATACACTACATAACTTACACTAATTGATAATAAGGACATAATACACTACATAACTTACACTGATTGATAATAAGGACATAATACACTACATAACTTACACTAATTGATAATAAGGACATAACACACTACATAACTTACACTAATTGATAATAAGGACATAACACACTACATAACTTACACTAATTGATAATAAGGATATAATACATTACATCACTTACACTAATTGATAAAAAAGACATGATACATTACATCACTTACACTTATTGATAATAAGGGTTTTAATAGAGAGAACACGCCCAAACAGTCCATTGAATACAACATATAGCAGGGTAATTCGATGACCACAAATGATTGGTCAGTTTAGATTGGTCAATCATCGACACACAGTTTCAAGCTGATGTTGAATGTCTTTTAAAATTCATTTACACGGTTAAACTATACTCGTATCTTATTGGTATCTTGTAAAACTCCAAAATTATTGAATCTCTTAGTTATACTTTGTGAATCTAACTTGAGACAGTTTTCTGGGTAGAGTCAATTCTTGTTTTTGATATGCCAGTGGGTCGAACAAGGGATTGAACCTTCGACAGCATAAGCAGGCAACACCCTCCATACCAATTACACCGTATACTAAGTCTGTTACGTTTGACACGTTTCTCTATCAATCCAAACCAGTTAATTTCAGTTAATTTTGTCATGTCATGTCATATTCCATATTCATAGCAATTCATACTTCCTGACACTTTTGTTTATATTTTTTTCATGCTTATTCTGTATGTCATGCTTATTTCTTTTGTTGTTCTTTTTCTTCTCTCATTGTCTAACATTAAATCAATCGCTGTAACAAAGGGAAATAAAGAATATGAATGAATAATGTTCAGCATTTATGATGTGATGTTGTCAGAAGTAGACCAGCTGAAGTGTTGTTTGGAATTCTCTGCACATTTGCTAAATCGTTTAACATGCTTGATTGGCAGCTGTTACATGAACTATTATGAGATTTGTTTTGTAGCAATCGTGTATTTTCCTATATCAAATGTCATCGGTGTTGTTTTTGTATAGTTTGTACTGCAATGTGATTTTATTATGTCAACAAACTATTTTGAAATAGGTCTGGATTTTTAGTTCCTGTACTTGAATTCAGTGTTGTTATTATTGTCTCTTGGGACAATGGTGCTCGCTCACTATTGTTTATTAATGGAGAACCACTTTAAGCCGAAACTAGAGGACGTAAATAGCGTTGCATGTGTCATTACCCCTCGTGAACAGATGCAATAAAACAGAATCTGCTTAAAGAATATTTTCTTTTTTCACTGCAGAGCAAATAAAAGACGACAAGTTCGTGCATTGCCGATGTACTAATTAATTCCATACAACTCACTAAACATATCATATAACCTGTCATATGAATTAATATTGTTAAACACAACCTTAAATTGTTAACCATACAATGGGCAAGCAATGTTGTCAGATTAGAAGACACAATTAGGACATGACCTCATTTACATGACGACAACACTCAATTAACACTCGTCATATGGTGTGCTCCATCAATGTAATCTCACACCAAGTATGACATTACAATAGTTTATTGATTGAACATTTTCCTAACAGTACTTTATTATGTTTAAGTGATTTCGAGAAAATGAGCAATGACGTGTGCATATTTTTGTCCAGTAAAATAAAATGTAGGAACATTGGATTGTCACAATCCTACATATCTTATGTATATTCAAGCATTCAAAACACTAAATATAAAGGCATCAATTTTCTCTCTCCACCTACAATACCGAACAAATACTGTCTGAAAATATTCCCTTGGAAGACCAGAACGCAGTAAATGAGCTTCATGATTTTAAGTGACAAGAAATGTTAATAACATGAGAGAATCTTAGTACGTTATTTTTTTCTTCTTACGACCACAATACAGCACATAAGACTGCTGTGAAAGTTTATGATATATGTTAAAATGATTTTCTGGAAGCACATAATGCAGTTATGTAGCAGACTTGTTTTAATTGATTCTGCTACTGTAGTAAGAAGCAACATCCCTCACGCCCAACGCACCGGCTAAGGTGCTGTTCTATATACGAATAACACTGAATATGAGATATATGATAGTAAAGAACAAGAAATACCACTATTGAGCGTCAAAGTACAGCTCGGCGTTTCATGTTCCTTACACAGCACATAATGCTGTTTTGAACGTAATACTGTCCGATAAAACATTTCCCCGGAAAGTACAGAACACCAGCAATAAAGGTTATAGTGACACTAAATTAAGCGGTCGTCAGTTTCAGAAACAAAACTGAATGACTAAAAATAATCTTATACCAACAAAGGGTCAAATTGTATTCAAAATTTTATTACCGGCAAACCGCTCGTATACAATGTCAGTTAAGTTTAAACATATTTTATTGGCAAATAAATACATATTACAATATTTATCATACATATAAGTCAAATACAATTTAAGGCAAAAGGGTCTGTCAATTAAATTGTTTTCTTGGCAATTACGCTTGCATAATTTCAGTTCACTAAACCACATTTAAATGCAGAGCAACATTGTTTGTACCATGTTACGAATCATTTTAAGTTCAAGGGCAATTATTATGGAAAAAACGTTTCCAAAGCAGACTTTATTTCAAGTACCTATATACTACTACAACAAACTTGAGATAAACGTGCGTACATCTATTTATATAAAAAAAAAATTTTTATCGATGGCAAAATATCTGAAACATTAATCTTAATATACTTTGTTGCATTAAGTGCGTCTAAATGTATTGTATAATATATCCAGCTACCAAGGCCAATTCCTTGCATATCAATGGGATTGAAAGAGATTTTCGACCCAATACAATACACTTTTATTAGTAAAGGAATACTTCAGATAGAGTAAAACCTACGTCATTACGTAAGTAACTTGCAGAATTTCTCACATAATGACTTGATCGGTTTGAGACATGTGGCCGTTATATATACGCATAACTACAGAAGTGTATAAATAAGCCACAAAAATTTACATGTTTAAATATTTTGTTATCAGCCACTCAGTGAAAATATAAACAAATAAAAGCATTTTACAGACAGACAGAGAGTTGTAATATGAAAACACGATACGGAATCTTCAATATACTGGTTTACATGCTGTTATATTTGGGGAATATAACTCAAAATAAGTTCTTTTGTTTTTAAATATTTATTTTACAACTTTATAGAGAGAGGTAAAATTTTTAGATCTTGTTCGGTCGAAATCAATTTTCTAACTAATTTGGCACTCAGACTAACAAGCATACTCCCAGCATATCATGTATTAACAATAGCAATTCGTCATTTCTTATCACAGCATGCTGTCAACGCTTTCCCTCCCTGGACGCTGTCCGGAGCTGACCAACTGACTCCCAAGCACATTAATTTTATACAAAGATGACAAGACCTGATGAGCTGACACGTCTTTAACATAAATCATACAAGTGCCATAGTACAAGAGTAATACATTTGTCAATATACAACAATGCATATGATAGCGAAACAATGATGTGGCGAATTAAAATCCCCGTCATTGGTATAATCAAGCCATATATGGCCATATCAGCTGGCCATCTTAAGAACTTTGAATATATTACATAACGTGCGCAACAAACTACACTGCCGTTGCCCAATGCGACTACAATGTGGACGTATCTTCTCACGGCTTTTAGCCTTTGTATTACTGTTATCAAGCGAACTTGAACATCCTTCTCTGAGGGCCTCAAGGCAGATTATACTTGTCAATTGAGTCACTCGCAATAAATACAGATTTACTTACTTCCTTACTTCCTGGAATATAATGAGGTTTTCATTGTATATATCACTATTCATCTTTTATAATTTAATTAGTTATAAAACAAAACATGATTTTATGATGACGACGTGGTGGGAATGGGTAGGTTGGGTACTCCTATACGTCACATATTTTAATTAAAGTAGCATATTATACAATAAAATCAATCTGTATTGAATGTAATGATAAAAATAGAAATTAATGACGAATTGTAACCAACACTAAGAATAACACGAAAGAAAACGATGACTTGGTTTAGTTTAAACTTATGTATTTATTTTTTTATTTTGATTGTAAGTTCTTATAACTCACGCTCTTAATCATCCTGAGTAAATTCAGTACTAAACATAATGCGTATAAAGTGTGTAAAATATTTTATTTTAACTTAAAATTTTATTAAAACATTGCCATCGGATGCTTAACTGGTTCAAAGGTTCACTAGAAATCCTGATGGCTCTTTTATCTTTCGTGCCGACACAAAATAGTGTTTAATTACTTAAACGACCAGAACGCATTCCACAGGACGCAAATGTTTTGAAAAAGTGTACTTTATAACGCTTTAAAACAACTTAAAAAACAACATTAACGTCGATGGAAATGATATCAATCTAGAATCTCAAAGTTGGGTATGTTCAGATATGGCTTCAGATGCAAGATATCAATTTATTTTATGCTTTTTGATGAATAATTGATATTTCTCAGTGGATTATTTATGGTAATTCACTGTTTCAAACAGTGAAATTATGAACAAGAAATGTTTGTCCTTGCATATTAAATGAAAAAAAATATTATAAAATGTACTTAATTTTTTTTTTATAAATCCAATAATATCTAATGTCGAATAAAGGTAAAAATAAACAAAACTATGTTAATGCATAAAATAAAATATATTTTTTTTGTTTTGGTGTAAGATCACATGATATTTCATCTCGTTATCACCAAAAAATAATATTCTCACTCGTGGCAAGCCACTGGTATGACTATATGAGAATATGACTTTTGGTGATCACTTGATGAAGTATAATTCGATCTTACACCAAAACAAACAAATATCCTCTATATGTCGATAAACATACACAATGTTTTCGTACATTACTAATGCACATTTATTACAAAATAATGAATATTTTATAAATATGAATCGTTTAAATGAATATTCAAGTTAAATGAATAAGATAGTGTGACCTTGATTTAAAAATAAGTTCATTAATTTGCAACGGTCAAAATATATTTGTTTGGGTGATATGGCAATACGCACTACTTTCCTTTAGTCCACGTGTTATTGTCGCCAGGAATGTGTTACTGTACCTTACGGAGTCTAATTAAGATTGATCGTGGCCTACATTTACATCTGATCTCACAATAAGTTTCATCGAGAAAAGATAATTGGAATTACTAGCTTTTCGCCACAATGTTGCAAATTTGAGATTTAATGACGAAAATTTTGATGTAGCAGAATGCAATGTATCAGTATAACTGGAATGGTAATTAAAGACAGAGAGAGAGAGAGAGAGAGAGAGAGAGAGAGAGAGAGGAGATAGAGAACGTAGAGGTATTTATTGATAGGATTGAAGATGCATTTACATATATATGTGTATGTGCGTGCGTGTGTGCGTGCGAACGTGCGTGAACAGACAGACAACGGAGGTCATCGCCCCATAGCATTCGGTAGCACTTGACACCACTGTATAATACACCATTGTATAAACACCACTGTATATGTTAAAACTGAGTATCGGGTTCACCCATCTTCGCTATTGAACCGTTGTCACATCATTTGACGAGATAATGTAAAATAAAAAATCTCCGCTAAACATATACATTTGTATAACTTTTATACAATTTCAATGGAATGTTGTTTTATTCAAATCAGTTCAATTTAATCTAATCCAATGCTATTCACTTCAATTTCATTCAATTCCAATATGTTGCAAAATATATGACAATACAAATACAATAGAAATTATGTATTACAAAACAATGCTGAAAGTATGGAAGAAAACAATAAACCAATCGAAAACCAGCATACCAGTGATGGAATCATATATACATTGAACGGTATGTATTAGATATGCATACAGTATAACGGTAACTGTATAATGTCTATCATCCTTAACAATTATAAAGATACAATATGCTACCAAAAATACACTCTAATATAACTTGGTCGCAATAAAACACTCACCTGCTACAAGATCCCATCTGAATAATGGGTTGTTTTATTGATATAATAGAAAGATTGCTCCTAAATCATAAAAATAAGTCTTGTGGCCCGCAATTGAACCGTGCGAAGCTGCTGCTTCTGATAAGCGTGTTTACACATCGGTAATAAACTGTCACTTACAGAGAAGGGGTATGCTTACAGAGAAATAATTTGTTTCCACAGCACTTTCAAAAAACTGTTCAGAAGCGGATATAGGTGTTAATATTGAGTTGATGTGTGAAATTGATTACATGATTGTACATCGGTAATAAACTATCAATAACAGAGAAGAGGTATGTAAACAGACAAATAAATTGTTTACACAACAGTGTTCCAGGACGCGTTTAGAAATGGAGATAAGAGAGTAATTTCTTTGATAAATCATTGTTTTAATCCGTTTCTGACATGTCTAATTATTTAACATCGGTATTGGTGTTGTTTCTTTGTAATTTTATAAGTGTGTAGCCATACGCAACCCGCTGGGATGAGAATGATCAAATTGATTCTAGTTTACACGGTGCGTCAAGTGTGCTATGGTCCATTAGATGAATTATTAATCTATTTCCCATTTCTTCTTGGAACGGATCGTTGATGATACCGTGCATCTGACGGGTCTTATTGAGTGCAATGACTTTGTGTTCGTACATTTATCTAAGGTTCCATCATACAGCCATGGGCACGTTCATGGGCTCCTGTTGCGTGTCGTATATTCGGTAGAGAAACACCGAATTACTGAGTGCCATATACATTAATTTTATTTAGATGTATTATATTACACAACTCGAAGAATACCATTACACCGCACACGTATTTTACGACCTATAATTACGTCGATCAACAAACAAGTGATTGTAATGTCTAAGGTCTTAGCAGTACCAAATGTAGTACCAAAGTATTGCAAATTGATGTACTTCATTTAGCAAATAACGTTGCAAGCGTTTTATATAAATCAATACATGAACTTTTTTTCAAAATTTCACAGTCATCAATGCATTTTTGTTATAATGTTGCATACAACTAGATTATTGTTAATACATTTAATTGGCTTAAACATATTTCCAAAATGTATTTGTTATTTGCAGTTTGAAAAAAAAACAAAGTCTAACTCCAACTGTCAAACTTTGAAATCCGAGGGAAATGCACTATTTACACATGGATCTGTGTTACTATCGTGGCAGTAAATGTTGTGGCTTTAAATATCGAACGTTTTCATTTGTTGGATATTGGAGTTACTACAATGACATGAAACTTGTTTTATGAATTAGATAATTCAACAGACTCTGTTTTGTTTTTATTTCGTAGGCGATTTCATAATTAGTTGTATGAAATCATTAATGTTAAACATCAACGTAATAATTCAACGCGGTGATTCACGTGTAGTCTGCTGTTATATAAGTTATCAACTCATTCATGCATTTCAATTCGCAATAAGTCGTAAATTATTCGATATGTCAAAGTATATATACAATCATGCACTCACGGTTGTTTAGAGAGAGAGACAATAATGCAATAAGCATGCATAAATCTCAGGAATCTACAAGATTTACACACATTTTATAACCGGGGCATTTATAGAGCATCGATTTTATTGTTGAAGTAAATAGTAAAATGCAATATACATTTTAAACAGTTTAATTATATCCGTGCATGAATAAATGTTTCAGCAAGGGAACACATATTAGCATAACATTGCAATTGAAATAAGTTCAGCTTGATCACGTTTTATCATATACAGGAGTCCGAGATCAATAACTACATTTTATCATGTTGTTTTGATAAAGTATGAAGGAACGTAGTATAAAGTTCGTTTGATTAATATTGTAGAATAAAATCCTTCATCGGTTAATAATGTAATATATCAATTTTATGTCACATACATTTTTAGTATTTTGTAATGTAAAGAAAATTTCAATTTAATACATAATTTTGATTAATTCCATCTTTTGTATCTTATTCCATAAAGGCGTAAACATAAAACCCTCTTTCCCTAGTCCGGAAATAAAAGGTACACTTGGTATTAGAAAACCGTGTTATAAACGTAACCAATTGACGTGCAGAAAGATGAAGTCATATGACCAAATTTTAGTCACATGATCAAATTAACACCCGTTGCATTATGGAACCCTAATCGAACAAAGGAGATAACTTTAAGTCAAATGTGACACTACGTCATAAACATGCGAAGCCATTCAATAATTAGTCAATTTGTGAAAACCAATCTACAGCGAAATGATAGCAGTTTAAATCGGATTAGTTTATCAACAAGATAACCAAAAATTTAACAATTATATTAATTAAAACAATATTGTTACAACTGAAAACTTAAAATAATTTATCAAAAATGATATAACGAAACTGAAGTTATTTTAAATATAAACATGATATATTAAATGCATTGTTTTTTATGATTGAAAATGAACAGGAAGCAATTTACAGCATACCTAATTTCATATCGGTAAGCATAGAAACATATTTAGCAAGCAAATATAGCATGGTTACAGTACCCCACGGACACCTATTTTGACGCCCTCGTCAAATATTTTACACAAATAAATAGAATTGCACTATAAGAACGAAATATGAGTTGAACCTGTAAGCATGCTACTAGTTTATTTGCTAGATGTAGCATGGTTAAAATTTCCCAAAAATTTTGATTAACAAAGTATTACTGTCCGCTGATAAAGACATTTCGCTTTAAGATCGCATGATTCGAAGTTTAAGAGTGATGGCTTTATAGTGACAAAAACGTGCATTACTTAATTAGCGCGATTAGGGTTTTCAAAAAATTACCAGAGGCTGAGAATAAATGGTTTACTTATTGCTATCAAAATAATGAAATACTTAATTAGATACTAAGGTAATGTGTATATTTATGCAGTATTACAAAGGATTAATGTCACGTTGCCAAGTTATCGGACGATCCCGCCTTGCACATTAGAAACCTATAACAAAGCATGTGTACATGTAGATGTAAAAATATGCCTGTGCTATCAATAGAATATAACCTATAGAAATGTATAAGTGCACATCTGATAATTTACGTTTCTATGACTTTGTTAAAACGTCCAGCGATACATGAACCATTCTATTGGTGGATAAGCGTCACGTGAAACTGAATGTTATACAAATTAAAAACAACAACACTGACACAAACTGCTATGCTTTAGGTGAGTGACTTTTAAAATGCAGCCACACGAATTTTGTACTGATTATTTCGTATTTTACCAATATCCGAGTTCGAAACCCGACACAATAAAAATATGTTTTATTCATTTTCCTAGCAACAGCATGTATTTACATCTTTGCACATATCTAGCTTTAAATTCATTACCAGCCGGGTCCGATTAGCGCGACTATCAATTCATTCAGGGGTGGTGATTTCGACCACAGTCTCCGTGATGATATATATACGGCATTCGTCCATCACCGCTGATTCAAATATAAAACGTTTCAGTAACTTGCGGAAATGTATGTACTCGAGTACCTTTCAAGATCCCATGAGAGATAACTTAGATTAACTGATCGTCTGTTAGCGTTCGATGGCATAAATATAATACTGACTATTCAATCAAATCCTTACCAGTCGAAAACAGTTAATTTCTGATCAGACAAATATGCATATAAACGAAAAATTTTGCGTGACTTTGAGTAATATTTACAATGTATGGTGAGACGTAGACCAAAAAAGTATTTTTGGAAATTTTCTACACATAAACCAAATCGAATTACATACTTGTCTGGCAGCCGATGTATTGCAAATATCTATGATTAGTTTTATTTTGACACTTACATCTATATTTATCCATCTTTGGCCATCGATGTTGTGTTTTTTTGTATTGTTTATATGGCAGTGTCATATTGTTATGCCAGTAAACTATTTTGTAATTAGTCTGGATCTTTTGTGTCCCCGTACTTGGACTCGGTATTATTATCCCTCGGAGCTATATAACTCGTTCACCATTGTTCGATTAAGCGGGATTGTCATAACTTTTGTTATTGTTGCTATACTGGGGTGTTTAGCGTCGCTTTCAACATGGTGTCTGCTTGAGGCAGTATTCCAAGAATTGGAATGGGAAAGAATGGAAGTCTTTATCCAAAGAGGGTAGCGCTGCCACTCTGGAGTATCATGCCACAGACACATGGTAATAATGTTTATGATAAGCACGTGTGATCAGACTATTTTAAATATTTCCAGAAGAACCCAGCAGGAATAGTCACATATATAGGATTACAAATAAGGCGAGACAATCTGATAAACATGATGTAACATAATTATATACGACATCCTAAAGCACTTGATTATATTATATCATAAGCAACTATGTATATGTGCATATATTTGGAAATAATATATGTTTAAACGAAACTAAATATGAATACCGTTTAAGTCGGTGCTATTGGAGTGAGGGTTGATGTATTTCTGTACCCCCACCCACCCCCTATATCTATATATAGTTTTATCACATGTTTGTAAAAAGCATAGAGGGATCATCCAAATGGTCGGATGCGCTGTCGCCCAACAACTGCTAACCTTTCACTGCTGAGGCCGTGGGTTAGAGCCCAGTTTTGTGTTCACACATTTTAAGTGTGTAAGTTTGCCAGTTGCTTGCGGACGGACGGTGGATCTGCTCAAATACTTTCTGTGATTATTCTTCACCTATAAAATCGGATAAGCTATTTATAACAAGTTTCATCTTAATAATGACGTTAATATCCATTTAACACACACATAAAAACATACAAAGTAAAGCGAATATTGACATTATAGCATGAGCGTATCCGTTTTAAATGAATATGAGACACTAAAACGTTGATTTAAATCAATAAAGTACAAGGAGCATAACATAATTAACACGATATATTGCTGTTTTTTCTTTTATTAAAAAACAAACAAATGAAAAAAATTGAAATGTTAGTATGAGCGCTATAGCACAATTTTAGGAAATGAATGATATATATTACATAAGCATTTCTAAAATATAACCACCTTCGGCATTTTGTTAATACCCTTACATTGTCCATTCTTGATCATAAAGGGTGACAAAGTCAATCTTCATCAAGGCCCTCAATATGGAGGATTATGTAGGAGCAATGTAAAAAACTATAGAGGATATGTGATTCGTCCCTCCCCATTCGTAATTGTAGGGCAAGGAATGGTATTAAATACATAACTGCGGATGAATTGATAGACACATACGTGTTTGAAAAATCAAAATAATTTGAATTTTAAAGAAATAACATTTATTTTACTTAACTGTCAATCGGTCTATATTTACCAACAATTTCTTAAGAATTAGCATTTCCAAAATTCGAGTTCCGTCGATGTTTCTGAATTACGTTATATGAACTTTCAAGATTCGAATACACAAAATATTTATCAATGCTTAATAAAAAATCTGACATTACGTTTTTGTTATCAATTTCCGAAATGCACAATAATGTTCACATCTTTAACATAATACTAGTAATTTGAAATTATTGTGCCTGTAAAATTTGATTTGCTATGTTAAGACAATTTGCCTATACCAACAGGCTTTTTTCCGATAACATTCATTAGACCATTTACGTGTCAAATGAATTTTCTTTGTTTAACCCAATTTAATGTTGTTTACCATGTAGATGTCGAGTACTGTTGACAGATTAGAAGGCATTGTTAAGTGTGAACTGATGTAGAAAGACGACAACACTATGTTAGCATTCATCAGATAACCTCGATCAATGTAATTTTGAACAAAGTCTGCCATTATCATGGTAAATTGATTATACGTCCTCCGAACATTACTTTGTTGCGTTTTACTTGAAATGGTCTCAAGACAAACATCAATGACATATAGAAATAATCGTTTTTCCCGCATACGTTCAAACGAATGAACATTTGCTTTCAGCTAAAATAGTCCTTATTTGTTTTCCACGGGTATTACAGAATAAACAACATACAGTCGAACCTGTGTAAGCGGTCACCTCTATTAAGCAGCTACTTGTCTTAAGCAATCAGATTTACTATTTCCCTTTGCTATGCTTTCCAGGCAAATTAAATTGTATTAAGGAAAACCTGTCTTCAAATGCCAGTTTTGCTCCTTTCCTTTCCTTAATACGGGTTTACTGTATATAGTAAAAAGGAACAAGACATACCACAATTGAGGGTCAAAGTACAGTATCAGTTTCGCCACATCACAGTAGG
This sequence comes from Panopea generosa, assembly GCA_029582155.1. Lineage (NCBI taxonomy): Eukaryota > Metazoa > Mollusca > Bivalvia > Adapedonta > Hiatellidae > Panopea > Panopea generosa. The sequence goes on from CM055895.1 coordinate 22,174,697, forward strand.
CCTACGTATGTTTGTTTTAGAAAGATTCACTGAAAGCACATAAAGCAGCCAAGAAAAAACATGAGCAAAATCCGTTTTACTGAGCTTGTAAATGGTAATGAAGTCTGCAACATCGCTCACGTCCCATAGCACCGGCTGAATATGATTCTTAAGAACAAATCTCGAGTGCCAATGTTGACTGCTGGCGGTCATCAAATAAAAAGATTATACTGTCAAATAAAAAGTTCCCGAAACCAATATGAAAATAACATTATAGGTGTAAGCCATTGATTTTTTATACTTTATTCTAAAGTAAATAAAACGAGTTTGCATATGTATCATTCATGGAGAGACCCAAATGATGGAAGTAAGACTTAGATTTTATTGCTTGTCAACCTCTGCACTACCAAAATATGATGAGAAAAATAGGATTCATGAAATTTTATTTTCTGTTCAATCTGTAAATTGCTGACAAAGTGAAAGTAGACTTCCGAAATCATGTAATCATAACCGAATTGCCAAGCATCAGGGTTGTTTTTTTTTCTAAATTCACAATAATTTCTCAAAATATTAAGAATCCCAATAATGTTTCAAATAAAAAAAAGAGTATTAAAATATGGAAAATACATTTTTAAAGAAGAAAAACATAGATTATTTATAACCACCATTATGCGATTAGCTCAAGAAATCATTTCCTGGTGGCAGTATGCTGTACACGCTATTTTCAAACAATACAAATAGAGTTCATTAACTCTAATAGCAGCCCGGCGTCAGTTTAAACGGTCACCACTGGGCATGTACAATTTCAATCAAAGTGTTTTGTGCAGCTATGATTGCATGACCAAAGACTGCATCAAATGTCGGTTGTACCAAGACTACTACAATGCAGTTTATAACTTAATGTTATCAATACACTATAAATTTACATTCTTGACCTAACTCCTTCTTTGAACTTATAAATAATCGTGTCTTTTATTTTCCGTGAATGCAAACCTATGAACGGTCATTTTAGCTTAGGACATCATTTTGGATGAAATCAGCTTTGTCAAAATGTGCGGTTGATTTTAATGTGAAAAATGATATCTTAAACGAAAACGTTTTAACGTCACAAAGCGGTGTGACGTGTGTTGTTCAGATTATCAGTATTCAGCACGTTGTTTGACTTTATATCGGTGCTGGATAAATGAAATGCGAGACATTGCGGAGTGAATCGAGTTTTTTAGTATTATAAATATAAGGAAATGAATTGTGTTGGCCATAAATGAGATATGAAGTACCACGTAAAGGGCAAAGTTTACATAGCCCTCTTTCTACGTGGCACATGTAAGTCCATATGCCATGAACGTTTTATAAATATAGTTAATTCCTTAAGTAGATACTAAGAAGTTCCTCGCTGCTAATTCTTTTTCATTCGTACACCGTAGTGGGTGTTTAAGTACTTGATATTTCCATTTTTTATAAGGTTAAGATGTCACAATTATTCTTACGTATCACTAGACCGTCTTATATTTGATTGTATTCGTTATAAATGCCACTGCCAGACAAATAAATTATTTAAGAGCGCTTTACCTAAGAACATTGAGAAATAATTTTATCGAAACAACAGCATCAAAGAACTATCCAAGAACTTAAGAAATATAAAAAATACAGACAATACTACAAAACGACTAGCATTGATAGATATAGAAACAGATATGACAAGAAAATGATCTGCTTAAATAAATGAGAGTATATATTCGAAATATGCAGACCGGTATAGCTTCAATTCTTTAAAACAATTATTTAATCAACCGTTTCTTTTTAATAAATTAAATGGCAGAAGTGCGATAGATGGCCGCACAGACCAGAGGTCGAGGATAAGAATTACCTATAGGAAACGGACCCAAACGCAGTTATGTAAGCTCTAAGTTTACTGCACAATCGAGCTTATATCAATTAGTATAAACCAAACTAAAAAAAAACGCATGCGTTTATTGTTTGCAGCATAACGATGTAGTGTAGCCCTTTATAAGTTTTGTATTATATTGTTGCTGTTAAGACCGATGTTTTGTAATACTCTAATTAATAAAGGAAGTTATTTTTTTATAAAGCAGATCTTAAAAAAGTTTTTCTATTAGGTTTTTTAAAAAACTCTTCACCATATTAAAAAGAGAAGTGGTCCAAATTGTCTCCGGTGTGTGATTTTTCCACTTTAAACCAATATCCGATTAAAGACGTAATTTTAAACATATGTCGTATTATTTAGTTTAAACCTATTTATTTCACTTCGATTGCGAAACTAGTTATAACAGAAATCACTCTCTAAGTCTCCCTAATCAGAACCAGTACAAAGCATTTTGGAAAAAAGTGTCTTGCTCAAGAACACCCACATAGTCGTGTCGGAGGAGCGAACCAACGACCCCCCTCCACCCCACCCCCACCCGCCAGATCATGAGTTCGATGCTATACAACTCAAAGCCAAACTTAAGTCAAACTTTGGGGCTAATTTATCATCCGTCATGAACATGCTGACAATAAATGAGTCTTCTCGTTTATATGTCTTGGTTCCCGTATATTCTTTCACGTGATCCTTTAATTAGTTTTACATGTTATGTGGCGGCCGTAAAAAAGGTCGCCGCGTAGTTTAGGTCAGTGTTGATAAAAAAAAGGTTGTTTTGGAATTCTGATAAATGTTTCTCCAAGGTACGCTACGAGGGACATGACAGTTGTAGCATCATGCATACCCCAACCCGTCCTCCCCATTACAACCGATGTTGTCATTTACTTTTCCTTGTTTGCGTTCTATGTCACTTAAATGTTCACGTATAAGAGAATATTCCGGTTGGTTAAACACTTTCAATGCTGACACAATAAATATATGCAATTTGCATTTGTCTTTAGTATGATAAAGCAATAACGTTCCAATTTATTTTTCATTTCTAAGTTCTCTTCAAGAGGTTATTAAATGCTTCTTCAACTTATTACCGAAAATGTCTCTATTGCATTTATATACTTTTTTCGTTTTTTTCGTATTTTTTATTATCTATCAAATGCATTGTTACGTTTAAACACACACATGAACATATATCGCTAACCGGTAGGTGGCTGTAAAACCATTGGAATTGTAAGTGTATAACATATGTTACATCACGGTTGAAATAGTGTTTTTCAGAGTTATATTTATAATCTAAGGAAAGTGATTCCATGTGGCAAGTTTGAATTGTATTAAGATGATGTCCTTAAGATTTGATTTTCAACTCTTAGTGGCTTTAGCGAAAGTATCTTAATGTGTCACTGAGCAGACCAAGGTCGTATTGTTTACATTTGTTTGAATCAATATCAATATATTTAAATGGAAATAGCGTGCTTCAGACGAAAACATCTACGCAGTTGATTTGTTCTCTATGTTTTATATAAATTAAAGTCTAAGATTTCCACAGTAGAAACGATTCCACATAGAAAATGTTTTAAACAAAACATTCCTTCAACCATTTTGCAGTTGCGACAAAATATTCCTTCTACCACTTTGCAGTTGCGACAAAACATTCCTTCTACCACTTTGCAGTTGCGACAAAATATTCCTTCAACCACTTTGCAGTTGCGACAAAACATTCCTTCTACCGCTTTGCAGTTGCGACAAAATGTTTATTCTACCACTTTGCATTAGCTTTAAAACTCACTATTGCAAACATAACACTGAGTTAACTGAAAATATACTGAGGAGAGCACTCACTAATTATACATTTTTTTATGTTAGAAAAAAGTGTATAGTTAACAAGGTAGTAATTATATGGCGATCATACTTTGAGATTTATTTGTCAGCGATCAGGGCCCAGTTTTACCAGCATATACCAGTAGATACGCTTACACATGTTGAATTGTACATTTGTTTCCTTAAAACAGTATGCATTGTTGCATGGAGTAAGTATCTACTAAGCTAGTCTATTCCTATGTGGTTTAATTCAATTTAAGAATTTAAACAATCTTTATTTTCCAGGAATTACGAATCAAGTTATATAGTATGTAGAACAGCTCTACCATATGTGCTGGCAGTTATTAGTCACATGTAAAGCGCATGCATCACTACAACGGTTGCATTATGTTTATGTAAAGGAACTTTACCATTTCCTCTCAGTTAAATCGTCTGATCAAGACTGACACATACAGCTAACACAATGTGAAAGACAATTCGTTTAGGCTGATAAGTGTATTTTTCAACTCTATCTCGATTCACAAAATTGTCAGTTAAGTTAATCTAGCGGAAAATTGTGTTCATGACTTATTAATGTCCCATCACGTGTGTTGTTGGACGAGACAGTTGGTTGTTGGAACGGAGATTATTGAGAGAGTATTGATGCATATAACAGACTTAACAATAAATAAGAAGTTTAAAATTGATATAATATTACTTATAAACAAACATCGTTAATTTACAGACGTTTTTGCTTCATTTTTTTGTTGTCAGTATACGAGGTGTGATAAAAAAATGTATTTCATATAGCACAAGAGTTAACATTCAATTGCCATACAAAGTAATATTTTTTACTATGCAATTGCCAAAAATTTATATTAATATTGAATACCGTTACGAAGCGTAGCACCAGTGGTAGAAACTATGCATGCAATGGCTATCCGGCGCAGTCTAGTGACGTCGATGACGTCAAATAGTTGTACACTGTTTAACCGGCCAAATCTACATAGATTTCATTTTCAAACTCATTGTACAGTTAAAGAAAGGGTGATCTAAATGTTTGTATGACAAATGGATGGAAATACATGTATGGAGTGTGATCCAAGAGCTTGGTGGGTACTTTGACAAGATCGGACTTGTCCGGGTAAACGTAATGCAAGTATTTGACGCCATTGACGTCATAGGACTGTTCCGTATAGCGCTGTTGCTACATAACCGTTTTCACCATAAATACGAAATTTGGCAACTGCATACAGGAATATATAATTTTAATAGCAATATAACTTTTATTCTCGTACTATATATATTACAAAAGTCCATATATTTTAACAGTGTTTAATAACGTTATAATGTAACAAGAACAATAACAAAAGCATGAACAAAAACAACAATACAAATAAAGATAGATATATAATTGTCTTTTTTTTGTCTTTATTTTTTTTACCGATGGAATTCATTTGACAAATTCAATTTTTCCTTTGAAGTCCTAAAAAATTCTAACATTGCCGAAGTCAAGAGTATGATAAATTAAAATTAATGAAAAAATAAGATGTTAAACATAAGTCGATTGCCTATGACTTTGTAGAAAAAAACGGATTTGTTTGCAATTAATTGCTCAAATTTGTTTGGGATTTTTTGTTATGTTATCAGTAATATCCATTTTTCAAACATAGTATAAATATAAATCCATAGTGAAATAACAGACATTTATCAAGTCCACCGGAGTACATTTTTGATAAATTACAAAAAGATATGTGTATCATTCTTTTATTATATTTCCTCTTTATCTATACTGTATTTGGAATAACGAACTAACTGAATGGCCTGACACCATTTCATAATAATAAAAGTATGCAGTTTCCATTAGTTCTCTATAACTAAAATAACTAAGTATAGTCAAATCTATCTTAAGCAACCAATCAAGGGACGAAACAAAAGTGGCATTTTAAGACGGGTTGCAGCTTAATTTAACACAGGTAAGTTTGTGTTAAAGGCATACAAATGGGATAAAGCAAATATGGCTGCTTAAGACATGTGGCTGCTTAATAAGAGATGACCACTTAAACAGGTTTGACTGTATATATTTTAAACAAAAGTATCTGGCATTTAATGTGATTAATAGTTTAAAGTATTGTATCTCTCTCTCTCTCTCTCTCTCTCTCTCTCATCCACGTTAAACAACTTATTGCATTTCTATTGTGATGTCGTGAGTTCGAATCCCCGCCCGGCAACAGTAGCCGTGATGATTTATATACAACATTTTGTCTCATTACCATTCGTCTTTCACCGGTGATTCAAATGGGAAAGTTATCAGTTTCTTGTGGAGATGGGTGTGCTCGAGTACTGGTTAGCCTTTCAGGATCCCAGGAAACCGTGGTTAGGTTAACTGATCGTCTGTTAGCCCTCGATGGCATAAAAATTACGCTAAATATTCTATCAATCAATCATTTTATTGTGATTTCTTACTGTGGATATGTTAAATCACCTCACGATGTATGACATAACTTTTTAATCAGGTAGATAGCGCCCACGTGCAATTATTGTTTCTTAATAAGAAATATAATTGAATGGCTGTATCGTTTTTGTTTATTGTTCATTTTGTATAAAATATATTTTGACTGTCTAATCGAAAGCAATTAGTATGAACTGACTGACGTATCTCTTTTCTTGATAGAAAGAACATAGAAGAAGCAAATATTTTGTAATATTCTGACAGAGGTCAGATTAGTACGGCGTAATTTGTGTTCGATGAAAAGAAGGTTTAGACCATTTCATCGCCAATAAACAGTGCGGGAATATGCAGTTGAAAACTTAATGATGATTTCTCAACTTTTGGTATCGTTCACTTAACAATCCACTCAATGATATACAAACCATAACACAGAACAAAACATGTAATTAAAGCCGTTCAGCATAATCAGTGAATCAGTAATAAATGTTAACGTCTCTCCTTAGTCTAAACTAATGGCAACGAATGAAGTGCATATTTTCAACTTTAAGAGGAAATTAGGACAAAACAAGTTATTCGTAGAGTTTAAATGTTCACTTGAGACTTGTTCCATGCAAGAAGAAAGAAATGGATGGGTAAATTGGTGATTGTTTTTTTTTTCTTCAAGCAAGTCGTTTATATGTTATCTGTATACATAAATAAAAGCAATGGTTTCATATGAATTTTACCTTATCATCGTTTTTACATAATATCTCTACTCGTTCATCTCACCAGCCGTCTTCACAAAACGAAATCAACCTTGTTTAAACAATTAAAATAATAAATTGACTTTAAAATATGGATTCGTTATAGTATAGGAGACATAAACAAGACAATTATTGTTAAATGAACGTTGTAAAAACGTATACAATATATCTAAACTTGAACGTTGATTATTTTCTATTCCAATTCTAGATATGAACAGTGAAAAAAAACACACGCAATGTTGCCGTTATATTTCAGTTCCAACTGATGTGAAAATTTCCATTACAAGTTTAGTACCGACGTGAATTTCGTTTGCTTCAATACACTACGTTTCATCGATCTTCAAACAACAGAATTTCTCATTGCCACGAAGTAACACTAATGAAAGGAGACTGTTTTTATGAAAATGGTTCAAATTGTACACTTCATATGTTTAGTGTGAAAGCAAAGGTTGTCTGGTAGAAAGGGAACCCGTCGTAAAATAGTTAGTATTATATAATTTGATACAAAACTTATCAGTGTATAAAAACGAATAACGTTTTTAAGATATATATAAATTGTCTTAAGCAGTCAGTCAAGGGGAGGAGTGGCATTTTAAGGTAGGTTGTGGCTTAATACAAGTTAATTTACTTTGAAAGCATTGATATGGGAAATAAAAAATTTGGTTGCTTAAGACAGGTGGCTGCTTAACAGAGGTGACCGCTAACACAAGTTTTAATGTATCTGTATGCCTGACATGTTCAAGGGAATTTTACATTTTTGAAACAGAATAAAAAGAAAAAAATATTTGACACAGCAATTAGGAGAGCAAACTAACAATTAAAACATGACATACATTGGTGACAAAACAGACCATCGCATTAGAAGTTAAATACCATAATTGACATAAGGAGCTTAAACCATTTATATGGTTCTCATGTACATCCAACATCATTCTTTCCCCTCGGCATTACATCTAAACTGATCAATCCTCGCTCGTTCCTCATGGCATCACACCAGAAAAGAACCAATCGTCGCTCATTCGCCTCGGCGTCACATCAGAAAAGGACCAATCGTCGCCCGTTCCTCTCGGTGCCACATCAGAAAAGGACCAATCGTCGCTCGTTCCTCTCGATGTCACATCAGAAAAGGACCAATCGTCTCTCGTTCCCCTCGGCGTCACATCAGAAAAGGACCAATCGTCGCTCCTTCACCTCGGCGTCACATCAGACCATAGTATAACTTATTAATGCACAAAAATACACACGTGTGTACGTCGCAGTTAAAAGGAGACAATTACGAAGACTTTGCAGAAGCTTAAGCAGCAAAACAAAATGGTTATACAAGACGAGATAATGACAAATGTCCAGCTCCTCCGTTCGAACCATTTGACAAAAATAAATGACAAATTAACAAGAACTCTACAAAACCACTGATTATCTGAGGTATAAATCAATATTAGTACAAACGTGGGAAACAGCACAAAAATCACTTAAATGACAAAAAAAACATGGATCATTTGATAACAAAAGAAACTAAAGAATAATAAAAAATAAACGTTTGAATTAAGAGTTTCGATATATAAAATTTTAATGCATTCATTCAAATCATGTTTTCTTACCTATCAATATATTGCAGCAGCTGAATAACAATATATGTATGTTTCATTTGATCTCATTTTAACATTAGTTAATAGTTATTGTTAAATATCAATTTTTAATGCTTCATAACACAGTTACATGGTTGTTGATCATTAGTTCTTGCCAAGTTATGTCATGGTGCCCCTTTACACGATCTTAATCTGTGTTTATATAACATATCTCCTGTCAGACACTAAGCCTGACATGCCGAGTAGTGCAGACATGCTTTCCATAAGTTGTAAAATAAATAGTTTCAAACTAAATAGATATGTGTCTGCTTCCCTTCAGCGAATCAATTCATGATGAGAAAATGAACGTGTCTGGTGAAAAATGTTTAACATATGTTTAGACTTCCAGGCCTCAGTAGACTTATCAAGAACAAGTTATAGATGGTTGGCAACATTTTTTGCTAGTTACACGTGTAAATAAGTTAACTTCAAATATCATTAAGAGTAATTATAACATGCCGGTAAATGATAACACTTAATAAAACTGTTGCGTTTGGTCCGTATCCAACATAATCTATAAATATACTGTAAGATTGTTGAGATAAAGGTTTTTGTATAAAATGTGCTTGTTTTGTTAAAGAATGAATAGGTACAGTAGATATTGTGTTCTTTAATGCGTGTTACTTCAAATACAGATATATCTAAAAAAAAAAAAAAGTCTGTTTTTAACAAAGACAATGTTATCTGCAGTATCTTAACTGCTGTCAGATATTCTCTGTTTACGAAGATTATCCTAAGGATGGTCGTGTCGAACAAGACGCTGCTGCAGAGGAACGACTAGAATGTTTACAGGTTTTATTCAAATTTGAATTGACTTAACATGACTAATAGAAATTATAAATGCGTAACCATGATAAATTGATATGATATTAGTGGGGTTTTGAGAGACGCTTGTTTGCTATTTATTATTCAATAATACGTATAACGTCACTTTCTATTCTCTTGGGTGAAAATCAAGTCAAATAGAGGTACTTTATTTCAAACTTTTTTTTTAATGTATATCAATTATTTCTTACTCGATTGTAAAGTAAGCTTAGAGTTTTTGAGAATTGCACTCCGGTTTTCCAGTTACGTGTGTGTAGTGAAGTCATCTGGTGGAGCGTAGGATCGAACACGCGACATGCGTCAAGAGCAATTTTGGCAGCGTGGATTTGCACGTTTATGGTATAAGGCCATGCGTCTGCAGCATACTTTGTCAACTGTGTACCATATCGTATACCATTTATATTCATTTTTAATTAGTTAAAATAAGTAGCTTCGATATGAAGTTAATGAGAAAACGAGGTAAATTCTGTTTAATTTTGCTAAAAGCTCACCTCTCTCTCTATCTCTCTCTCTCTCTCTTTGTATATATATATAAGTACGTGTAAATGTATATATATATATATATATATATGACCATTCTTGTGTATCGCACCGTTGTATCTTGGGAACAGTGACATAAGAAAAACAAGAAAATTGCAAATATCGTCATATTACATCTATCAACAAAACAATATTGCTGCAAACTAATGAAATATAAGCCATATGTCTACATTATTATATAATAAATGAGTTAATAAATAATATGTGATAAAATCACACATACGTCTAGAATAGGAAAATAGGAGACAGGGAATCTATCAATACCATCCTTTATGGCTAATACTACCATCACGTTGCTTATCATCGTATCACGTGGTATAGAGTTCCAACATTACTTAATAATCTACATGCTTCCAAGGAATCAGAAATGAAGACACATGATGGTCATTTACAGTCGCTCCTACACCGCACGTTTTTGCAATAGTCAATTATATCTATCTAAGTAATATTTGTTTATTCAAGCAGATAACGCGTCAAACATGAATATAGCAGCATCAGTTTTATTTTTAAGAGCGTTCATGAAGATACTGAACTATACAACACCCCTCACACCCAATAGCTCCATCTTAACCTGTATTATTCACAGACGTCGACATAGATTTATTGAAGTTATGTTGTGTAAATTTATAAAAACTACTTTAACAAAGATCGGAAGAAGATGTTTGCAATTCTCATATATTTAACAAATAGTGTTGACTAATTATCATTGTACAAATTCTATTAAAGCAAACACATTGGAAACAAAAAGAGAAAAAACACTCAACAGAGATTGAATGGCATAAAAGTTTCGTTTAGTTTAATGCGCATTTGCAAGAAGATTTTCCTAAGCTCTAAGCTGGCATAAGTTAATCGATCCAAAACATGACATAGCAACTATATCTAGATTCTTCACGACGGTGAAATGTCTCCTTACAGGCTCCTTTATCACAGTTGATACTCATTGGTATTGCAAATTGATTCTTTATTTGAAACACTTAATCTTAGATCGTGACTTTTCATATGTCCATTTCGTTTTATTTGCTGATGATAATAACATTATAGGCAAGTATGATAGGAGACCCCACGCAGGTACTTTTAGGAATTCGTTTAATTCTATTTATTGTCGAATAACACAATAACTAACGGGATAAAACGCGTCAGAAATGCGGCTGTAATGGTTAAATATAGCATATAGGTTGCTGCGAATTAACCAAGCAACATAATCGTAGGTGTAATTGGCAATAACGGCAAAGCTTCATTCTTTCTTCATTATTTGATATAAAAACTCCGCCCGTTATCATAATAGCAGCTGATTATCTGATACTATTTCTTCGGAGGAGAATCATTCAGACTCGTATATGTTACTCTTTGGTAAACAACATTTCTTATGTTCTTGGAATCCATTATTGGCTTAAATATTGTAGTATCTTTTTGAATAAGTAGATGGATGTGTTCGTTTATGTTCAATGTTTGTACTTTATATGGATATATATATTCTGAAAAAGAATGCTAGTCTGTAACAATTGTTTTAATTAAGATTTATACTGAAATGAAGACCTAACATATGGAAGCATAGATAACCTACCCGGGAAACATCAACCCCTCTCCAGGCATTCATCTAGGAGTGGAGTGATACTTGGTCCACTCTCTTTCCGATGTCTATTAGATCCGCTCCTCTAAAGGTACATTACGACTTGATAGCTCTTTGTCGTTGTTTTAACAATAACCACGGGAAACGGCATCTGTTTACGCAGGTATGCCTGCATCGGCCATTGTTTAATCGGACGGATGTTAGTCCTCTAGTGTCCCCAGAAAAGCTAAATGATAATACGTGTAATATATTTATTAAATGTACAGACAGTTCAATGTCGAACGGTTCTTGTTAACAATTTACTCTATACATGTATGTTGCCATTCCTATAACAATGGTGAACGTTATACAATTGGATCCCAATTGTTGTTTATATGTATACATATATATATATACACAATCTGGATATACGAGAACAAACATTGGCTTTTGCGCGAGTTCAAATCGATATTTTGAATAAAAAATAGCGACAAAACTACATTTTCAAAGCATTCCGGCCGCCTTTCTTTCATTAATATAAATTCCGAATCGACTGTCAAGCTGAAATCGTGGTAATTAGACCATAAATTAAATTTTTACTGCCTTTTACCAAATAAATGCCGGCAAAAATAGATTTATTGTAGCTTGGGACATTGAAGCGGACTATTTTCACCCCTTTGTTATGCTGTTGTTAAATAATCAGGGTGGCGGACTAAAATCACCGTGTAGTTTCTAACCGATACACGTACATTGTATATAGATATTGATAAATAAAATAAAAGTAAATACTTTACCTATTAAACATATTTTCACAGAATTAAGTATTTACTTTCAAATGTTATATATTTATATTTATATATTTTATTGCATGGCATTTATGTAGCGCTTATCATATTAATTATATATGAAAAATCAAAATAACTTTTTCAAAATTATAAATGGTTGTCTATTGCCACTTTCATAAACTGTTACTAAATGTAGACATTTAACTTTGTCATTTTTCAAAATATTGCAAAAAAAACCCACTAACATCATCATATATTTTTATTTTTATATTATTTCAATGGAAAATTGTTTTCTTGTATCCGAATTGCAGCCTTTGTCGGCCTCCAAACGATGGTGCGCTGTGAAATATACACTTCTGTAAAATACTCACTGATTAATATGTAGGACAATACGATTGTGATCATTTTAACATTTCACGTGAAAAACATTGCACATTGACATTTAATTAAACATATATCAAAAGTATAGCAATGGAAAGAAATCTTGCTCAAATAATAATTTCAAAAGTCTAATACTGTCTAAGAAAATTAAGAAATATAAGTTACTTATTTATGTATATTAATCTCCACAAAAATAGAACCAACGACATCATCCATAGAATAAAATAATTAACCTGCTTTAATTATCTATAGTAAGTGTTTAATATCAATTTATATTCACTTAAATCCTTTCAATTTGCACAAATCAGGCTATGCATGCCAAAGTTTAGAGCATTATTCATTCCGCCAGCAGGAAATGGTACCGTAAACCAAGTTAACCTACAAAAGCAGGCTATTACGTAAGAGAAGTGCTACCGGATTATCACATTTCCAAATGTGTTGATGCCATTAGCGCATAATAAGTTAAAAGCTTTTCGGAAACGCTGAGTGCAGTTCAGAGTTACATGTTTGCTGAAATTAAGACGTATAAGAAGGATACATGCATAGTTGTTATTACAAGTTGTTAAAATCCAGATATATATATATATACAGACACATTTATAACATCTCGACTCTTTATTTGTAAATTGTGCTGATAAAGTTCCTTCTTACCATATTTCATATCCGTAATAGATTTTGGCTTTAAGGGGACAATACCACGGCAATTTTGATAAATTATCACTTTACAGTTTTCCTGAAAAGAACCGATATATCTATGAGATTCACATATGACGTTCAAATAATATTTGTTTATTATTTATATATTACATGTATATCAAAACAGTTTATACGTTTACTCACGATTGATAGTCTGGCGTGCTACCGACTGAGCTAATCGGGTCCAGCAGGAAAAAAAATTGTCATGAACAAAGCAATGTAGACATTTCATATAGACGTTTTAGATTGCAACTGTTGTTAATGTTTTTAATTATCTCAGTTTAATTATATATTAATTACTAAACCGTAAATGTTCAAGACATCAAATTAAAAAATCTATAAGATAAATCAAACGAAACAAAACTTGTTTACTATGATCATTACCTGGCCTAAGTAAAATATTTTATCGGTTTAGAAAAAAGATTCCAAAATAGTTATCATTTAAACACAATCAAAAGATGAGCCAATTGCATGTGACAGTTTGACAAATGTGTTTTTAATTAAAGAGCTAAGAAAATACACAAGAAGTTAAACGATTTAAAATTAATACAAATCAATATATTGTATAGAAAGTTAATTGGTTTAATTTTGTAAAGGAAATTCAGCTTGTCAAAGATTAAAATATATTTCATCTTGTTTTATTTTCATATGGAATTGTTTCATATTGATGATTGATGGTCACATTCAACAAGAAACCTCAACCAATCTTCCCTTGATAAATTTATGTAGAGAACTGCATTGAAGTGCCATAAATAATCAATTCCAAATGTACAGCTACTTATTTTGTTATGGTTAGCATTAATGTTTATTTTGCAATATTAGTAAACTTATATGACTAAGATGGTTTGTTTGACCGATGTGCAAAACTGGGGCAGTTTGATATTGTGACGGATTTGTAATCGTTTTTTTTTTCAAATCGGTTAATGTGTCGTCTTTTTATAAGATGTTTTAATGTTTATGCGTCTTTCGATACAGACAATTAAATTTCTGGTAATCTTCAACGCTTTATTTTCTGAACGTAAAGCATCGAAGATGATCGATATTAGTTAGTCTCTATCGTGAGATGCACATATTTTAACAAATTCTAAATGAAAAAGTATGACCGTTTACAAGTAGAAAGTCTCATAATAAATCTTTATGTTGCATACGCTTGGTCTTCTGTCAGGGAAGGGATTTAAACAATGTTTCAATGGTCAAAACAACTTTCTAGTTTTGTAACATTGTAATTGATAAACCAATTAACAGCTGTTTATTATTGTAGTTAGTGAAATATATACAGAAGCTTTCACAGAAGGACTTAGATAGCTAGTTTCCTCGCATGCCAGGCATATTGAATAGTTATTTTAATTAATCATTATCTTCTTTTCCCGATCGCTTTTTAGACGTCAATTTATATCATGTGCGTTAATACGTCACGCAATAGATAGTTGGGCAGTATATCAATCAATGCTATTATTAAAACCATTTTAGAAGTGGTTTGTATAACACACTCGAGCTGAAAAACAAAATACAACGTCGCATTCACGTCAATTATGGAAAGGAAGCATCAATTCTCAGCAAAATGCTCTGTCTTATTACAATAGTGTGATTTTATAACATCAAACTTTTTAAAATGTAATTATTCGACAAAATTTGAAAAGAAAATGTGAATACCAAACTGCAATTTATTGCCGGTATTGTAATAAAAACAGAATTTGGACCTGATCCATATCTAAAGTCCATGTAAAATTCACACTAATATCACCTGAAATCAACACCTGAAAACCTTCTTATGTAACATTCCCATTAATATCACCTAAAATCTGCTCCTGAAAATCTTCTAATGTCAAATTCACATTAATATCACCTAAAATCTGCTCCTGAAAACCTTCTTATGTAAAATTCACACTAATATCACCTAAAATCGGCTCCTGAAAACCTTCTAATATAACATTTCTATTAATATCACCTGAAATCTGCTCCTGAAAACCTTCTAATGTTACATTCACATATATCACCTAAAATCTGCTCCTGAAAACCTTCTTTTGTTAAATTCACATTAATTTCACCTAAAATCTGTTCCTGAAAACCTTCTTATGTAACATTCACATTAATATCACCTGAAATCTGCTCCTGAAAACCTTCTAATGTAACATTCACATTTATAACACCTAAAATCTGCTTCTAAAAGGCTTCTAATGTAACATTAATATCACCTTCTAACTTTCACGTGAAATGTGCGTGAATTTCCATGTGAAGCTCACATTGTTGCTCGTAAATCATGTTAATACCATGCAAATTGAGGTTTAGAGATGCTGGTAGTTTATGACAAAGAAAGGCCCTAAAATGTAGACATTAAAGTTAATGTCAACTAAGCATGTTATGTGGTCATTAAGTCGAACAAAAATCAGGTGCAAACGAAATTACGATTTTTCGAATCATTTTACAGAATGTCAGTTAAAATAATGAAGAAAAATGTTCTTTTCACATGTCATGTCGTATGACATCTAGTTCTTCACCTCGCGACGAACGCAATGTTTATCAACGATGAAAGAGTTTTAATTGAGAATCTTTCCGTTAAGTTTTCTTTTACACCAATTTTGTTTAACATTTGCCGTCTTAGAATATGTTGTCAATACTGGGAAGGCTCGATCAATGTCAAGGAGTACTAAGAAATCCATACTTACCACTTACATCAAACCACAAAAACGCTCCCTCAGACTAAATTGAGAGTTGAAAATGATGGAAATAAAACAAAGTAATTCAAGATAAAAACAACGAATCAATAATGATTTAAAACTATCGCATGTATGTCTCTTTGCTTCTCCAAAACCCCAAACAACAAACAGTGATACCCATTAAAACCGTAATTATTACTTACGTGTGTATTGTATAACTTTAAGAGTCGTTGTTTGACTCAGTGTGGCTATTATGTCTGAGTTCATTGAATCATGGTGCGCATTAATTGTTATCTGAGAATATATTACAGCTTTAATTTGTACTGGGGGTGGGGATGGGGTCCGTGGTCGGAATAAAATACCGAATCTCTGATTCCGAACCCGACATTTGATCGAGTGGTTAGCAGATACGACTGTGCTTCAATTGTTTTCCATATATGCAGAGACACGTACATTTTCTTAATTGACCGCTAATATAATCAGACATGGCGCCTGTCAATTATGTTCGGGCCAATTAAGGCATCGGCGATGTTTCCGCCAACAATCCACAAAAACAATATAACGTATTATGTTGAGACGGACATATTTCCCCCAGAGGTTATTGCTACCATAACTTTGTGTTGAGGGGCTGTTTACTGTTCTTGTTCATTAGTCTACACTAATTTATATTTAGCTCGATTGCAATGTTAGTCCAGAGCTTATATGAATCACTCTCAATGAGTCGATTTACTAGGTAAAACCTTTTGAAAGAGCATTTAATCTGAGATCGAACACGCTATCTTTGGCGTGTGTGGCCAACATATACCCATTGAAGGACTGCTTGCTTGTCGTTTATTGCAAATACACTAGACCACTTAATATTTTTACATTGTGCGATAATTGATGACGAATTAAAGAAAATGATTATTCAATGTGATTAGCATGCAAGGCAATGCCTATTTATGTTTTTTGCGATAGCTTCAAAATATTGTTCTGTACAGTACTATACGCATTAAAACATCTTACAGGGGAGATTATTTCAATACTGATTACACTGTAATTTAACATTTGTTGTATTTCGTCTTTCATGTTCCCATGTAGGCATAATCATGGACTGTAATTGTCAGCTTTCACGATACCTCAATGCTACCGAGCTTTTTTGAATCACCAATGTTACCGAGCTTTTACCAAACACAAATGTTACCAAGATTTTACAATACAACAATGTTACCGAGCATTTTACAATACACCAATGTTACCGAGCTTTTACAATACAACAATGTTACCGAGCATTTATGATACACCAATGTTACCGAGCTTTTACCATACACAAATGTTACCGAGATTCTACAATACACCAATGTTACCGAGCTTTTACAATACAACAACGTTACCGAGCATTTATGATACACCAATGTTACCGAGCTTTGACCATACACCAATGTTACCAAGATTTTATGATACACAAATGTTACCAAGATTTTATGATATCCCAATATTACCGAGCTTTTACAATACAACAATGTTACCGAGCTTCTATGATAATCCAATGTTACTGAGCTTTTATGATACACCAATGTTACCAAGATTTTATGATACACCGATGTTACCGAGCTTTTACAATACAACAATGTTACCGAGCATTTATGATACACCAATGCATCCGAGCTTTTACAATATACCAATGTTACCAGAATTTTACAATACACCAATGTTACCGAGTATTTACAATACACCAATGTTACCGAGCATTTATGATTCACCAATGTCCATGCTTTTACAATACATCAATGTTACCGATCTTTTATGATACACCAATGTTACTGAGCTTTTATGATACACCAATGTTATCGAGCTTTTATGATACACCAACGTTACCGAGCTTTTACGATACACCAATGTTACCGAGCTTTATGATACACCAATGTTGCCGAGTTTTTATGATAATCCAATGTTACCGAGCTTTTATGATAATCCAATGTTACTGAGCTTTTACGATACACCAATGTTACCAAGCTTTTATGGTACACCAACGTTACCGAGCTTTTATGATAACCCAATGTTACTGAGCTTTTGTAATACACCAATGTTACAGAGCTTTTACAATAAATAAATGTTACCGAGTTTTTACGATACATAAATGTTACCGAGTTTTTACGATACATCAATGTTACCGAGATTATAGATACATCAATGTTACTGAGCTTTTATGATATAACAATGTTACCGAGCTGTTACAATACACCAATTGTTACCGAGCATTTATGATACACCAATGACTATGCTTTTACAATACACCAATGTTACTGAGCTTTTACGATACACCAATGTTACCGAGCTTTTACAATACACCATTTGTTACCGAGCATTTATGATACACCAATGACTATGCTTTTACAATACACCAATGTTACCGAGCTTTTATGATACACCAAAGTAACCGATCATTTATGATAATCCAATGTTACGAACTTTTATGATTAACCAATGTTACCGAGCTTTTACAGTGTTACCGAGCTTTTATGATACACCAATGTTACCGAGCTTTTACGATACACCAATGTTACCTAGCTTTTATGATACACCAATGTCACCGCTTTTACAATACACCAATGTAACCAAGCATTTATGATACACCAATGTCCATGCTTTTACAAAACACCAGTGTAACCGATCTTTAATGATACACAAATGTTACCAAGCTTTTGACACACCAACGTAACCGAGCTTTTACGATACACCAATGTTACCGAGCTTTTATAATACACCAATGTTATCGAGCTTTTATGATAATCCAATGTTACTGAACTTTTATGATACACCAATGTTACCGAGCTTTTATGATACACCAATGTTACCGAGCTTTTATGATAATCCAATGTTACTGAGCGTTTGTGATACACCAATGTTACCGAGATTATAGATACATCAATGTTACTGAGCTTTTATGATATACCAATGTTTCCGAGATTTTATGATACTTCAATGTTACCAAGCTTTTACAATACAACAATGTTACCAAGCTTTCATGATACGTCAATATTACCAAGCTTTTACGATACAACAATGTTGCTGAGTTTTATAAAACACTAATGTTACCGAGCATTTACGATACACCAACGTTACCGAGCTTTTACGATAGGTTAGGATGAATCTGGTTCCAATTTCAGTGTAAATGTTATAGACGTGGAGAGGAGACGTTGACTATTCCAACAACCGAGTTGATATAACTGATACAATAATTTGCCTTTATAATGCGATCGATAATTGATAAGCATGACATGCCGGTTCAGACTGAGTGCATTAGGAATATAAATATTATTAAGGAATAAATTTCATTTATTATAAACATACATGTAACAAGCACATTTTACATGACCCCTTTTCTGGACTCATTTACTCTCCATGTAGTACTTGTAAATTCATACGTATCTTATGGATTTGCAACTAAAGAAATCCATTCCTTAAATACACTTTTATCGCCATGTAAAAAACAGAAAGGACAATCCAGGCTGGTATGAACACTTCTTGATATATGTTTTCATGAATGTATATGCGTGCATCGTATCTGCTATATATCTATTTACCTATTTATCAACATATCGAATGAAATAATCATCAACAGGGGCGTTTTGATTTTCGGTTCGTTCGTTTTTGATTAATGACGCAACGCCCACTAAGCATTGAAAATTGTGTTAATCAAGTATAATCTGATAAGATATAAATAGGTTACGTGCTGTGTAACTAAAATTGTTAAGATGCTCTTTGTTGTAGTTTTATTTATATTTCGAATATGCAAAAATAAGGATAGGAAATAAATTATCAACAAAATCAACAATATCAATTAAATAGTTAGCATAGTTATCCGTTACGCACATTACGTAATTACGTAAAAGTATTTTTTAATATCATTCGAATACTAATATTAGATAGTCTGGCGGGAGAAATATTTACACATTCTCATTAAAGGTGAGACAACAAGGGGAGAACGAGGTTGGGCAGGCAGGTCTTATGCTTCTAACCCAAGTGGTGTATTTTGCTTTCCAAAGTGATAACTCCTGGTGCTGTCATATCTTATCTATGTACTATTGTACGTATTACAGTTTTCATGTACGTTAATTGTATTCATTTCGCTTCAGTGGTTTTGTCCTTTGAATGATACGTCTTCTATTGATTGTATATTTTTCTTACTCTTCATTCTATGTAGCACGCATTTAAAGAGACACTACTTTTTGGTATTTCATAGTTAGATCAATAAAATAATCGTTTCAATGAATATGGTGGTGAATTAGTTCCATACGTTGTATCAGCCGAATAAGTAAACAAAAACGATGTTTACAACGTCAATTTAATATGCTAAATTTATAGCAAGTCGTGATGTGCAAACATCTATTTTCTAGAAATTAAAATGTCGTCATGACAGATTAATTACTACATTATAAATCAGCTTCCCAAAGTTTGTGGATTTTAATAGCAAAATAAATAAAACATTCTTCGTATGAAACATAACAGAAACAACACACATTTCAAACAAAAAAGTTCACACTATGAAATATAGCAAGAGAGAACATTTCAGTAGGATCCAAATGTTTCAAGATGTGGCTTTCAAGGAAACATTTTTTTAAAGAACTGCATGCCGACTTAACCGAAAAGCGGTACGAAAATAAACAAATGTCTGCCAAGATATAGTAGGATTTGTTAAAAAGGCTGTACCGAAACATAAGGCAAGCGATATTATTGTAAACTCTTATTGAACATGAATAGTACATGAGAAATATACAGTAATATGTTACAACTATATATCGAACATATTTTTGCATACGAGAAACATATCATAAGATGTCATAAAATACATGGATATTTATTTAGAATTAAAACTATTAAATATCAAGTTATAACATTCTTTGAATTAAAGTTGAACTGAGTTCTGCTTAATCCATCCAATGGGGATTTGGCTTTTATTGTAACATGAATTTTGAAAAGTTGATTTAAGTCGATTTAGTTGAGTATAAAAAAAGATATATAATAACCTCGGAACCAGGCTTAATATTTCTAAATTCGACGTTTAGACAAGGTTTGCACTTTCAATGTGTGTCTTTTTCATAAAACCCGGAAATAGTCTTTTTAAACGAGTTTTTATCTGAGCGTAAAAAATAACGTAAGATTCACTGACACAGTGGTCTTATATTCTGGTTCCGACCCTTTGCCGCTAGACAACTTTAAAAAACATTGATCAACGTTAATTTTAGATATTAATCACTAACAACAATATTCTTTATTTTTTATATTTAAGCAAAAACGTCTCAAGAGTACGCGTAATTTATTTCAATTGCAAACATATTAAAATTATCTCACTGATTTGGTGATAATGACAAATCTCAAAGTGTTTCTTAAATACACAAAAACACGAAGCAATTCATTTTTTTTTTTTTTTTTGCAAACATAATGAAAAGCACTTCAAATTTATAACGTCGCCATGAAATGTCTGAGTGGTTCATACTACTGTTTTTGTGAATGTTAAGTGATAAATGATCGATTTAAAATAACCGAGCAGTGGAAAAGCTGTACAGACTTAAGTGAGAATTATTTATTTTAAAATTCTTCTTTTGCAATGGCATCAATTGTTGCTGTTTCGACTACACGAATACATTGTTTCAATTACCGTTTGTAGTCTGTTAAAATAGGTAGGATACCAACCTGTGATAGTAAATAGTTATGTAGAAAGGCATGTAAGTAGATCGATAGTTAGGTACGTACGTACGTAGGTAGGTAGGTAGGTAGGTAGGTAGGTAGGTAGGTAGGTAGGTAGGTAGGGAGGGAGGGAGGTAGGTAGGTAGGTAGGTAGGTAGGTAGGTATGTAGGTAGGTAGGTAGGTAGGTAGGTAGGTAGGTAGGTAGATACGTAGGTAGGTAGGTAGGTAGGTAGGTAGGTAGGTAGGTACGTTGGTAGGTAGGTAGGTAGGTAGGTAGGTAGGTAGGTAGGTAGGTGGATGAAATATCATAAAGAATTGATAATTATAAGTCTGATTTTAATAATTAGTTAACCTTTGGTTACTATATTACTATATTATATATTGTTTATATATTTGTGTAAATGCAAATGGAGTCCGTAATGGCAGTTTGCTCTGACTTAACCGAATGTGACAGGCCAGTGTCTATATTTATCATATACATTTAGATATGTATGTATCGTTAATAATATATGATAAAAGGGTCCAATAGAAGCAAAGGACACAACCAGAAGACAAGAACAGCAGACTCGGTAGTACTGAACATGTCAATATAGACACTGAAACATCAACACTCACGACATTGGGCACCTAATTAATTTAAACTCTATTCCCGAACAATACTGAATGAGATTCATGATTCCAATAAATCAGAAATATTAACAGCACTGGTTCGAAGTAAGCTTCATGTTCGAGTATTCCATTATGAAAACAAATGACTTACAGTGTTGAATACGTACGGCCGTATAGCAACATTCTTTAATTGTGAATAAAAGCAACACAAATATAGCTGGATAACAACTCAATATCGAATATTTATTTCCTCGGAAACGCTAAATAATCGACATCGACAATATAAAAACCTGTCCTCGGAAGTAAGAAAAACAAAACAACAAAATCAGACGCAGTTTGATTGACTTTATTCGTGAGAGGTTTTATAAAATAACTATTAAATTAACCCTGTTATGATTGGTCAATTATTGATCACGGGCACACTAATAAAACATATTCTCCTTGGGAACAATTATATTGTTAAAAACAAACGTAAGTGCGTGCTGTCACGAGTATTTACGTATTCAGTCATTCATGTCACATGTTCAGTCAAAAGCTTGTAATAGTGATACTTCGGTTCAATATTTAAATTAAAGTCAACATGTCACATTGTTCTAGCAAATTAATGTCATCATTTCACATAGTTTTAGCAATACAGCATATATGTACAAATAATGATATTACAACAACTAGTTTTGATAATATCGGTCAATATTCACATTCTATGGACCTATTATATTTTATATTCAGCTGGGCATTCGGTCTCAGTACATAGTACTTGCACCAGGTCCATATTTTTGGATACTGACCTCATGATCAGAAAGTGTGTAGTGTACAGTTTATATGATATATGTTTAGAAGCAGCATCTATGTATTACATTAAGAAAAATGTCTGAAAATATTGAAATATAAATATGTTTGTTTTCATATTTTCATATGTAAAATCTGTATTGATAGTTGCTTTTAACAACTAGGTCATGACAGAAGCAGTGTTTGAATTATTAACAATATCATTTATAAACGTTAAAATTTATGTATGCATATATATAAAGATCTATTAGATGTTTTAGAATTATTCAAAATATATAATATATATTTACGTGAACATTTACTGCATAACATTTTTATTTTAGGTTTGTCCTGAAAGTGTCCATTACGTTTGACGTGTTTAACCCGGTTGGTTCTCATTATTTAAATTGATCATAAATAATATGGTTTTGGTGAAATAAGTGTATTTTGAAACATTTTCGTGAAATCAAACATTTGGTACCCTTTTGTTCAAAATATCTATATCGCCTTTATGATGTTTCAAATGTTGAAAAATGACGATTAACACATTAATGTATAAAGAATCTAAGTATTAACGCCTTACTCCACAGTTACTCTACTTTTTAAACCCCCTCACACTCAGCCACGATATCAAAACGTACTCAAAAAATGGGTGGACGCAGTAAGAACGTGTACAACGTAGTAGGAACGCAGTAAAAACCAATAAGGACGTGGAATGGTCTCCATGGACGTGGAGGACGTGGTCAAACTTTCCAAAAACTTTTCAAAAAAAACGTAGTGAGGACGTGGTCGAATCAGGACACAGTAAGGACTTAATAAGGACGTAGTGACGACGACATTGGCGTAGTATCAACATAACGTAACTAATTTCATTGACGTAGTTCAAGCGTGGCACTGACGGGAAAGATTGCATGACATTGTCATTGCGTTGTCACTGCGTTTTAACTTGGTTGTAGACGTGGTAAGCGCGTGGTAAGCGCGTGTTGTGATTTGTTTGGTCATAGTAAGAATATAGTAGGGATGACGTAGTAAGAACGCATTGGACGTGATGTGTGCGTGATCATGCGCATGGTAAGACATTAGTATGGACGTGTTAGACGCAGTGAGAATCTGGCATGGACGTAGTACGGACGAAGATTGCATATTGTTACCTTTCGACCACGTTCCCGCTGCGTTCATCGATATTTTAAGGACGCAGAGCGATTACACGATTATTCTTATAATAAAGAGACCTGTTGTCACATAATTAGATTAACAACATCCCACTTTTTCAACAATCTGAGTTACTACGGATTTATGATGGACACTTGCACTGTTCATACGTACCATTTTATACCAACCGTTTAAGCAGAAAACATCCGCGATGAATGCACACTTGGGACACCGATTCCGTATAAAGTGTTTCCGTACGGCAGAATGTATAATAAAATTATTGCTAACTCAACAGTGTTCATTTCCGTCAATTCGGCTTCGTTTAGATTGATTTTAAGACGGAAATATAGTAAAATGTATTATTTTTTCCACGAATTGTTGTATATTTTAGTTTACTCATTTTATTTTAAGTTTTATATATAGCATATTCGTTATAGTATGCATCACCGCTGTTAAATGCAACACTGTCGCATGAAATAAAATATATTGGCTGCTATAAGTATATTTGTTGCTTTTCATTTGTGGGGTTTTATTCGTTTATATTAAGAAAATGTAAAATACTATTCTTAAAGCGTTGTTAAAATTAGATTTGATGTATATTGTATAAAATTAAAGCAATTACTGTTGCAATACGGCGTACGTCATAATGCAAACATATTAAAAATAACCATAACAAATTTACTTTAACTCACAATTGTTAATATTTATTATTTCACAGAATAAAGGAGCTCATTCAGTGTTGCTCGACCACACGTATTTTGATGTTAGTGGGTGTAAAAGGCGTAATAGTTTAAGGGCGTGAGGGGCATAAGGGCGCAAGGAGCATAAAAGGGCGAGGAGCGTGAAGTACGTGAGGGCATGAGGGTGTTGTTTGCTTCATTATCTGTCATGAACAGACTCAGCAAAACTGAGTTTACTAGTATTTGTTTCTTTTATTGCGTTATATGCTTCCAATAAGTCATTTTATTAGATATCATTAACAATAGATTTATATATTTATATCTGTATGATAATAAGTATTGTCATTATCTCATCACATTCTGTTTGGGCAAAACAAATAGCAATTATGGACTACACATCAAGACGTATATAGTTTAATTATCTTAAACCTTTGATATTATTACAAAACCACTTTTTAATTTTTGAAGAAAAAAAAATTGTTTTTGATTATTCATAAAGCCTTATACTAACCCTTAAGTAGAAAAAAACGATAAGTAGACTTAAACATATCAAAGAACAAAATGAATTGGTGATTGTTATTAATTACTACAGTGTTCTGGTAACATAAAGTAAAAGAAAAAATAATCGGTTTGAACACGAAAACCTGATAATATAAAAAACAGATTAGAATAGTTCATTGAAAGTTCATTGAACGGGATAACGAGTGTAAAGGGAGCAAACAATTAGCACTTCTGGCAAACTATAAATGAGTAACAAGAAGAAAAAGTGTACAATATACAAAGTGTAATTAACCAGTGTTCAGCACAAGCAAACGCTTTTTATTGATGTGTTCTTTATTTTCTGAGGTCGTATCCTTTTGTTTATCTATGCGATAATCAGTTATTACAGCTATACAAGCAGTATTTAAGTGTTGTTTATTTTTAAAATGTGGATTTCACTAAAGTTTATCACTCAAATCTAAATATCAATTTTGTTAGTCTTGGTAAATTTACATACCAAAGTATTTGGATTTTATTTATTAATGACTTTTAATTCATTTTAATAATTTTTTTTTTTTTTTTTTGGAAAAATAAAGCGTTATTTTTCTGATATATTCCCTTTCAATAGTATTTGTTTTATGAATTAACTCGATACACTTCCACAAATACAGTTAATGTCAAACAGTAACAACATAATTATAGAGCTGTTGAAACTTCGACTAAACATTTTTAAAGACGTGACGTAATTGGCCTGACGTGAGAACGACTATCGTTCCAACCAATGGCCTTGTGGTATTGTTTATCTAAGTAAATACAATACATGTTAACTTAGACGTCGTTTGATTGTCCGAGAACAACTGCGGTGTAGAAACCAGTATCGATCGCTGTCTGGATTATCGACGAGTTTGATTGACAGCCGGTGTCAACTCATTAAATGAAGAATATATTATTTCCTGAAAATGAGCAGTAAAAAACTGTCTGAAGTCATTCAGTACATTTCCTACATACGCCTCAGAATAATATGTTAACTTGGCTAAGACTTGTTATCGCAGTTCATCGTAAAGTGCTTGAGGATATGATTAATTAACTCACACATTAATCTGACAAAGTTGCTGAGGAAACTACTGATGGGGAAGGACTGCATGTAAAAGAGAACTGCTTTGTCTTCAGTGCTATTTAAGTATTGCTATTATATATCTGAATTTTCTCTCTTGTTTTTTCCATTGTATTTTGTAAAACAATAGTAACATCGTTTAAACATATAAAGTTTAACGCAATTAACAATTGAATAGATATATAAGAAATGTCTTCCCACACTCAAACTGTTTGCATGTGTTGACCACTTTTAATATTTATTTGTATCTACGACTACTTCATAATGGTTTCGATCGTCAATTAGTATTAATAACAGCTATACTTTTCCTTTAGAATACAAATATAATTTTCGATTATGTGTCGATACATGTATGATTTACTTACACATACCACAAAACGTTTGTTTTCAACATGGGTAGACAGAAAATTGACGTTGCTTTAGAGGGCATAATAGTTTATCTTTTTAAGAAGAAAATGCGCTTCTGCAGTATACAACGAGAGGTGAAAGGTCGTGGAAATGACGTTTCCATATCTACTATCCATCGAGTGAAGCACTCTATAGGTAAATCACGCAGCGCCGATCGGATACAACCAAAACTAGAACCATAAGATTAAAACAAGGTCAATTTCTGCTGTCAAACGTAAAGTGGCCTTGATGATTAAACGAGTTAACCCGCCGGCCCAGCGTGAGATGGCATACCAACAAGGAGTACCCTAACCCACATAAACAGGATAATTAAAAATGTGCTGAAAGCTTAACTGCGTAAAAAGTGCAACGTACAGCCCAAATTGACAAACGACGTCAACGTACATGTCACCTATATAGACATTTAAATTGTGGTAAATGGAAATATTTTGTGACTTAGATGAGACCATGTTTTACTTGCGTGGTAGCTATAAACGCCGCCGAGTATACTACATTCGTAAGGGGCAGGACTATACTTCAAAACTGAAGTTTGTAAAACTCGACGCATTCGCACATTGCTTCATGGCTTCGACCGAAGTAAGCTACCACGACAAAACAGACATCAGTATCACCAACAAAGGAGTCAAGGTCAATTCTCAGTTTTATATTGACAAAGTTTTAAAGCTCTTCATCAAAAACGACGTTCCGAGAAGGTTTCCAGCTGATCAAAATAAGATATGGTATTCAATCAAGGTAGTTTTACTGTTACAAAAGTTCTATTTGGGATAGGATCCACGGAGGTTATAGATGAGCCTACAACGTTTGGTCCATGACTACGATGTCTTATTTATAACAGATTGTTCCAATATTCTCAATTCGTCTTTTAACGCTCGTTTAAGATTTACTTCATTTCTTGATTTGATGCACTATCTTGATACAGTAAAATTGATATTGTTGTATGCTTTTTGTTATGATTAAAAGTGTTTAATAAATCGAGAACCACCTCTCGTAGATGTCATATGGTGTAAATTAAACTTTAGAAACCTTTGCAAAATAAAAAGCGCAGAAAACTCATAATTATATTCAATTAGACAGAGATTGAGTGTATTCTTGAATTATTTCACCTAATTCCAGAAACCCTTTTACAGTTGGCGATTGCATTTCTTATTTAATTGTACAACAACCGGGTGGACTTGATAACATTGATGGCGACCTCATCCTAAATTAGTATTCCCATTCTGTTCTGGCTTCTGCAATTCCATCGAGAAAAGCTATTGTATTTTCTGTTTATGCATATTCGCTTGAAGATTTTTTTGTGTGTTTAACACCATACAGCTGCGCATAATGCTCATATATAAAAGGGTGGTCTGGTCAGGTTAATTGTCTCGTTTTGCGTTATATAAGCGGGTAGTCTGGTCTGGTGTATTGTCTCGTTTTGCGCTATATAAGAGAAAAGTCTGGTCGGGTTCATTGTCTCGTTTTGCGTTCAATAAGAGGTAGTTTTGTCGGGTTCATTGTCTCGTTTTGCGTTATATAAGAGGGTAGTCTGGTCGGGTTTATTGTCTCGTTTTGCGTTATATAAGAGGGTAATCTGGTCGGGTTTATTGTCTCGTTTTGCGCTATATAAGAGAGATGTCTGGTCGGGTTCATTATCTCGTTTTGCGTTATATAAGAGGGTGGTCTGGTCGGGTTCATTGTTTCGTTTTGCGTTATATAAGAGGGTAGTCTGGTCGGGTTTATTGTCGCGTTTTGCGCTATATAAGAGAGATGTCTGGTCGGGTTCATTGTCTCGTTTTGCGTTAAATAAAAGGGTGGTTTTGGTCAGGTTAATTGTCTCGTTTTGCGATCTATTAGAGGGTGGTCTGGTCGGGTTCATTGTATCGTTTTGCGTTATATAAGAGGGTAATCTGGTCGGGTTC
Source organism: Panopea generosa (assembly GCA_029582155.1). Lineage (NCBI taxonomy): Eukaryota > Metazoa > Mollusca > Bivalvia > Adapedonta > Hiatellidae > Panopea > Panopea generosa. The sequence continues at coordinate 22,203,379 of CM055895.1, forward strand.
ATTGTTTCGTTTTGCGTTATATAAGAGGGTAGTCTGGTCGGGTTTATTGTCTCGATTTGCGCTATATAAGAGAGATGTCTGGTCGGGTTCATTGTCTCGTTTTGCATTATATAAGAGGGTAATCTGGTCGGGTTTATTGTCTCGTTTTGCGTTATATAAGAGGTTGGTCTGGCCGGGTTCATTGTCTCGTTTTGCGTTATATAAGCAGGTAGTCTGGTCTGGTGTATTGTTTCGTTTTGCGTTCAATAAGAGGTGGTTTGGTCGGGTTCATTGTCTCGTTTTGCGTTGTATAAGAGGGTAGTCTGGTCGGGTTCATTGTCTCGTTTTGCGTTATATAAGAGGGTGGTCTGGTCGGGTTCATTATCTCGTTTTGCGTTATATTAGAGGGTGTCTGGTCTGGTTCATTGTCTCGTTTTATGTTATATAAGAGGGAAGTCTGGTCGGGTTCATTGTCTCATTTTGCGTTATATAAGAGGGTAGTCTGGTCGGATTTATTGCCTTGGTTTGCGATATAAAAGACAGTGGTCTTGTCGGGTTTATTGTCTCGTTTTGCGCTATATAAGAGGTGTGTGGTCAGGTTTTTTGTATCGTATTGCACTATATAAGAAAGTGGCCTGGTCGGGTTTGTAGTTTCGTTTTGCGCTATATAAGGTGGTCTGGTCGGGTTTATTGTCTCGATTTGCGTTATATAAGAGGGTAGTCTGGTTGGGTTCATTGTCTCGTTTTGCGTTTTGTAAGAGGGTGGTCTGGTCGGGTTTATTGTCTCGTTTTGCGTTATATAAGAGGATGGTCTGGTCGGGTTTATTGTCTCGGTTTGCCATATATAAGAGAGTGGTCTGGCCAGGTTTATTGTCTCGTTTGCGCTATATAAGAGAGGGTTTATTGTCTCGTTTTGCGCTATATAAGAGGGTGGTCTGGTCGGGTATATTGTCTTGTTTTGCGCTATATAAGAGAGTGGTCTGGCCAGGTTTATTGCCTCATACTGCGCTATATAAGAGAGTGGTATGGCCGGGTTCATTGTCTCGTTTTGCGTTTTGTAAGAGGGTGGTCTGGTCGGGTTTATTGTCTCGTTTTGCGTAATATAAGAAGATGTCTGGTCGGGTTTATTGTCTCGTTTTTCGCTATATAAGAGAGTGGTTTGGTCGGAAATGTTTCACTATCCGTTGCACTTGATATGGTTTGATGTAGTGACGTTTTCTTTTACTTTACAATTTCATTTTAAGTTATTATGTAAATAACAAAAAAATTATACGTCACGGAGTAAACAGACAATAAAAGAACTTTTTAAAAGAATAAAATGTCTAGGATAGGTTTTATTTTTTTAAATTTTTTCAACCAACATCTTCTGTTTTAGTTATTCAGTAAAAGGTGTATGAGGGATGAGGTGGGCAATCCCGAAAGTCCATCTAAAGTAACTGGTAAACTTTATCTTATACTGTTTTTGGAACCGTACGACCTTAGCGGAGAGAGGTTAGTGAATTTGATAAGGTGCCTTAGACCACTCGGCAACGGAGGACTCTTTGTATTTTATTAAGCACAAAAAGAGTATCTTGACACAATTTCTCTTCAGCAATCGTTACAGCAAATAAACATACCATTGTTCATACACAACCCATTAATTCTTCCTACTTAATAGGATCACCGTATGCGCCTTGTTGTTATAAAGAATCGTGCTATTCGTTGTTAAGCTTTATCAGAGTCAGTAAATCGATTTCATCCCATAAACTCATAAAATTCCCTGGAGTTTTTTTGGCGAACAAATGGTTTTTATTTTAATAATAAGCAGGCGAGACGCACAGTCTGGTATTTAAGGACTTTTAAAATGTCCTACAAATTAATAACAAGTTTACCCACTAACTGATTAAAAGACCCCCCACGACCAACTGGTATCTCTGTACGATATGTTTAGATTACAAAACACAGCTATAACGGCTCATCCTTTATCCAGACGAAATCCCCTTGAAGTAATTGTCTTGAATCCAGAAATTAACTTCTTGGACAAAAATCTGCCCACCAAAGAACTATAAACAGAAGGATTAACTGCAAATGAACTCGCTTCACAATGGAATTTGTACAGATAATGTTTCGTTGTTTACCCAATCTGTAGGAATAACGCTACATCAGTACACTTTAGCATCGGATCTTGACTTTGTACTTTAACACAGGTTGCGCCCCCGCCCCCCTAAATAATTGAAACGCTCCTACGTCGTATTTAGTATACTTCATTAATTAATATTGCATTTACTTAAATGTCCATAAATCTTTATTCATTTTGGAGTCCTTTTCTTTATCAGTACTTGCTTTAGTATACTTCATAGATTAATCTTGCATTTGCTTAAATGACCATATTTTGTATTTATCTTTAGTCTTCTTTATCAGTACTTACTTAAATATACTTCATTAATTAATCTTGCATTTGCATGTTAAGGCTTTAAAGCTTAATTTGAAAGCTACCTGTCCCAGACAATGTATTTTACATATGACCGAAACATGCGAACAGTACAATTGTTTGTGTTTTGTTTATAAGATACGATATAAGAGACAGGTAAGACAACAAGAAAGACAGCAAGATAATAATTAGTTATGGCACGGATATACAGATCCTTACCAAGCAATCCATTAGTATAGGGTTTTATGAGGAACTTGTAATCATTTAGTTCTCAACCACTCTGATTGTAGCGCAATCGAAGAAGCCATTATAAATATAATATTTCGCATGGTTTTGCAAAAAAAATCAGTTTGTCTGTCTGGACATCATCTGGTCATTTTCTCTCGTTTAACGCTTTAGTTATAATCGGTTTGTCTGCTGATAATTGGCTTTCCATTCGCTACAATGGCCGTTAAACTAGACTGAACACATATAATAGGCTAAAATATCGGATTCTATATGACAGATTTCAAAAGAATGGCTGGACGGAAATAAGGTGTTTGGAAAACATATATATATACAATTTCGAAATAATTAGTTTAGTTTGATGTTAACGCATTGATCTTGTCTAGACAAAATTTATTCCATTATGCCGATTCATTCCACCTCCATTTTACCAACTTGGCACCAGCAATACTTTAGGAATATATGAAGAAACTGATTTTTTTTATCAACAAGAATAAATATTGGAATATCTGAACTGTAAAAACGTTATAAAATATAATAAGATAAATAAAATACGGATTATTGTACAAAGATTCGAAATATCTTGTTTTATTGAATCTGTATATGAAGGAGAGGTGTGTTGATGAGCGGTGATGGCATCCTTACAGCACCTAAAACAGGTTTAAGCGCATTCGATTTTTTAGGAAAACTGATATGCTTTGTCAAATAGTGAAAGATATCACAAAGAGCTGTTAGAGGTACGCGATCCCTTTAATTCAATGAAGCATTGGAGCACTCGGCCATTGAGATTAAATACCTACAGGAATAAAAATATTAGAAGTGATAAGAATAGTGTCAGGTATTTCATAAACTGCAAAAACATTCCATATCCACCATTTAAGCTTTATGTATTGTGTGTACAAACTGCGAAATCAGATACATGAAACAAAATGTTGTATTTTATCTCATCGGATGTATAAGGTTTGACATAATTTGATTAATCAACTTTTCAATAATGATCAACGCCAGTTTAAACATATAAATGTAAGAAATTTTCTTGAAAACATTACAATATGATAAGACAATGTTATGGCCGGTTCGGTTTCTTTAGACCTGTTCATGAGAGTTTATGAAATGTGAAACACTCTTCACGTCCTCTTATACGGATTTTCGCAGAATTCAATTAATTTTCAGTTATAAAGTAGACTGAGCTGACCATCACCATCTTACGTAACATCTGAACAAGCACAGTGTTTCTGATACTTTGTATAAACATCATTCCACATAATATGTCATTAAGCACGTCTCACTCTTACGTATGTGTACACAGATTGAAACAATAAACTATCCTATTTACATAGCTTGCAAATTTAGTCTTGGCGAATTAGACAAGTGCGTTATAACCGTAGGATGGATACATATTTGTTCAACTTTATTTTTCTTACATCCAGATTCTCTTGGATTTCACTAATTTCGTTTAAAACAAAAATAATATATCGCCCTTGTTTTAATCAGTGATTTTCTGTATAGAGTATATATGTAATTAATCAACTAAGTACAGGACTGTTACTGCATCTCAATAACATATAATTTATAATTTTTTGGTCACCTATAAGAACATTTTGGTTACCAAATTCCTATCAATACATTCAGCTCTATGTTAACTTAAATAAGACAATTGAAATGCTATATTATATAGATCAATGTGAAATAAAAATGTATTATGCAACAGAAACATATTTTTTATCTATTTTGTAAGTTTTCCATTGTTCTTACTGTACTTAACATTGGTGCCTTTTTCTACAAGTTTGACACTATTCTAAAATGCTTTCTCATCGGATTGCCCTATAGTAATCCAACAACCAAACTCATAATTATATTTTATTCCAGATAAAAGTTTACAACATTTTCCCTCTGTTTTATTGATGAGTTTTTGTCACTTTTTCACGTTGCGTTTTCTCATGAAATAGCCATAAAATTGTTACTGCAATATGTCCGAGCCATAAAATACATCAGCAACGAGAATTATGGCATATAGAACGGCTGCTCCATTCTTCAATCTTGTATTCGGAAATTTAATTAAATTTCGTTTAACTGTCATGTTTATAATGATGGACCAGGAATACAGCAGCTTTTCATGAATTACTGCATGTCACATTCTACTGTATAGTAATTCATGTCGTACAGTATATCATGGCGTACAGAAACTCATGTCGTGACGTAAGTAATTCATGTTGTACAGTATATCAGTGGTCATTTAAATATAATTTAAGGAAAACAAATCAAGCAATTTTTCCTTTTATCGTTGAAGTTTGGCATAAAGTTTGCATTCATTTCTTAACTGTGTGCTTTTGCGTGCAAGGCATCATTTGATCAGTTATTTGACACTTAATTGGCACTTGCTAGTACAAATGTTCTTTTAGAATAAATTTTGGCAAGTGACGAGTGATTATTTTGACTTTTCGCATTCGTGTGCCTTAAATTTCCATATCTTATATAATGTGTGTTATCTTTAATATTTTAAAAAGAATTATGAGACAGACACGTTAAGACGAACACCATTTTCACCTTTTTTAAGTCAAGCAGTATATTTGCTTTCGTTTCATTGAAAGTTTGATTCTAAAATAATCGTATATTTGATAACAAATTTTGACAATTCTATCAATAATGGACAATGTACCAAAACGAGTTTATACGAATCACGTTTTGGTGTGTCAATGTTTGCAAGAAAATACAGTCTCAATTTATGTCATCATGGCAAGCTCAATGTATGTTTTTGTCACTTTATTCTTAAATTGACACAATTGCAAGATTTTAGACTGATTCTCGTGCAATTGCATAATGTATCATTGACATTCATTAAATAATTAAAAAAAAATAACCAGTCAAAATTCATTTAAAATTTTAAGCATTTACGTAAAATTGATGGTGAACCAGAGGTCTGATATTAAATATATACTGAACGGAACAGCCAAACCGCCACCTGATATTTTTTTGGTTTACTTTTATCTGATATTTTATTTATTTTCTTAAAAAGCGCCAAAGCAATATTCTTGAAATTTGAACTTGAGTAAGAAAGAACATTTAGGATAACACTGACTACGTCTATATTGTAAAATTTTGATTGTAATTGGAATAATTTCATTATTATAGAAATGGGAAGTCAAATCAATTTTCCCACGATGGTCAAAAGCAGCGGGTTAGCTGTATCGTTCAGTATAATTAAAGAAGCTAATTTATTTTTCAGTCGACTTTCTAACGTAATCAGTTGAAAATGTATGTAAGCAAAATATCAGTTTTACACTTGTGTAAAATGATGCATTCTTGCCGGAGCAATACTTTATAATTATTTTATATTATTTGATGAAAAATACAGGTTTCACGGTGAATTATTTTATCTTATTAACACTGTTAATATGACATTGTATGTTACTGTCTTAAATCATACAGTAAAATACAAAATGTAACATTCAGTGAATTATCAATTCGGACACTGAAACTAGCTTGATCACTCGAAGTTGTACCATAACTGGTTGACCAGCTTGGTTTTTGTTTTAAAAGAGTGTGCAGTGACACCCTGAGATTTTTGAAAAAAGAAGTCGTCAAATACTCATATATACATGCACATGTTGAAATCCTATAAAAGTCACTTTTTAGCACCAGTGATGTCTTATTGAAGTATATGTTATGCAAACTTTTGCTCTACTCATCTACAACAAGAAATCACAACCACTATGAACCATTTTGAAAATATTTCAAAACCAAATTACATAGGCTGTTTTTAAGCGTAAGAATCATGTTACCGTGGAGAAAAATGGGCGTTACTGTGTAGTGGGACAAAAATTGTTATGTAGTAATGTCTGTTTTATTGATGCATGAAATAGCAATAAAACTACTGCTGTAATATGTGCCAGCTATAAAATACAACAACAACTATGAGAGTATCAGAGTATAGAGCAATTCCTCCATATAGTGTACAGCAGCTTTCCAACACTATATTTGTCCAAGTTAGATATTTCACTTAGCGCCAAAGTGTTTCTTAGTCATTCGTTAATCTTGTATTTCGAATCATAAATTAAATCTCACCCATCTGTCATATATGTAAAGACCAACAGAACAGTTTTAGAAACAGCAAGACGCGTTGATGACATGTATAACATATTTATATATCCATATATCTTTCATTCTATATACAAACTCTTATGAATATTCCATTATATCAGGTTATGCATTAGATACAATGTGTCTATAGGTTATAGTTAATAATACTGTGCTAGCCAAATAAAGCATTTTATATATAAAAAAAAGCATTTAATAACTAATGTTGTAAATAGTATTAAAAATACTCACTACCCGCTTACTTAAAATGTATATTAATTAGTTAAGTGCTTATCAATTACCAACCTTTTACCACAGACGTATCATGAGATATTTAACAAATTGTTAAAGTATAAAGCATTCTACAAAGAGATATATTTTCGTTAAAATATAAAAGCACAAACAAGCTGGTTATCAAACTAATGTTAAATGATGACTGACATCCATGCATTGAACAAGTCGGTTTTAAACTAATGTCTATATGATGACTGACATCCATGCATTGAACAAGTCGGTTTTAAACTAATGTCTAAATGATGACTGACATCCATTCATTGAACAAGTCGGTTTTAAACAAATGCCTTAATGATGATCCCAATATTTGGAACTAGTCAGTTTTTAAACTAATGCCTAAATGAAGGCCCCATGTATGGAACTAGTCAGTTTTTAAACTAATGCCTAAATGATGACCATATGCATTGATCAAAATGAGGTTTCGGCAAATATCTAAATGATGACCCCCAAATACTTCTGTTTCACCGACATATTTATGTAAATAAATTACTCTTAACATAAATATTTAAACTAAAATTTAAGAAAAATATTGTATATGTTCAGCAATTATAGATACGGAAAATAAGAAGAAAATCCCGAGTTTCTTTTGTGGTTGAGTTTACATGATTAATATAATTCGTGTGAGTTTCAGCCCGATCGAATGACTTACTACTATAAAAATTATTTAAACATATCTAAATTTTCTAACATAAATTCTTTGTGATTGCGAAAGTTTTTTTTTCTATTCTTAAGTAATCTTATCAGATAATTTAAACATGTATAGCATGCATGCGTAAAAACCCTGCAAGGATAATTTCCATGTATCAGTTCATAGAAGCAGTCACCACTTTTATGTTGTATATATACGCTGACCATGCTGCTTTCAAGGTTAATCTTTACGGTTCACTGCTACCTCTCTAATTACCATTTACAATTTACGTAAATATAAGTTTGAATTGTCCTGAACTCAATCCCCGTCGGCTAATACCAAATAACAAGTAAAGGTTTAAAGACTTAAAACTGTGGTTACGAAACAGAAATCTGATGTAACAATGATTTATATATAACATAAATGTTCCGAGTGTATATTTCTCACGTAAATACCTCAAATATTATCACGTTGAATATCGTCAAAGACGTGACTTTAACAATGGCGATGCTCAAGTGCTTTAAATGAATATATACCACATTAACGACTGTCTGAGCCGCAACCGTGTTAATGAAATAGTTTTAATGCTCGCAGTAGAAGATCGGTCCTCCAAGATACTGAATTGTAACACAATACTGTAGAGACTTGTTTGCCTTACATAATTACGTTTTTAAGATAACGTTGCCCTTTTTCAGACCTAAGATGAATACGTTTATGTCATCATTATTGTACGCTTGTAAATTAAAATGAAAATGTTTGGTTATGTAAAATACAGCTATTTCTACTTCTTCTCGATTTTCGATGTGACCACGGGGAGAAGAGTGAGCATATGTATATTAATTATTTTTTTTTAATTTCAGAAATGCGCAGACTATGACGTTTCAAACAAATTGGATTTCCCGACGTTTGCCCGAACATTCCCTCCCGCAACACAGGTCGCAAAACCGATCGTGTCTTTGTTGTTACATTACCATTGGACGAAATTTACACTCATATACGGATCTTTACACAAGTCTAAAGTAATTGCTGAGAAAGTACGTGAACTTGCTGCATCGAATAACATGACAATCAACGACGAACAGATATTCAACGAGCCACACATTCCTTTGACTACCGGAAACCCTTTTCCCGGAATTGTAGAAAGAACCTTTGTCGACACTAGAGGTAGGCCTAATGTAAATCATATTATAAATAATCATGTTATGTAAATAATGATCGTAAAACTATATGATAAATTTTAATGTTTGATTACTGCTCATTTCGAATTAAGAACGTGATTTCTTTCGTTTGTTTTATTAGGACAATGGAAAGGGTTTGAAAAGAGGATCATAAAGAGGGATATAGCAGAGCGGTCAGTAACATTAACAGGGAAAAGGGAACATTTTGATCATTTAAACTAATATCGGAGGGAAATGGGTTCACTTTATTTAACAGATGATAAAAGGAGCCATTGGAAGTTACAACACGCAATTAAATGAATTTTGATAACAGTGGCTTCTTTTAATTACATTCGACATATTAAGGTAACGCAGAGAATAAACTCAAGATACTACTTTGAAATTGTAATGGACTGAGTGATCTGATCTTAAGAAGGAGAATGCTGATTTTGTAAAAAAAATTGTGTAAAAACGATATTATAATATTATCAGAATCGTGGACTTCAGAGGACAGTGACATTGACCTTCCGGGTTTTAAATGCTATATTTTTTATAGGAAATCCAGACACAAGAGGCCAACGCGTAAAAGTGGTGGTATTGCTATTTATATAAAAAAAAAACATTATTAAAACAGGTGTATCAATTATACGAAATCATAACGATACAATTATTTGGTTAAAGTTAGATAAAGATTGCTTTTGTAGCGATTATGATACTTATTTATGTGGTGTGTATATGGGGAGATGAATCGCCGGTGGCAAATATATTTGATGTCGATTTATTTGAATTACTGCAAAACGATATTCACGATTTGGAGTCACTAGGTAGGCTATTTATAGCAGCTGTAATAATGCACGGGTGTCAAACAGAAACGATTACATTGTATGCGATAGCATTGTAGAAGATTTAGACTCGTTAGATTACATACAGGATAATCAATTGCAGCGATCATCACAAGATACCGTTATTAACTCACAAAGAAATAAATTATTAGATTTGTGTAAAGCTATCTCTTGAATAAAAGCCGATGGTAGAATAGGTTGTGACTTTGGTAATGGCTCTCATACATATGCTAACGGGCACGGGTGTAGTGTGATAGATTATATTTTAGTAAGGAAACGCAATTTTCGAGTAGTGAGCAATTTCAAATTGGGAATTTCAACGAGTTCAGCGACCACGCGCCGTTATCATTAACAATTAAATGTCCGGCTAGTCTTGACAGTGGACATTGCGCAAAATTTACGGAAAGTACTAAATGGGAACATGAACATATAGATGCCTTTCGCAGAGGAATAATAGGCAAATTACAACAGTTCAATAATTTTTTAGATACTGTTGGTAAAAATAGTCCGTTAAGTATTAATAATCTTATTGTAAAATTTACGAATACAATCCGTGAAGTGGCCGATCCGCTTTTTTTTAAAGGAAATACAATGTTTCGGGGTCAAAGTTTTAATATTCAGAAAAGTGATACAAAACGATGGTTTGATAAGGAGTGTATTCAAGCCAAAAAGCGGTATAAAGAAGCATTATAAATCTAAATAAGTCAGATGTGAACAGAACGTTACTTGCTGATAACAAGATTGATTATGAAAACTTATTGAAAAAAATAACATGCTTATAATACAAACAAATGAAAGAGTTGGAAAGTATGCGTTTTTCCAGCCCACGTGATTTTTTTATCATGAGAAAACAAACTCCCCAAGACACTTCTTTATATGATTTTAATACATGTTTTGTAAATCTTTTCAAAGATATACCTGTTACTATTTCCGATGATGCCGAAACTTTTAATAAAACCCATGATTTCAATCAGAACGACCTGGTTTTCGAAGAACTGGATAGACGTTTAAGTGTCCGAGAAGCCGAGGTTGCGATCCGAGCGTTAAAGAAAATGAAGGTCACCGGAGATTATTGCGATATTTGGTGTCTCAAAGTAAATACCGAAAAGACAAAAGTCGTGGTTTTTCGCAAAAGAAGAACAATATAAGAATCCGAAGTTTCCACTATAATGGAACGTTATTGGATATTGTAGATGATTTAATTATTTAGGTGTTGTTGTTAATTATACTGGTACATTGACATTGAATCAACAATATATTTTTGGTAAAGCGTTAAAATCAACGAACCTTTTACTTCAAATATAAGAATGTTTGAAATTCGTCCAAAATCATCTATAAAAATTTTTGATGCTTTTGTTACATCTATTAGTTTTGGGAGTGAGGTATAGGGATTCACCAAGTCCAAGGATATCGATAGAATACATTTAAACTTATGTAAGAATATTTTTGGGATTAAGTTAACAAAGAGCAATGCATGTGTCTAGTCAGAACTTGGCTACTATCTGCTTTTTATATGAAGATTTATAAGGATAATCAAATAGTGGATAAGGCTATTAAAGTCAGATAATGTGATTTTAAATTATGTATATAAGAGTACATATGAAGACTGTGAAAATGGGAAAATAAGTTGGTTGTCAAGGGTAAAATATGTGTTATATAACTATATGTTTATGTATGTTTGGGATGAACCAACTAATAGTATTAATAAAAAAAATATTTCAATATTCGCCAAAGAGTAGTAGATTGTTTTATTCAAAACTGGAATGCAGATCTCATTTCAAATAGAGTTCTCAACGTTTTATACAGAAATGTTGAATTAACTTTTGGTTATGAAAATTACCTTGATTTATTGTGTACTTAAACCTTACGCAGCATGTTAACTATATTACGACTGTCTTCTCATTCACTTAGATTAGAATCGAAACTAGTAGATATTCCAGGGACAGATTAGATAGAAACAAACGTAAATCCCAAAGTTGTAACAGTAACGATATTGAAGACGAGTTTAATTTTGTTTTATTGTGTTCTATGTATACTGATATTAAAAAAGGTTATATTAGAAGACCAAGTATGATCAAATTTGTAACATTGCTACAATCTTCAAACAAAATTGAACTTGCAAAACTTAGCAAATACATATCGGAAGCTTTAAAAATTAGACGCTCTATTCCGAACTTTATTTTAAATTAAAATGAATTAATTCTCACGAAAGCTATGCCAAATGTTATGTACGTATTGTTAATAAATAATCTGAATTAATTTATTATAATTGGGTGGGTAAAATACTAAGACTATATGGGTAAATCATATGTTTTTTGTTACTTAATATATTTTGTATAGACACGTCTATATACTAAACATTTTACACTTTTTCAAAATTTAATGTTTATAATGCTTATATCTGTCATGTGCAAAAATATTGTCATTTGTATGTATAACGATGGGAAACTGTAAAGTTTAAGTCAATAGAATATGTCTATGTCTATGTCGTTTAATGGGTTGGATCATTTAAATGTAAACGTCAAGTGCCTTGATAATGGGCGAATCACCGCCGGTAAATATTCTCCTCCCGGAGCCGGGCTGTAGATCGCGCAAGAACAAAAGAAACGCGTTTAGTTCGTTGTGTTAATCCGAATAAAATCAATCCTACAGGAACATCGAGATGTCTTTCAATGTACTGCATGTGTCGACAGCGATCATAGTTTCGACATAGTTTTATCCACGACATAAGGATTCCCGTGATATTTCGCAATATTTTACAATCTTCTAACCACTACTGGACTTGGTAATATTGCCATTTAAAAGCATTTCTTTATCAATTAACATCACAAATATTGTCCATTCGTCAACCTAAACCTTTGCTATAAAGGGTACCTTGACTCGATATTATTGTTGTTGTTGTTAACAAAGCAATGATTGAAGTAAATCAGAATTGATTTGTTCCCTAAGTTTCATTTTTGTTTCAAAATTGGACTTAAGCCGTGTTCTTGCCAAAACGTCGTCTCACAGCACCCATTATGTTGGTAAACAACAAAACGTCGTCTCACATCACCCATTGTGTCGGTAAACAACGAAACGTCGTCTCACATCACCCATTGTGTCGGTAAACAACGACACGTCGTCTCACATCACCCATTGTGTCGGTAAACAACGAAACGTCGTCTCACATCACCCATTGTGTCGGTAAACAACAAAACGTCGTCTCACATCACCCATTGTGTCGGTAAACAACGAAACGTCGTCTCACATCACCCATTGTGTCGGTAAACAACGAAACGTCGTCTCACATCATCCATTGTGTCGGTAAACAACGAAACGTCGTCTCACATCACCCGTTGTGTTGGTAAACAACAAAACGTCGTCTCATATCACACATTGTGTCGGGTTCAAGTATACTGGTCATACCTTATACCGCGAGTCTAATTTTTTTCAACCGTGTAAAGGATGGCGTCAATAATAAACAGTTATAAGGTTACTCAAGTATGCTGAGAAATAAACAGTTGCAGCTACGAAATGCAAAACAATGCCGACATTAACGGAAGTTGGAGCTTTGTGCATGTCTTCCCAGATTGTTTTTATACGAGCATTCGCGGTAATAGGTATATCGCGGTATTAGGTATACTATATATACTATTGGTATAACAGATAAATATCTTTGCATTTTAACAAGTTACATTTTCAAAAAACGAATGAAACTGTCGTTTTATAAAAAAGTTACATACAATGTCTTATTATGAAATATCAAATGATAATTAGAACAGTTTAAAATTTCAAAAATGCAATAGTCCAAGCGTTAAAATTTGATATGATGCGTGAAAATAAACAGATTGCAGTATGTCCCTTGAATATAAACTACTCCATTTTTAATTACAATAGTAAGAAAAGGATAGAACGAAAGGTAACATTCAAGGAATACACCACTCACAATGGAACATGTCGCAGTATGTATGTAACCTTTAGTGAGAGAAACGTAGGAGAGCAGTTTCGCTAGTTGAGTCAGTAAAGCATACGTTGTGTTATTAAAAGGTCCCGGACTTGGTGCATATTTATTTTCGTCCTGTTGCACATTAATACAAATAATAATTATACTGACAAAGAAAATGTAAACGAAATGGACCTGCAAAACGCAGAAGCGTCGTTTGGATAATAAAATATTGTTACAGCAAACATTTATTCGACAATATTAAAATTTGATTCCCACCAATTCCAAATTACAGTTACGTTATAATCCAGCCTTCATCTTTTCCTTTAACATCTTATTTAGTACTCATTTTTCATTTCAGATGATCTTTCATTCATTATTGTTGTATTTTATGAAATCAATATCAATCCAATATATATTTCGACTCCCATCCCCGGTAGGTCAATCTCATTTGAATGCTATTTCAGTGACCAATTTAATTACTGCTTAGATAACCTTTACACTACGCACATTTTCTTGATGATTTCAATAAGTCACCCACAAAAGTGGTTGGTTAGAATAGCTTTTTTCATGTAAAATATAGTTCTGGACTTTAAAGGCACATAATAAGGTCCATTGTCACACCATGACGACAGCTGTATCATTGACGTTTATGGAGAGTTCTAAAAGGTTTTCCCTGCTATAAAAAAACACGTTGCCAGGTAGAAAACATAGAGTGAGGTATTAATTAGATGGTGTGCGTGTCTTGAATACCATCTTCTTGAAGAACATCTTATCATGTTTGTGAATAAATATTGCCACTGGTATAGACACTGTTATTTGATTATTTCTTTGCAATGAGTTTGCTGACAGTCAGCAATAATCGTATAATGTCAGCTAGTCATAATATGGAGCGCATAGGTCAGTGGTAGAGCGTCGAACCTATGAACGGAGGGGTGTGGGTCCGATCCTCTACCATAGCTTTGTATGGCGTCCTTGACACTTTGTCCTCATATTCTTAGTACTGGTTCTACCGAAGATAGCTTCGAGCTTGACTTGTGTCACAATATACGACGCTGATAAGTTTAAACTAACTAACTAAACTAGTAATAAATAGGTTTCATTGTACTTATTATATATCTGTATTGACAGTATATGCTGTTGTAGTTTTTGTGTTCGTTTAATACTACGATATTGTATTTCCATAGTACATTAGTTAACTGCATTTATATCAAATATTTTTTTTTTTATGCAAACTCTTACTTAAGTGTTTAATGCTTTATTAGCAAGTATATGCATAACTGTTACAACGTTAACAACACCAATAATTATAATTTATCGAGTTTTAATATTAAATGTTAAGACCACTGACATTGTATGTAATAAATAACATTGTGACAAGCACATCTTCAGACATAATGATTATGTTACACGTTTTCACTCATGCTTATCGCAACCATATAAACGAATGAACTATTCGCATCTATTCAAGTGAATACAAATATTGTGCTGATAACATATACTACAATATTATATTTTCATAATACATTTGTTAACATAAATTATATTAAATAAATTATTTCTTGCAAACTGTTTCTTAAAATTAATGTTTTATTCTCTATTACAATTATATATATTATAGTTACAACGTTTACAATACTATTAATAATAATCATTTATCGAGTTTTCATATAAAATGTTAAGACTACTAATATTGTATGTATATGTATAGAACGATATTTATTCGATAGACAGAGCATATTCATATTATTTCTCATGCCGGAGAGACATATTAATTAGATATTATTTTGGGTTTAACGAATAAAAGTATGGAACTATAGCGTACTATGAATCAACACTATCTTGTTTCAAATATTAGGCAATATATTTTAGCTTTATAATTCATTCTTGATGATAAAAATACAATTTTAGGAAAGCAAGCTTCTGATACACCAACATTATCTTGAGATTTAATGTTACAACACATAAAGGAACTTGACTAGTTTCTGAATGATTTTTTAATCGACCGCAATGAAATAAAAAAATAGCTGTAAAGGAACCAGTTTAAAATCATGATCACCTGGGTGATTTTATGATATAAATTTTTAAGATTGCGTAATCGGTTTCTTGTTGACTTAATGTATTAGTATGTACTACATAATTTCAAAACTTCAATCTAGATAAAGCTTCTTAGTGATTGTCGCATTAGATTGGGTCCAATATGACTGCACAGTGCATTATCAGAAAATAAAATAACCAGTCAAAACAGTGGTAGACAGTATTTTATTTTAATGCATGTTTCCATTACAACAAAGTATAAACGGATGCTTTTGCAACCTAAATGCACCATCATTGATTCAAATGAAGGTGACCCAGAGAATTGTCCCGACGTGGATGATAAAACAAAATAAATTTATATTTTTGGAACTCAGTTTACAGATAAGTGTATAAAGAAATAATCGTTTTAAGGCGCCACGACTGATTCTAAAGAAAAAACGGAGCCTTGGCATTTATAACAAGCATAAAACGAGTACAATAGTATTTTCTTACGTACCGTTACTTGGCAGAAAGGAAAGCTTTCCAACTGGTTAAGCGTATATTAATTTTATATTCGGTTTCCAATTACTTCGTCTATTGTTTATCTCTTAAGTATTTGCGAAATCTCGTGAGATCAATCTGAATAATCCTCTCTGCGTGATAACTGCAATAAGTTTTCGGTCTTATTTGCCATTTCTCTGTTTAACTTAATCAAAGTCGTAAAACATTTCATTTTAACCTAGTAAATTAGTGTACTGGCGATGCTGTTGCGATAGTTTATATATATATGTATATATATTGTATAAGTGTACGTATATCATAAGTGTACATTGTAAACGCAAATATCATTATCTTCTTTGAGCATTTATTTGCAGCGGTCACTAGTTTTCATAAAAAATAAAATGGAACATCTTTTCTTTCTAGTTCATTCAAATCTATACACATAAATATCCATTTAATGATTTTCACAAAAATATATTTTTTTTGTTGTTTTTTTTCATGTGTTAAAATAAACTATCGCTAATCAGTGAGTACATCTCTTGCATGTGGTATAGCTAGTTACTTGCGGAATAACGCTGGTTCTTTTCAGATTCAAATCCCATTAATAATTTCAAATATACTATCTGATTATTATTATTCACAGAATCATATATGAAATACCTTTATTAACATATTTTAAAACTGTTAATATCGATTACAATAGTTTGATAATATGGCTCTTAAACTCACGTGGTGCTTCTGTACCCTTTCAGTTTATAAAAATTAGCATATACAGTCAAAACTGTCTTAAGCAGCCAGTCGAGGGATGAAGCAAAAGTGACCTTTTAAGACAGGTTGTTGCTTAATACAGGTTAATTTTCTCTGAAAGCATAAAAATGGGAAATAGCAAATGTAACAGCTTAAGACAGGTAGCTGGTTAATAAAGGCGGCCACTTACACAGGTTTGACTGTATAATTTCTTTTGATCATAATTTTACTCCAATAAGTGTAAAATGTATGTGTATATACCAATAGTCTGTTAAAACATATTGTATACATTTACAACATGGTATATATACACTATAATATTTATGATAACATCAGATCGAAATATAAACGTTCCTTTCCTTGCTTTTCTTATTAATGTTTGTATTTAGTTGATTATGATATTAAGTATGTTCTCTGCTACCTGTTATTTTATCTGTTACCTATTATGTTCGCTGTCACCTGTTATGTTCTCTACCACCTACTTTTTTCTCTACCATATATCATGTTTTCTATGACCTATTATGTTCTCTGTCAGCTGTTATATTCTCTGCCACATGTTATGTTTTCTACCACCTATTTTTCTCTACCACCTATTACATTATCTGACACCTTTTATGTTTTTCTGTCACTCATTATGTTTTCTGCTACCTATTATGTTCTCTACCACCTATTATAATATCTGACAAACCATTGTAAAGACACTGCGGGAAACGAAACTTCATCGAACCAAATCAACATGACAAATTTTTCAGTCGTGAACGCAGCGACACGATATACATAATTTGTCCGAATATTGCTTTTTTACCCTTACACAATATTTCATACAAGCTCGTGTTGGAATATTAATCATAGCTAAAACACGAAAGTAATGGCAAACATAGATCTTTCCCAGGATAAGTAACCATGACATCGATCCTCGGTTGTTTTTTTGTTTTTTTTAATTTCCATTTTGGACCGTTTATTATTGTTGTTTTAATGGTCAGAAATGGTTTTTATAGCATCTTCGCTGATGCGTCACCATTAAACAACGATTTATCAGACCGTTGAATTACAAAATACTTCCCTAAATGTAAAATGTCAATTCCATTAACCCTCTAATGCTATGAGTATGGAACGAATAATATAAGAAATCAAACGTGTGGCAGACTTAGCATTTGTTGTGACAGAACCAATACATCTTGGTCAATGCCAGATTCCTCGCTGTACAGTTCTTAGGGAGATACTGTTATTATTAACATCGCTGTAAATAGGCTTCAGTGTGTGTGAGGTAACTGGTATACCTACGCTCGTATGAACGCAATTCTCTCTTAATATAGTTCTAGAATACGTGTTAATCTTTCTATAACATTACATTCCATCAATTATGTCACCAAGAAAAATCTATTTTTCGAATTTGGCAGAGCCTTAGTAGTTATATAGTTGTGAAAATGGGAGTATTTCAAATAGGATTATTTATTCTCAGATATAGAAATCATATGCAAACATGTTTCCTCATTTTCTATTTAGGATTTATTTACAAGTAATGAATTAATATAAGAAATTAGATATCGTTTGAATGAATCAAATATTTAGACAATACATTTTAGGTAAGATGTTTTCGATTAATAGAGGTTACTATTTTAAAATACCATTTATGTATTTATAAATGTATGTTTTATTTTGTTTTAATGGGGGGAGGCTCCATGGTGGATTGCTATAAGGCGCCGTCTCCAGATCACTAACCTCTCACCGCTGAGGTCGTATGTTAGAGTCACGTTCCTTCCAAAATCCTCATGTGTTAATATTTACCAGTAACTTGCTGAAGAACGGTGTTTCTACACAGATTCACAAAAAGGTCTTCTTCATCCACAAGCAAAACTGTATATGCCATATAAAACCTGAAATGTATTGAAAATGACATTACTGTATGTTTAGACAACACAAACGTTAATGTATATATACAGTATTGCATACGTGATGTTTGTAAATATGATCGCGTATTTAATACAAAGTGCTTGGATTTGATATACCAAGTTATTTATATATCTAAATGAAATGATAATAATTTGTTTGATACTTGCTACAAATGATCAACATAACATGACAATGTGTCGCGAGTAAGACCCACACCCGTACTTCAAAGGTCAAGGTCACAATTTAACTTTGGTTGATGACACTTTCAGTCTAATTGAGATTTCGTGTCCGGTCTGAAACTTTGTCACCTATGGATAAATTTCAAAAACACTTGGCTCACTTTATCAGCATGACATTGCAAAGTGTCACGTGTAAGACCCACATGCGTACCTCAAAGATCAAGGTCACACTTTGAGTTTGTTTGAAAACACTTTCAGTCTGTGTGAGATTTCTTGTCCGATTTATAACTTTGTCATCTATGAATATATTTTAAAAACACTTGGCTCAGTTGATAAACATGACATAATTAAGTGTCACATGTGAGACCCAGAACCTTTCCTCAAAGGTCAAGGTCATACTTTCAATTTGTTTGATATTGCGTGTCTGGTCTGTGACTTTGTCTTTATCTTGGCTCAGTTTATCAAGATGACATGTCATAAGAAAAACCTAGACAATGTCACACTTTAAGTATGTATAACAACACTTTGAATCTGTTTGAAATTTTACATCTGTCCTTTAACTTTAACATACATGGAGGGATTTCAAAAACACTTGGTTCAATTTATCAATTGATCAACAATTGTCTGTAGCTTACATTTAGGGATTTTAAAATAGTTTTACACAAGTGATCAGCATGTCATGATAATGTTTCACCTGCATTTAACTGTTTTTATACCAAGGCCATAACATCAGATGTCAAGGTCAAGGTTACACAAAGGTCAAGGTCATGCTTTAATGTGAAAAAAAACATGGAATTGCATGTCTAGTCTGAAACATTAGTCCATTACTCTTGATATATATAGATATATCGCTACTTATTATATCAAATATTGTTATTTTTTACAGACCAATTGGGGGGCATGTGACACTTAACAGTGACATTTCTTGTTTTTTATCTCCTTATTTTGTAAATTATTATCTCCTCAAATATTGTCAACGTTGGCAATGACATGGGCTTAACTAGAAAAACAATATGTGTCGACAGCAAACAAGAGTAATGCATTCAAAGGGACTCACAGCAATGTTGTAGTTGTGATATATTTCATGTGTCTAAAGGTAGAGCACCGAACCCATGATCAGAGGGCCGCGGGTTCGATCCTTCGGCACGGCTATGTGTTGTGTCCTTTCCCGCACATGCGTAGTACTGGTTCTACCCAGAAGGACTTCGAGAGTGATTAGTCTAAGTTGTAAGAACGTGTCTCGTAATCGAAGTAACATGAATAAGTCTAAACTATCGTGTCTTACGGTACACCTATGGACGTATAACCATGTGTAACAATGTTGGTTTCTGAAACTTAATATTAAAGTCTATTTCAAAAACTCTGTATAAAACTAAAACCATACTAAATTAATTGCTACATTATCGTCCCCTAATTTTCATGCCGCCCCCGATCTTTTTTGTTTTGCTTTAATAAAAGAATATTTTATACTTTTTCATGACAAACATCAAAAGTTTTAAAAATAAAAAACAAAATAATCCCCCCACGCCCCCATTTTTAAGAAAAAATTTGGTTATAATTTGGCAATTATCCCAAATGATCCTTTTTTATATATGTGGAGAAAAACATTTTAAAATGCAAACTCATATATTCTTGAATTCGTTTTATTATATTAATAGAAACGGAGGCGATTCAAGTGTATTCAGCACATCTTTGTGTCACAATGACCACACATCTGTGAAAAGCAGATACATTTCAAGAACTTGCATGAAATGTCTGAATGAATACTGGGCTATTTGAATTTTATATTTGCATCATGTAGATATAAAAAAAATATTGAGTATTCATTTATGAAAATACCGTTTGTCCCTTTAAAATATAAATATATCGCCAAGCATTACATTTAGGCATATATCTCAGTTACAATGCAGGATTGGACTTAACAATATTGGTTTCGACTTCCCTGCACTGCCTTTAGGCAGTGCCTTAAATCGTTTTCGCTTTGTCTGCAGTGCCTATTTGGTATAATGCTTGGATGAGTTCAATTCCGTCTTAATAAGTTTCTTTATAATTACATGGTGTATTGTTATATCGTTAATCGTTATTTCATCTATAACAACAGCAGGTTCTGTTGGTGCAGATACAAACGTTTGAAGTGCATAGAGACAAAATTTGGCAGTAAATGTGATTTTATTTGATAAAGTACTAACTGTCAAAAAATAATTGGTCACACAAGATGCAAACAAGAAATCGAAATAGAAAATTAAAAATAATAAATCTCATTGAGCGATATAGATAAACAAGGCAATATTTATCTAATGCATTTAAATATCAAAAAATATTTTTAATGCGGTTTATTTTCATTTTCTAGACATTTCAGGTTATTTATGGTATAGCCAGTTTTACAGGTGGATGGAGACCTCCGACTGAGTAGAACCACCGTCCTTCCTCAAGTAACTGGCACACTTTTTTCCATGAACTCGAACCTACTACCCTAGCAGTGATAGATAAGTGATCATGAGATAGCGCCTCAGAACCCTCGGTCATAGAGGACCCTAAACTAAGTTGAAACAATTAACAAAATATCTATACAACAAAATTTGATAATGGAATTGCTTATCCAAACTTACCCTTTGGTGAAACTTCTGAAATAAGAAAATGTCATATGCCCAACAGGAGATATGTCAACAAAGTAAGGCAAATATAATCACTATACAGAATTATATTAGTAGATACAATAAATATACAACGAGGAATAAACAACAGGATAAGGTGAGAACAGGGCTCGCCACATCGGAACGATCAGGTGCAAACAACGACACTTAGGCGCTTAAACCTGGTTAGGGTACGGGTGCATCCTACCTTGCTCCCCCTCCCAACCCCCACCCCCAAACCCCGCCGTCACAATCAAACAAACGTACATGTCCAGACTGTGACCGTACAAACACGACAGCTGCCATGCTACGGTAAAAACACATAAAGAAACAGGTGATGTCATACGCGATGTACTCGATGAGTTTGCAGAAACCAGTAACTTAATAATGACGCAGATGCAATGCATGGAAAAATAGCAAGCGCCTCAATCCGTTTACGGCTTCAAAAGAAACTCATCACCATTAAATCATCAGTTCTGCAGTCGCTGCGTATGATATTATTGACAAACATATATAAACACTGATATAAAAACTAATTCGGGGAAGAAACAACACGTTATTAGTTAGAGCTTTGTTGGAACTGTGATTTGTTAAGTTCATATATGCTGTTTTATTATGTGCGCAGGGTAAACAGGAATTATTTAGAACTTGATGGTCACAATTATATCGATGCGCCATTAATCATATAGAATTGTAGAACAAAGCAAATTCTCGCCAATTTGTGTCAAAACAGTCGGTTTATGTATCAAATCAAACAAATAAACAAAGCCTTGGAAGAACATATTTCTGTTTAATGATGTTATATCGTTGTTTATCATTAACCAAGCTTCCCTTAATGGTTATAAATTACCATAGTAAGATTTTAATTATTCAAGATATATGTTATAGGTCGTATCCTGGCTTCTGATTCGCCAACATTTCACTTAAATGCTTAAAAAAAAATAGCCAAGGTTTTTTCTGGTTATTTATATATAATATAATAAATAACAATGAATCGATAGGTAGTTTACTGGAACCAGTCTAAAATCATGATAATGTGGCTGCTTTTCGTCGATTTAAGTGTTCAAGTATTTAAATATATGAACGCCATCTTAATACAATACTATAATTTTCAATGTTGAAATTGTACTGCAGCGAATTTAACAATATAGATTATGAGTTTCTGTTAGGAAAACTACCGCTTGAAAGCCCAAAATGCAAATAGAAAAGTGGACTCGGTTTTATTGATTCCGTTCATGAGAGGTCACCATACATGCACTTTAAGTACTTTGATATTAATGTACTTCAAAATCCCCATGGTCAAAATCCCCATGGCTCAAAAGATAACATGGTAGTCAAAATCCCCTCGAAAGAATTAACAGGGTGGTCCAGAGCGTCCCCCCCCCCCCCCCCCATGAAATATCAAGTTACTTAGAATGTGTTCCATGAATCACATGAATCAGAAAAAAGTAACAGTGCTCAGTCCTAGAGACTTCTTTCAAATATTGAAATATGAATAATGAAGTCACAAGCAGTACTTCTCAATAAAACGTTAATGATTTACCCTGATGTTTATGTGCAAGATTCAACGTCAGATGTTGCGGGTTCGTTCCCCATCTCGACCCTATGCCTCTCATAAAATAACGCTCAGCACTGGTCCTACCCAGGAAGCAGACTCGATAGCGGCTCGTATAAGCTCCGAACTTTCATCGCAATCGAGCTAAAATAAATAAGTATAATTAATATCAACAATTAAAGAGATACTCTCTGCATTATTTAAACTTTTCGAGAGATTCTATATATATATCATTATTTAATAATTTCATATAAATAATAACCAACAGGATATATATCATTTAAAGGATATAATCTCCATTATTCTTGTTTTATTTAACAATCGTGTTATAAAGTAGTAAGCTCTCGGACTCGGTATCGGCTGTCTTGGGTTCGATTCTCCACAATTATTATTGGCCTAGATTGTTTACAAATAAATACACATTGACAAAGAACTGTTCTTATTTCTAGCCATTAGTTATTATTAAGATAGTTCTGTAGTTGATAACCACTCAAGTTTGTGCCAGAGTGCATGATGAATGTTTCATTTAATATAATTGGGTCGACCATGTTTGTTTGTTATTGTTTCTGCCGGGATTTTCGTTCCTTGCGTCCAAACGAGCATTTAGTATGCATTATTAACCGAATATTTAATAAAATAAAATAAAAAAGGCTTCGCAGACATATATAAATGTCCATCAAACCTGGCATTGAATTATGTATACAATGATGAGATATACTTGACGATTTACTGTAGGGGATCAAGTGATTAGCATATAAATATTATACATGTATATAGTATGACAAGGTCAAACCCACGTGAATAGACTCGCTGATTAATTTGCGGAGATGACAATCAATCGGTTAGAGACCTTACGTTATGAATAACGTCTTCCTTAGAAGAATGAATGTTTATGATATATTGGAGTATTGATTATGTGATGACGTCAGACGTGTGTGTTACCACCATGCGTGATTGCTTTAATATCTTGCAAAAACACGAAGTAACTGACACAGTATGTCGTTCAAATAAACCAAACATGATATACGAGTATTGTTATCTGAAAAATATTTTTTTTACCCCGCTGATCTCTCCATTAAGTCGTTACCAGTATACTATTTGATTCTGTCTGTCTGTCTGTCTGTCTGTCTGTCTGTCTGTCTGTCTGTCTGTCTGTCGAGGCTACATTATGGGTTGAGTTGTGAGTACAGAATGGCATTTTGGGGTGAGTTGGATTTGTGATGTTAAAAATATTAATTCCATATTTTTTGTTTATACATTTTTCTTTTACTTCTTTTTCATATTTTCATTCATTAGGGTTAGAAAGAAAAAAGGTTTGGTTTTGTTTTATGAAAAAAAAAAAAAAGATTACATAACAGATAAAAACCTAATCTCAAAATGTCCCTCCGGCCGTCCGTCCGTCCGTCCGGCTGGTTCTCTCTCTCTCTCTCTCTCTCTCTCTTTCTCTCTCTTTCTCTCTCTCTCTCTCTCTCTCTCTCTCTCTCCGCAAACCCTTCATTTGATACGTATATTCTGTTTATTTCAGTTTACGTATTTCTTGGTACTTACAATGGTATAGTCGACATGATGACCAATATGTACGATCGTGGTCTTCTTGACACTGGAGAATATGTAGTCATCTACTTTGAACATGAAACAGTAGACACCATTGATCCACTCAAATACTTCAGAAGTAAGTACAACTGACCTATTTACTACGCCTTGCATATTTAGCTAAAGTTGAGAATGTGCTCAGTGTTTCTTAAATAGTCGGTATTAAGAAATACACTGTTTTAAACCTTTTGTTTTGATACATTTTGAAATATAAAATAGAAAGTCCTTCCTCGCACCATGATTGTTAATGATTAGTCAGTGGAAACTGGCTTGTTAGTCTATCCATCGAAAGTAACTAGCTTTAAAATGTTCTTGCTGTCAATCATTTGGATTAGTTTTCAATAACCAAGGTGTATATTACATGTTCGTTTCAGCTTATTCATATCATAATTATAATCAGTAATCTGCAAAATTAAATTTGCTCTTTTATCTTCAGTCACGAGCACACATTTCCCTTTTTGCAGTGGTGTTTGATATAAATCTACATAGTCTAAGAGATGACTGAACTTACTTAACTATAATGAAAGGCGAAGTACGTTGTGAATTGTCAATGACGTAGATGAGCGTAAGCAAATTGGAGACCATTTGCAACTTAATGGAAAGTTCAGTAAATAAATACAATTTATCACATAATTGACGGTGCAGGTGTGTACTAAACGTATGACATATTTTTGATATTAACCTAATGTAATATCAATTACAATTCATCGCTCGGTGTTTTCCGTTTAACTCGGCTCTTGTACGTAATTTGCCGAAGTATTTTCGGACTTGTCAAAATATATAAATTATATCGATTTGTCATCATGGCGGTTAAATGATGACTTGCGGAAGCAAATATGCTCGCTTGTTGCTTATACAGAAGATCTCTCAAAAACAACACTCAGTACTGGTTCTACCCAAGAAGCCGACTCGAGAGAAGTTTAATAAATTCAATAACGTATGAGCCTCTATATAATGAAAAAAAAACGTGGGTTTTTTTCTGCTTTTCCATTAAATTCACTTTAGTTGTATTTCGTTTATCAGAGATATGAAGTTAAATTAAATAAGTTAAAGAAAGTAAAATTGCAAAGATATGGTAGACTTTATTTAATTCATATGTTAAAAGGATTAAACAATTTACTATAGATCTAACAAATCTTCTTCATTTCAGGAACGTTGTTTTCTTATTTATATCTTATTCATGTTATCATAACTAATTGGAAGGTTCTGAGAATTTATTTGCCATTTGGACTTCTTAATAAAAGATAGTAGAAATGAAAATAAATGCTAAACAAATCCAGCGGGAAATATATGTAAATCAAAATCCCGTTCTATGTGGTTAATTGGCCTGTAGGACAATATCCATGTCTCTTTCACAAAGTGCCATGAACGTTTTATTTTAAAATAGGCTGTTTTGTGTAGACATGGTGGTGTAATTTCGTTGACAAACTCTACGTGTATGTTTAGTGGAAAACAAGATGACATCAAATAGAATACCTTTAGCGAATCAGGAGGAAATGGGTTGTCGATCTGAATAACAGAAATATACGAATTCCATATAACACGACCCAGACCTCTGATGAGTGCTTTGGCAATTTGGTACAAATAAAAAACGTAATATGAAGAATTTTGCCTGTAATTCAAAGTCTAAATATCAAAATGATGTATTAGCTTGTTCTAAACAAGACTGGTCCAACTCTGTTTACTGGTTAAAAACAAAAGGATGGTTACACTTAGATTCAATTTAAGGTCCTTAGTCACCAATAAACTGTTTACAATGTTATATATTGAGGATATTACATGTGTGATCATTATTATTGAATTTATTAAACACGTTGGCAAACATATATTATGCGAGCGTTTTGCCAACGAGTTTAATAAATGCAATAATAAATGAGCACGAATGTAAGAGAAAATAGTACATTTACCATTATTTAACATATCATGTCTATAAGGAACGAGAAATGGTCATGTATTTTTATTTCTGTCATGGATTAGCTCAGTCATTAGCGCGTCTGACTATCAATCCAGGGGTCATTAGTTCGAATCACCGCCCAGCCACAATCTCCGTGGTGGTTGATATACGACATTGCACCATATTGTCAGTCGTCTCTCACCGCTGATTCAAGTGTGAAAGTTATCAGTACTTTGTGTAGATGGGGTATGCTCGAGTACTGGTTAACCTTCCATTATCCCAGGAAACAGTGGTTAGGTTAACTGATCGTCTGTTAGCCCTCAATGGCATAAAAATGACGCTAAGTATTCAATCAATGTTTCCGTCATTCGTACTATGACGTAACGTCTTAAAATAACGTCATTTTACCATAGTGTGTAAACATTTAAAACCAATCCATTCCCTTCTCCACATAATGCTTCAATACAAGTGTTCCCGTTAAAGTAAGTTCCTGGTGGTATTATTACTAATACGTCTTCCGTGACCTAGTGGTTAAGTCGTCTGCCTTTGAAGCAAGAGGTCGAAGGCTTGAATCCCGTTGGAAGCATTTGCCAGCAGCTTGTTCAATTGAGGGGTAACGAATATCTAACAACCTGACAAAGATAGCTTTCTGGAAGTAACTGTATTCAACGTAAAGGTGTCTCTTAAGCCGATTTATAAATAACTCCCGCTATAAAGCAAGCAACTAATTGAATATCGGCATTTTAAATGATTGGATGTGCTGAACAGATATTGCATTTATTTATACTTATCAGTTTAGATCATTCCGTTGTATTTTAAAGGTTAAACCACTGAAAATTGAATGCTTACAAAATTGAATCTTCGTTATTCAGTCTAAAATCAGATTAAATTGCACTTTTACTGTCATTTTGTGTCTATCAAAGCATCATAAAACCTAAAAACGCAAATTAAATAATCGGGAAACATTTAAATGACTTAAACGAAACCTTTAACATATTAAAAAGAGAGAACACTAATATAAAGACAGGAATAGAGACAAACTAAACGGTTTACTTACTTACGAATAACACACATAGAGGAGTAGTCGAAGTCCAATTATTAATGACAAATTGCAATTGTTTCCATTTTTTAAATCATTTAAGTAAAGCTCGAGATGAACTGTCATGATCGCCAATTATCCGTCGTCCGTCCGTCAGTATTTTATTATTCTGTGCAATTTGGCAGTCGTATATTTAATTTGATTTTCACCAAACATACACAGTTTGTATAATAACCATAATATCTCGAACAAATTCTTGAACTTGCCAAATGAGATAAAAATGTTGTTTAATATGTCCTTGAATCGTAAAACAAAATGCGTGATTTGAACATGTGTGCAATCCGGCACGTGGAGTTTTCACAGTAATTATATAATCATAATGTTTCGCACAAGTTCTTGATCCGGTCAAATTGGGTAATTAATATCAGAGTTCAGGCATTGAAAAATCAAATATTGCGTTCTTTGACGTTGTGTGCCAGACCTAAACAGTAATATGGGACTATTCCTTGAACTGGTATCGGATATTTAGTGAGGGAGTTCTGGTCCTTAAAATGGCAAAAACTGTTGTGCGCTCTCTGGTACTTTTAATTTTCATTTGATCTTAATCAAATGTTAGTTTTTTTTATTTATAACCACAATTATTCGAAAGAGTTCATGAACTCGCCAAATCGGATAAATAACATTATGATCCCGGAATCGTTACAATTGTGTTATTTGGCATTCTATGCACTATTTATCTCACGGTTTTCCTTTTATCTTCATCAAATTTATACAGCAATTATGTGACTAAAATATCTTAGAAATGGTCTTTAGCTGCCAAATTGGTTAACTATTGTTCGAGTTATGACCCTTGACTCATCAAGCACTGCGGCATTTGATATTGTGTGCAATCTGGTAGTCACAGTTTTTATTCAATCCTTAGTAAAACTTACATAAATGTTGTTTTACCATAATATCTTGGTTACGTTTCTTAACTGGTAAACGTGACAATTATTGTTGGATATATGGTCTTTGAAAAATCGCCAATTATGTGACTTGACCTCGTGTGCACTTTGGCATTACCAGTTTTCATTTGATTCCCATCACATTTACACAGTGGTTATGACAACATAACATCTTAGACAAATTCTTTAGCTAACCAAATTAGGAAAATATTGTAGGAGTTATTGCCCTTGATTTGACCTTGTATACACATGTAGTTTTCATTTTATCTTCACCAAACTTGCACAGTAGTTGTATACCTAAAATATTTTGGACAGGATTTCAAACTGGTCTAATTGGATAATTAATGTTGGAGTAATAGCCCTTGAATTGTCAAAATTATATTATTTATATCACAAAACTTACGCAGTAGTCATATCTCAACTGACCAAATTTAAGTGTCTGAGTTATGGCCCTTGCATTGTAAAAATGCCTTCTTTGGCATTGTTTCCGCAGCAGGTTAGCGGTTCGGGGGAAATGTTGACTTCGTGTTTATTATTAGTTTTTTCCAAAACCATTTATCTATTATCGCTGGAATCAAAGGTTAAAGCCGATTTCAGTCAGAAAAAATATAATGTAAGAATAGTTGTCAGTTACTTGCAGAATTATGGTGGTTTTTAATCAATGTTATTCCGAGGTCTTCTTTCACTTATAAAGCTGGATATGTCATATGTAACCAGTTATATGTTCATATTTATTCGTTACAAGTCCGTTATTATGGTTTAATATATTAATAAAACTATGTTCATCCGTCGTAATAAATAATATAGCATGCAGTCTTTATACTTGTAATGATGTGTTAATATACTAGACGTAATTATCATAAAATATAAAATTTGAAACTATTTTCTCTTATTTTATTATATATTATGGCAATCTAGACTTCTAAACTGTTAACATACATAAAAGAGTATATATATATATATCATATGTATTTATGTGTATGAATACCTTATGATGGGAGGAAGTGAAGAATGCTGTTATATACTTTATTATTTTACTAACCTTTATTGCAAAAAATCACATCCATTTTCATAACTACGTTATACTTATATGGTACAATAATTTGTGGATTATCTTATTCATTCTATATCAGTAAGAGTAAAGCCAATCACTAGCTCTAGATGTTACCTTGTGACCGTACAATACATAGAAGTATATAAAATATTTCATATTGTACCGCTCAAAGTTCAAGATAGCGATTAAAATATAATGAAATGAAGAAAGTTTAACGATAAAAAACAAAAAAACGACAAAGAATTCAGCATGAAGATCGAGACGTTTATAGACGCGGTCATGGCAATATCCTTCGTCTCACAGTTTATTTATTTAAAACGATCTTGATTTTTATTTACTCTTTTGATAAATTCATTAAGAATTAGGTTTATAATAACATTTTCATTGTTATTGTTTTGTATAATATGTGAATATACTGTACTCGTAGTGTTGAAATCACATTGGACATGACGCCTATATATGTATGGTTTTAACCTTAATATATATTCTAACATTATACAAAGCACTGTAAAAATACCTTATAAAATACATAAGCAGTCGATTGTCGCTTCAATAACAATTGAGAGCTAGACAATGTTTAATAATACAAATGCCAGTTGATTAATTGTGGACATATTCCACCAAAATTAGTGAGTGTCTTTAATGCAAAACAACCGGTGAATGCTTGCGATAAAGTCAACCCCTTCAACCAACTTGTCTTCCAATTACCAGGTGAATTAGTGAAGTGTATATGTCATTTCGATCCTTAATACCGATAAAATCTTAATTATGTAAAGCCAAAACTTCAAATACCATGTCAGATCGATCCGATTTGCTGACAGTTTCGTCCTTTAAATTAAGACATAAAAGCCATTATGTTTTATATTTTAAACTGTCGATTTTATGTCCCGACAGTATAAACATTGTTGCATGCATGAATCTAAACAATACAGAATCATAATAAAAAAGCAAATGAAATAAAAATATAAACAACAGCTAAATTTATTTGTACAAACCAATATATAATTATCTTTTTTTATTTATCTTCATCTAATAGAATTTATAAAAAGAATAAAGAAATAAACTGAATCATGACCATATAATATCACTCAAAGTAGTGCAAAAATATATCAAGTGCATTCTTATTCCATAAACACGTGGCACCTTCTTTAAATAATGGGATAAATTATATAAACATTGTAGGAACAACGGATCCACCACTCACAAAGACGAATGAAGAAGCTGTAAGATCGCTAATCGTCATCACCGGCAGTCCACCATCAAATCCAGACTACGAACAATTTAAGAAAACAGTTAGTCTCTACGGGGAAAAAGAACCGTTCAAGTTTCCCAACCCATTTGACCAGCAACGAAAGGTAATTATCGACTAAGTGTAACACTATTTTTTGTACAGAATCTTACGTCCTTTTCTTCACATTACATATTATGATTTTATTTTACGGTAACATGGCTCCTGTTTCACCGACATTTTACTGGAATATTTAAAAAGTAAAATCTAATATTGATTGTTTATTTATGTTTTTACTGGAATCAGTATAAAAATTACGATTACCGGGCTGCTTTTCTTATGTTTAAGATTTTAAAAATTTATGTACACAATAGGAGCTAGTTTTATTGCTTGAACAATAGCCGCAGTAACATTGAACCACCGTATAAAAATTAAATGCATGAAATATGTTAAATGAACAAATTGTTATCTACAATTACTGATATTACTGAATATTAATACGAGATTTGTTTTGTAACTTTTGTGCACTTAAATATTTTGTTATATAATTTAATTATTGTTATAACTGGGGCTTAAAAGTAAATACATTTAAATCTAAAATAATTGTATTCAGAAAACGTGGTGGATTGTTACCCAATGAATCATGGATGCATATCGAAGAAATTATTGAAGTTGTTAATGGTTTTAATTATCTTAGAACAGTATTTAATTATACTGGTAATTTTAATTTAAATCAGGAACTTTGGTAGGCAAAGCTTTTAATACCCTTTAATTTAGATCCAGTTTAAGCCCAAACTCATATACCAGTTGTTTGATGCATCCGTTGGTTCTATTTTAAGTTATGCGAGTGAAATTGGGGAATATACCCAAGTTGTAAATAATCGAAAGAATACACTTAACGTTCTGTAAACATTTATTATATGTTAGATTAAATACTTGTATTGTGAGTGTGTATGGAGAGTTGGGAGATACCCTTTATATATATTTATCATGGTATGTAAAGATCGTAAGCTATTGGTGTAAAATTATTATACCGATAATACATTGATAAAAAACTATATGAGCAGGAGCTATATGACTGTAACAGAGGCTGTATGAACTGGGTATCAAATATTATAACCATGTTAAATGATTATGGATTCACTTATGTGTTTGACAATAATCGTTTTGTAAATTTCAACGTCTTCCCAAATATTTTTCAACAAAATGTTTTCAACAATTTCATTCTACAATGGTACAAAGTAGAAAAAGTTCTGTACTCGAAAATTATAAACTTGTCAAACATCAGTTTAAGTATGAGAATTATCTCGATATGTTGTCCTATAATCTTAGATTATTTTACACTAGGTGAAGACTATCTGTTAATCATCTAGATTACAAACATGACGATATGACATAAATAGAATTCCAAAAACTGAAAGATATTGTTTCTGTTGGAATTCAAGTGATATTGAAGATGAATTTCACTTTTTATGTTTATGTCCCTGTTTTAATAATTTACGAAAACAGTATTTGAAAATAAAGTCTTACTATCAAAGACCTTCTGTGTTCACATTTCCAAAGTTACTTAATTTACACAATAAAACCATACTATATAATATTTCAAGATATATAAAATAGGCATTAGAAATCAGAAAAAAAACAATGCTTAATGTTTAATCATAGTGTTCATCATCATAGCTTTTATTAAATATTTTGTTATAAACTATAATGAATTTAATTATTGCAATTAAGTGGCTATATGTTTATATTGATTTAATATTGTATAAATTATAATGATGTACTTTATACAAATCCTAATGAAATACATGTTCTGTTCTGTTCATATAAAGATTTATTCATTTAAAATATCAGGATTTTTGTGTTACTGTATCTGTTTGATATCTATTAACTACATGTACTTTAGTATTTTTGGAGATGCTTGAACGGATTCTTTTGTAATACAGTATAGAACTGTTTTATATTTTTCATACCGTTTTCCGTAAAAGAAGCTAATATTTCTAGTGAACACACACATATTGATGATGAGTACATTCACGCGTGTCTGGTAAAACTGTTTCATAAAGATTGCTGAAATTTATCACAATGATCATATCGAATATATTATGATTAGATTATCTATTTGGAACACACTAGCATTGTGTGATTGTTATCTACATTGTTTGTTGTTCAGTCATATCTATTTGGAACACACTAGCATTGTGTGATTGTAATCTACATTGTTTGTTGTTTAGTCATTTCTATTTGGAACACACTAGCATTGTGTGATTGTTATCTACAGTGCTTGTTGTTTAGTCATTTCTATTTGGAACACACTAGCATTGTGTGATTGTTATCGATTAGTCATATCTATTTGGAACATACTAGCATGGTGTGATTGTTATCTACATTGTTTGTTGTTTAGTAATATCTTTTTGCAACTTTGTGTACAAACATCGCACACTGATAACATCATATTCCA
This sequence comes from Panopea generosa, assembly GCA_029582155.1. Lineage (NCBI taxonomy): Eukaryota > Metazoa > Mollusca > Bivalvia > Adapedonta > Hiatellidae > Panopea > Panopea generosa. Next base: position 22,236,650 of record CM055895.1, read on the forward strand.
TAGGGACAAAACCAGCACTAAATGGCTCAGAAGCTCGTTTTTATTATTGTGTTATTGTATGTTTTATTATTTCGTTGTCCGCCATCCATCGTCCGTAAACGTTTTATCTGATGAACATTTCATTTTGATTGGATGTTAAAGGAACTTGGATATGTTACATGTTACTTTGGGATATTGATCATGTTAGATCACCAGTCAATTTCAATTGTCTTTGGCTGAATTTTCTGCCATTCTGTTGCCAAAAAAACAACCTTATATCTTGCTTGTGAAATCGTTTTATATTTGTATAAGTCTATTCTTTTGTCAAATACACATCATTGCTTGCGTTTTAGATTTGTATAAAATTGATTGATTGATTGATTGATTGATTGAATATTTAGCGTCATTTTTATGCCATCGAGGGCTAACAGACGATCAGTTAACTTAACACCTGTTTTCTGGGATCCTGAAAGGTTAACCAGAACTCGAGCACATCCAATCTCCGCAAGTAACTGATAACTTTCCCATTTGAATCAGCGGTGAGAGACAAATGGCAATTAGACACAATGTCATATATCGATCATCACGGATGCTGTTACCGGGCGGGGATTTGAACTCACGACCCCTTGACTGATAGCCAGACGCGTAATCGAGTGAGCTCATCAGGCCCGGCAGATTTGTATAAGCCTTTTATTACTAAACTCGAATATGGTAGATATAAAGATAAGATGTTCATTAAATTAATTTCACGGTACCTTTGTTGTAGATAACAGTATATGCAGCGTATCTATACGACGCTGCTTGGCTGTATGCTCGTTCTTTACATAAAGTTATTACCGAGGGAGGGCTTATAACCAATGGAACAGCCATCATTCAAAACCTCTTGGGAAGCAACTATACGGGTACGTTAATGTTTATGTCACACATTATAAATTCATCTTGCAGCTAATATAGCACCATATGTGAAGATTCAATGTAATGCATTATCTATATGCTAACCTTAAAATATATTATCATCTGTAGTAAAAAACGTGTTACTTGTGTAATGACTATACATGCTGAAAATTAGAATTATATAAACATATTGTCATATCTTACGTATTGAATAGTGAAAATAAAACTATATATATATATATATATATACATGATATACATATAAAGTGAAACATATAGTCAATAAATTACATAGAAATGTCTCCCGTATTTATATTTTCATCTTGACCTTCTTGATAAGACCTGGTTTTAAAAACCAAACTTACAGCTTAATGACATTGTCTTAACACAGAAGTCAAAGTGTTATAGGTTTTTCAATCAAATATATAAATTAAGGCAATGTTCAAGGTATTCAAGGCTACATATCTCAAATCGACGAAAATGGCGATGCAGAGGGTAATTATACCCTGTTATCAAGGCAACCTTTTGAGACCAATCTCTCAGATTTCTCAATGAGACCAGTTGGACACTTCCAAATGGGCAAAGATAATAACGAACTTCCGGTGAGTGCCTAAGCTTCCATGTTCTTATTGAATTTGCATTAATTGATTTACTATTACCGGGTAAAGCATCCGTTATTAATTTAGAGACGTCACTTAACAATCAAAATGTATGACCATATATTGTGTGCACATCTATATACATAGAACATAATAATTACCATCATGAAAACTTGAAAAATATTTATTAGGCAGCAGCATTTTATTGAAGTATGGACTAACTTTTAAAGAAAATATAATATTTGAAATGTCTTATTAAGAGAGAAAGCTGATAAACTGATATATGCTTATGTTCTTTAAATAAAAATATGTAAACGTTATTATGTATACAGCAACATTTTACAGAAATATAGATTTGCTTTCAATTTTGTTATTTTAAAAGAACATATGCGTGACCAAAGACATTGTACATGTCTGAAGCTGAAATTTCTTTTATTGATGTTTATGTGCTATAGCTGAACATACTAAACAAGGTTATTAATCTCATGTTAACAATAAATGATACATTAAGCCAATACATTAAGCCAATAGCAGTATTATATTTGTTAATTTAATATATACCTTTAATGTGAAACAAGAATAAATCATACGCTTCTTTTTCATCAGAAACACTCCTTCTCAGATGGTGTTCTGTGATCCTTGAATTATTAGTATTCCCTAAAGATGAACCAAAATCATATTTGCTGTTTTTGTTCTTGGTAAATTCATGATATGTCTGATATATGGAGAATAACATGTTAGTGTCTGATGTTATCAAATCTACCAGCAGAGACAAAGGATAAATTAAGTAAAGTCTTGGCGAGTGCTTTATCTATTCCAAACATGATTGATTTTAGACTTAGTATAATGAACATACATCCCGGCATTCTATGTACCATGTCATCATGTCATTTCTATGTTGTTTTATTCATTCTTAATGTTGCAATATAATTTAAAAAATCAGACCATATGTTCGTTTAAATGATGACGGAATACCTGAATGGTTTGCTGCAAGATTAACAAGATACTGTAAACAAATCCAATATAACTGTTAGGTATTGTATATTGTATAGTTTATGATTCTGTACTTTGTACAAATCTTGTTCTGTTCTGTTCTGTAAAGTTGCTTTGGTATTTGAACTAAAACGTAAACATGAAAGACTAATAAGTGCTTACTTTTACTATTCTTTATTGAATAATATCTAAATATCTGATTAGTTTTATTTTTACAAAATAGTTTTTGTCTCTGTTTAAAAACGCAAATAAGAGCATCATCAAATTAAGATACGACTTGAATAGTAAACCAAGACAAAACTTATTTACCTTATTTTTAATTGTATTCTAACACTATTATCACTTTAAAACAAAAATTTAACAAATTTGTTGCAGTCTACATATCTGAACCGATATATCAATATAAAACGATTTATTATGCGAATAATTGTGATTTTAAAAGCGTTAAGTATATGTTTTCGTGTTGACTGGTTTTAAAGTATTTAATAATTTACCTTCTCCAAATTATAGATTTTCAGGTTATTTCCTGACAAGAGCATATATTGGGTATCAGGCGAACCACCCATAGACGAACCAGTCTGTGGATATAGGGGTGAGAAGTGTATCCCAGCCAAAACTTACACATTGGAAATAGCAGGGGGAGTGGTAGGCGGAATAGCATTAGTTGCCATCATTGTAGCACTCGTGGTATACAGGTAAAATAGTTGTTTTTCACGTGCCGTTATTTAAAATGAATTTTGACGTAAATCAAGCGAGTTTTATGTAAATTCACATGTGTGTGATTCATTTCTTTTCAAGTCTTTATTCTAAATTATATACCCATTAATAAGGATAATTAGTAGATATTTAATGGTAAAATATAAAATGTAACTACACATTTATTCACAAAATACATAAAAATAGATGTTGAATTTAGATGTTGAACCACCGTTAACCATATTTGGCAATAGCGTTTAGCCAGGAAACTTACGCACATATACATGTGAAGACAAATGTTGAATCAATGCAATCCTTGCGTCATGTTTATGTCACCGAGGACTTCCAGACGATCAGTTAGTCTAACAACTCTGTCCTGCGAACCTAAAACGTTAAAAAGTCCTTGAGCACACCTAGCTCCACAAGTAACAGATACCTTTAACATTTTAAGAAGACCCAGTGTCGTATATCAATGATCACGGAGACTGTGATCAGACGGGGATTCGAACTCACGATCCTTGGATTGATAGGCCCGGCTGAAATACATTCGTATTAAGAGTGTACATTTTTTTATTTCGAATGTTTATTCAGTGTATAGAATGTCAATATTCATGGACGCTGTACTAATGCAATTGATAAGCTTTCACATAACTCCACCACTAATCGTAAAGAAATATTTTACAAAAAAGACAATTCTGCAGAGAAATCGTTAACTGCGTGGTGATTTTAATTGAGAAATAGAACTAGAAATCGGATCATGTTCTTTGATCAGCACCTGCTCATGCACATATACATCAGGCAGGTTTAGGTCGCCTTTCACCGTCTTAGTTTTTATTTTATACAATGGGGATTATAATCGTGTATGTCGTTTAATTAAACGCGACAAATAATTCAGCAGGTCTTTTGTTACATTAATGTTGCTTTTGACTTTTTAAACTTGTAGCTTTTTTTTCATTTTTACCCAGAACCACATTTAAAAGTAATATGATGACAAACGATGTGACCATAAAATATGATATCTAGGTGTGACGTCATTGAGTAATTAATGCACGTACCTTTATTAAAAAAATTATTTTGAAAGTACAAAGAGGAAATGAATAGGTATATAGATACAAATTAGTTCATACGAACTACGTTAATCATTCGGCTTATATAATGAGAACATGTTTTGTTTTTTAGATATTTTTGTTTACGAACTTTAAAACTTAAATCAAAGTAATATCTCCTTTGGGAAACCATTCCCTTTTATGTTTGATGCATATGAAGCCACAATTTTTTTAAAACAGCTGTTTCACGTAAGAGTGCTTAAAACAGAACAGAATCCTTTCCATAATATAAGCTTTATTAAGAGAAAATCCTAAAAGCACACCCTGCTGAATGAGTATATTCATTATATTCCAAATTAAGGAAATTTATAGTCACAATGTAAAGTTTTATAATATCGAAAAGGATTTGAACATATTTCTTGGCAATTTTCCAAATATCTCTGAGAGAACAGCTCTGTTGTTTTAATATATTGATAATGTTTAATTGGATATTCAAGAAATAAGAGAACTGAGCGCAAGATAAAATCGCTATCATATGACCATAATTAATGTAATTCGTTCTTGTTTTTGAATGTGTCCAATTTATTTCGCAGGAATTGGAGATATGAACAGGAGATTGCAGGTCTTCTGTGGAGGATAAATAGAGAGGACTTGAAGACATCAGACTCAATGTCCGGTAGTGAAAGACGAGAGAGTTTTGGAAGCAGAGTAAGTTGACAACTAAAAGTTATCGACTGGGATTTTCTATCTGTATTTTTTAAAAATTCATCAGTATGTGTAATCTTGTTAAGAAATGGAGAATTTTTAAACGTTTAATACATATTGGATACACGTATCTTTGATGTTAGCGTACATCACCGTCCACTAGTGACTCAAATAACAATACGTCGATGGCAGAGCTATCAATTAAACCACTTAAACAAATACTGTCAATCATAAAGACCGCTATATCAGACATTACAGCCAAAACCCACTACAATATAGGAAGCAATATCGCTCAGTTCCTTTAAGTGTCGTCAAACATTACTCAAAGGTCAAAAATAACACACGCAACACAAACAAAAATGACTTTGGTTTATAGTGTCACAGGTTTATCCTACACATTGTATTGTCCAAGCTTATTCGTGTTTTACAGTTGTTCAAAACAACAATATATATCGATAAATAAATCTGGCTCTTCGAACTTTGGCATTTTTTTCATTTACGTCAATGACCTACAATATATATCAGATATAATATTCTGATTGAAAACACAGTCTTTCAATTATGTAAGCTGCCCACTATTATCTTATTACTAGCAAACATAATCCTGGCGCCAGATGGCACTGATATAACGTGAATTGATAAATGTGTCAGTCAATATTCTTTATCGTGTTTGAAATATTCTATATTGGTAAACGATAAATTATAATAAAGAAAATGTGAGTCCAACGGTAAACGAAACATTCAAAGAACACAGCTTACGCAACAGAATTAACATAATGAATAGAATAAACAAACTCAGTACAATACGCACGCACGCACGCACACACACACACACACACACACACACACACATGCATGCATACACCCGTATAGTAAAATCACATGCAAGTATATATGTATTTATGCAGAAACTAATGATACAAAATACTTTAATTCACAACTGTGCATTTCACCATTCATGATTTTATCGAATAATTAGTTAAATCTAGTCCAAATATGTTTTTGCAATGCCATGCGAAATAATGGTTTAAATGTTTGTTTCAAATAACGATTTGCTTAGCATCAAAATAAAAATTATTTCATTCAAGTGCTAATGTAAAAATGTAATTGTATTAATGTCATGGGTAAGTATTATGTAATAAAAACCACGAAGTATCAACATAATTATATTTATGATATTTTATTATTCATAATTAAAATCATTTTTTCTGAAACTTACCCTTAAATAGTGATTAACGTTATACAAAAAAATAATATAATTAGCTTCAAGCTACTTGAGTTCGTCAGATAAAACACACTTGATATATATAAACAAGACATAAAGGCGCACAGTTTCAGGATATTTAGCTCGGAACAAAGCAGTTTGGTCATAAATACGTCCATCTTTATCTGAATTTGAGAAACGTTAGACTAATGAATCTTGTGTGTATGCCATCATTGAATTATTGGTTACTGAACTTTATCCGTTTTTTTGTTCTATTTAAAGTTTGTAGAACTCTGTTATAGTGGATGTTTATGTAAACATGGTAAGCCTATTAATGTTTCTGTTCAAATCCTGCGGAGTAGATAACAAACGCGAAGATCGCATCAATAAACAATAATAAGGATGTATACGTCCACCAGGACACCGCCTTCACAACATAACACACACGTGCATTATATTTACAATAAACATATGACAAAAACTTAAGTTTGTTTTATGAGTGCAATGATAATTTTTCTGAAGCTCTAAAATAACGATTATATTACTACATTTTGTCAGATTACGTTATCCCAGCTTTCTGTAGACTCCCGGATGTCATTCACCCAGGTTTATGCCAAAACTGGGGGCTACAAAGGTCAGATTGTTGCTCTGAAAATGTATGAGAAGAAGCATCTGTATATTAGCCGAAAGATGAAAAAAACCATGAAGCTGGTAAGGTGTTCTAAAATATTTGTTTTTCCTATATTACTCATTAACTTTTGCGTGTTTTTAAATAGGACACCGCCAACCTCCCCATAAACATTATACTTACCTTATTAAACGCATTTAAAAAAAAGTCCATTAACAAAAACGTGTTGCAAAATATGCTCAACAAAGACGTAACATTCAAATAACACAGTCGTCATAAACACAATGACTTATTAACTAATCATAATGAGTATTATACAATCATACAGAAGAAATGCACACAGGGATCTCTGTCTTGTAATGATCAATATCAAAACCGCTCATGGAAAAGCTTGAGATTACAACATGTCTCGCTCTTCTATCTGTTGCCATATCATAAAATGGATCAAATGTTTTGTCCATTGTGCGGACGATTGTCAATTCATCAAGGTTTATTAACTTAGCCCTTTTGAACAAAATCTATTCCACGTGCCATACAAGCATACAAGTCACTGTTTCTGGCACAAATCGACTGTAAATAAGGCCACAGTGAGGGAACTTTAATCAGCAATAGTGTAAATGTTATCAGGTAAGCATATTTTATTGAAAAGAGACTTGGAAGGACGTAATGTATTCGATAGTTTTGCAAAATATTTTTTTCTGCTTAACAAAAAAAACACAACAAGAAACAATATGTTCAATCGAATGTTAAATGTAATATTTTTTTTTTAGTTTCTTTGAAATCGTTTTAAAAAGGTTTAACACATAAGGCATAATGTTCTTGCGTTTAATCATTGTGTATTTACATACATTTACTTGAAAATCCTTAATAAAGCGAATAAATGAGTTCATTATTAAAGATGTTGATTAGTTCATATTAAACATAATAATTAGCAATTTGTATTTGTTTTTCAGATGCGAGATCTGAGACACAATAACATAAATACATTCCTCGGAGCCTGCATTGATCCACCATCTTTCATGATAGTCACAGAGTATTGTTCAAAAGGCAGTCTACTGGTAAGATAATGGACAGGGGTATAATTTACGAAATTGGTGCTTTACGGTTGCGGTTTAAAACAGAAATTTCGTTCGTTGCTGCTGCTCTTTTCACAATAGTGGAAAAGCACGTCTAAATTAATTATATACAGAGTGAATGATTTCTTATCTACAGACATATAATTACATGTGTTTAAGTAATTATATAATTTTCAACTTGATCTTTTAAAGAATATTACCACATAACGTTGCCATTGATTCGTACCAATAGTGTGAATTATTCTAAACATGTAAGTGTATATAGCCCATCACCTACCTCAGATGTTACCACGTGACCGTACAATATGTAGAAGTTTATTGGATCCAATAACGTTTATATATTGTACAGTTCAAAATTCAAGATGGCGACTTAAAAAAAGGGGAAAAAATCAGTAAAGAATTTCAGCGATAAAGACAAATATCCGACAAAATGTTCCGCATGACGATGACATTGAGAAAATCTGTCACTGCATCTACCTTTGTCTGCCGCTTTGAACTTACGGTTTATTTGCTTGATTTTTCTTAAGTCTTTTGATACATTCTTTCAGAATGAAGTATGTAATAAAAAGATCATTTTACAGTATTTTGTACAATATGGAAATATATTATCGTATATACGTGTGTGGTGAAAACCATTTTGGACTCGGCGCCTATGGTGTCCGGTTCAATATGAAGTTTTCACCACAATACATGCTCGTACAATATATTCCAATATTGTACAAAACACTGTATAATAACCTTATACTAATATCTGATAAAATATCGATTGTATGCACAGATAACTGCTGCCATAGATATGTACCAGACTTTGTTTTATATATTCTGTTCATGAGGACTAGTTTTAAACACAAAATTCCTAAAGTAATGCGCCGGTTGAGTAGTACTTTATTTACACGTTATATTTATTGAGCATCATAATCTCGAAAGATCAAAAATAATAACAACCCTCCAAGTCTGAACAGAGCAATTGTTGTTTTTGTATGTGAAACTTTTATTTAATGTATAAAGCGTCTCCTTATAGCGCACTGCAATACAAGAATGCACATATAACAAGTGCATATGCTAACAAACTACATATTAATATACGCTAAAATCAATTAATTTGACAATTTGTTTATACACTTAACATATCAGATACTTTCTTCATGGTTGATATCAACATGAAGTGCATGGACGCATACTAACACATAACTGTTACGAGTATTACTGATATAACTCAAAATGTAACTGAATTCTTAAATAATGAACAGAAAAATGTAAAATATCATAAAAATATTAAGTTTTGGATTTTCTTAATGATTTGAGTCACTTTAAACATCATAAGACTGTTTGTTTAAAATGCCTAGACACTTACAATCTAGTCTGTAAAACGGACCCAGCTCCATTGATTGGGTCCGTGAAATAACAATGTTGGGAAAGCTACATTAGAGCATGTTGATTGGTCAGTTGTTTCAACTGGAAGTTTAAATGACGTCAGAGTTTAGTAAGCGTTCATTTACTACTAATCGTGTGACTGGCAAAGAATTCCCTGCTTTTTCAGTGCGGGTTAACATACCTGACTCGGAAGCTATCAGGGTCTAGGACAAACTACTTTCTCTCTTAAATATACAAAGTAAATTGACTCAGAGTTATATTCAAGTCATTGTCGGAAAGAAATGGAAGAGAAAACACTCATAAATGAATTAGACGCAATAATTGCCATGTGTAATAAATGTTGAGAGATGATTTAATCTCAAGGATTGAAAACGTTAAATCGCCAACTGATAATTTAAACAATAAATAGAATAAAACTACTTTAGACAGAAATATTTTCCTTTTATAATTTGAAATTGGATTAAAGTGTTTTATAGATAGAACATATCTCAGAAAATGCGATTGGGATTATTAATTGTAAGTTATGGTCCGTTTTATACTTAGACAATTTGATAAAAGTCTGCCAAACAAAGTGTTTATCGTTAAATCAATTGTTTTACGAGATGTTAACTGCGATATTAACTATGATGTAAATTAAGGAATACTATGGCATAATAAAGTCACGTTTAAACAGGGTCTCCGAGGACGTATTGTTATTCTTACAAATAGAACCGTGGCGGGATGCCATTATGTCTGTCTTCCTGTCGATATTATTGATTTACACACCATGCCGTTTGTTGGTAATAATGTAACCTTCCTTTAGTTGGTAATAATGTAACCATGCCTTCAGTTGGAAACAATGTAACCATGCCTTAAGTTGGTAAGAATGTAACAATGCCTTTAGTTGGTAATAATGTTATCATGCCTTTATTTGGTAATAATGTAACCATGCCTTAAGCTCGTAATAATGTAACCATGCCTTAAGTTGGTAAAAATGTAACCATGCCTTTAGTTGGTTATAATGTTACCATGCCTTTATTTGGTAATAATGTAACCATGCCTTTATTTTGTAATAATACAACCATGCCTTAAGTTGGTCACAATATAACCATGCCTTAAGTTGGTAAGAATGTAACCATGCCTTTAGTTTGTAATAATGTAACCATGCCTTTACTTGGTAATAATGTAACCATGCCTTAAGTTGGTAATAATGTAACCATGCCTTTAGTTGGTAATAATGTTACCATGCCTTTATTTGGTAATAATGTAACCATGCCTTAAGTTGGTAAAAATGTTACCATGCCTTTAGTTTGTAATAATGTAACCATGCCTTTAGTTGGTAATAATGTAACCATGCCTTAAGTTGGTAATAATGTAACCCTGCCTTAAGTTGGTAATAATGTAACCATGCCTTTAGTTGGTAATAATGTAACCATGCATTTAGTTGGTAATAATATAACGATCCTTCTATTTAATTACTCTTCTTTTAAAATTTCGTTTTATTAGAAAACATTTTGTTCTAGTAGCATTACCCTCTGTTTTATGCACGTTGTTCGTATGTTGACATTATTTCGAGTGTATTAAACATTACTTGAAGTATGAGGTGTAATGTGGACTACTTTCTTTGAAATAAAGTGTTAATGGGCAAAATATATTAATCAATAATAAGTCTCGGTGAAAGTACTCAATTGTCAGCTATTTTTTTTACATCGATTGTGAAACAGTTTATTACAACTTGGATATATCACGCTCAAACTAATCATATGCAAATAAAGTGTCTTGCTCAAGGACACCACAAATAGATATGGCGGAGCATCGAACCTACATCACTCCTTTCTCGAATACGATGATCTAACATTGGACCACGTGCTCAACATAGCGTAAATCTATTTAGAATAGTTTCGACATATAAAGTGTTTATAATGTATGCTCATTGACCATTTTTATACCTAAATAGATTAAATCGTTCAAATAAAAAAAATAAAAATAATATATGGAGTGACTCCATAATTTAGCCAATACGACCACCAGGCTAATACCTCCCAAAGGTGATTGTTATCATTACAATAAAACATCAAAGGTTTTCATCCAGTATGCATAAGTATAATAATGGCTATACTCCAGATGTATGATATTTAATACATATGTGCAAGTTGTTATAAACATACAATAGAACTTCGATGACTCGAATTCGACGGAACTTGACAAAATAGTTCGAGTTAAGGGTTGTTCGAACCAAGTATTGTTTAACATCATACCATAGATGTACGTGTATATACAACGAAATAGGAATTTGGCCGAGACCAAACAAGTATTTCAAGTTAAACATAGAATTCCAGCCATCCGTGTTCGCGCAAACGAAGTTCTACGGTATATATTGAATGAAATCAGTATGTGTGGCTGTGAAAAGTAAATTTGAGTACACATATTATACGTTTGAATATGGTTGACCTTAAGTATCATTAGATTGTTTTCATATTTTCTTCTCTACATTAATTTGTGTATCACATTAAGACTCTGATACACATACATTAAAACATTTACCCGAGTAGTGTCTTCTCAACACTATTAATACGCTGTTATATTGCCCATAATACGTTTTTAAGTAGTAGACCTTGGACATAGTTTTTATGTAATTTTCCTCATAACATGACTGTGTATCACATTAAGCTTTTAATACACATACACATTTACCCCTGCAGGGTCTTCTCAACACTGTTTATACACTGCTTTATTTTAATTATTTATGGGTAAAACGGAAATGTTCCACTTGTGTATGTTTGATTCGCCTGTATCTCTTCAATTGAGCTAACCATTTCGTATTTGATTCACCTGTATCTCTTCAATTGAGCTAACCATTTCGTATTTGATTCACCTGTATCTCTTCAATTGAGCTAACCATTTTGTATTTGATTCACCAGTATCTCTTCAATTGAGCTAACCATTTTGTATTTGATTTATATTTATCTCTTCAATTGAGCTAACCATTTTGTATTTGATTCATATTATCTCTTCAATTGAGCTAACCATTTTGTATTTGATTCATATTATCTCTTCAATTGAGCTAACCATTTTGTATTTGATTCATATTATCTCTTCAATTGAGCTAACCATTTTGTATTTGATTCATATTATCTCTTCAATTGAGCTAACCATTCTTTATTTGATTCACCTGTATCTCTTCAATCGAGCTAAATATTTTGTATTTGATTCATATTATCTCTTCAATAAAGCTAACCATTTTGTATTTGATCCACCTTTATTTCTTTAACTTAACGTACTATTTTGTATTTGATCAACCTTTATATCTTTAACTGAGCGTACCATTTTGTATTTGATCCATCTTTATCATTTCGATTGAGCTAACTAATTTGTATTTGTTCCACCTTTATCTCTTCAACTGAGCGTACCATTTTGTATTTGATTCATCTTTATCGTTTCGATTGAGCTAACTATTTTGTATTTGATTTAACTTTATCTTTTCAACTGAGCGTACTATTTTGTATTTGATTCACCTTTATTGTTTCGACTGAGGTAACCATTTTGTATTTTATCCACCTTTATTTCTTCAACTGAGCGTACCATTTTGTATTTGATCCACCTTTATCTCTTCAACTAAGTGTACCATTATGTATTTGATTTACCTTTATCGTTTCGATTAAGCTAACCATTTTGTATTTGATCCACCTTTATCTCTTCAACTGAGCGTACCATTTTGTATTTGATTCACCTTTATCGTTTCGATTGAGCTAATCATTTTGTATTTGATTCGCCTTTATCGTTTCGATTGAGCTAATCATTTTGTATTTGATTTACCTTTATCGTTTCGATTGAGCATACCATTTTGTATTTGATTCACCTTTATCGTTTCGATTGAGCTTATCATTTTGTATTTGATTCACCTTTATCGCTTCAATTGAACGTACCATTTTGTATTTGATTCATCTTTATCTCTTCAATTTAGCAAACCATTTTGTATTTGATTCACCTTTATCTCTTCGATTGAGCTTACAATTTTGTATTTGATTCACCGTTATCTCTTTGATTGAGCTAACCATTTTGCATTTGATTCATCTTTCTCTCTTCGAATGAGCTAATCATTTTGTATTTGATTCACCTTTATCTCTTCAATAGAGCTTACCATTTTATATTTGAATCACATTTTCCTCTTCAACTGAGCTAACCATTTTGTATTTGATTCATCTGTATCTCTTCAATTGAGCTAACCATTTTGTATTTGATTCACCGTTATATCTGAAATTGAGCATACCATTTTGTATTTGATTCATCTTTATCTCTGCAACTGAGCGTACCATTTTGTATTTGTACACGTTTATCTTTTCAACTAACCCTTTTGTATTTGATTCACCTTTATCTCTTCGATTGAGCTAGCCCTTTTGTATTTGATTCATATGTATCTCTTCAATTGAGCTTACCATTTTGTATTTGTTTCACCTTTATCTCTTCAACTGATCTAGCCATTTTGTATATTCAACTTAATCTCTTCAACTGAGCTTATCATTTTGTATTTGATTCATCTTTATCTCTTCAATTGAGCTAACCATTTTGTATTTGATTTACTTTGATCTCTTCGATTGAGCTAACCATTTTGTATTTGATTTACCTTAATCTTTTCAACTGAGCTTACCATTTTGTATTTGGTTCATCTTTATTTCTTCATTTGAGCTAAACAGTTTGTATTTAATTCACATTTATCTCTTCGATTGAGCTAACAATTTTGTATTTGAATCATCTATTTCTCTTCAACTGAGCTTACTATTTTTTATTTGATTCTCATATATCTCTTCAACTGAGCTACACATTTTAAATATCCACTTTTATCTCTTCAACAAAGCGTACCATTTTGTATTTGATTCATCGTTATCTCTTCAATAGAGCTAACCATTTTGTATTTGATTCACTTTTATCTCTTCGATTGAGCTAACCATTTTGTATTTGATTCATCTTTATCTCTTCAATTGAGCTAACCATTTTGTTTTTATTGACCTTTATCTCTTCAACTGAGCTAACAATGTTGTATTTGATTCACCTTTATCTCTTCAACTGAGCTAACCATTTTGTATATGCATCTTTATCTCTTCAACTGAGCTAACCATTTTGTATTTCATTCACCTTTATATCTTTAATTCTTTATATTTTCAGGATATTTTGGAAAATGAAGATTTGAAGCTGGACAACATGTTTATAGCATCGCTTGTGAAAGACATTATACAAGTGAGTTTAAAACCACATAAGGTCCCTGACTAACATTATACAAATAAATCTGCATCAAAGCTTAATTCAATGTAATGAATGTTAATTAAGTGTGCATGATGAATGTAATATAAAAATAATACTGTTATGAATATAAAGTAAATGATATATGATGAAGTGGTTCAGAACAACCCCAAGAAAATAAAATCAGAGCTAAGTCAAGAGAGATATAGATGATCTTACAAATGCTGCATGTTTTAAGTAATAAATGAGCACGAATGTGAAAATATTTTTCACATAACTCAGAAAAATGAACCTAATGTTCATCATCTTTATAAATGCAATGAACTGAATAAACATGAGCAACTGGTGAACAGATAAATAGGTAGATCACGCCAACAAATATTTGAATGAAATACTCGTTGTTGCTTTAAATAAAGTCTCAAGAATATGAATGCAATCACCATTGTCTTTTAACGATGTGTGCATTAACGCAATAAGCTGAAGAAACGCCACTCAGCATTGGAATAATATTCAACATGTGCTACTTAAGGTCAGTAAAGTGTCTATTCGTACAGAACTACGTAATTAACCTTCAGCGCCTACAGATACTAGACTTATTACATAATTTATATTTCGCTATGGTTTCCTAGAAATATGCTAAACAAAATAAGACAATCCTACAATTTGCAAGATACAATCAGTATAGTTTAATGTAACCGTTTTATCACGGAATTTCGGTGCATGAGTGTAATAAATCCATTACATATTTTATATTAATCTAGTGTGATTCATTGCTCGACCTTTTCCGTATAACTTTGTCCTCGTACGTAAAATGCCGAACTGTGTCTTGATAAAATGACGTTACTTTGAGACGATGACTAATTGGAATTTGGAATTAATGTTCCCGACTTTACCTCAATATATTTTTATGCTCATGATCTGAAAAATGAAATGGAAAATTTCCCATTTCCCTGAGTTATGTGGTAAATGTAGCTTATATTGGTGCTAATTTATGATTTAATTTATAAACCCAGTTTTTGTGAAAATGATATGCTCCTCGGCAAATCTTCATGTATGATATCTTTGTCAACTTGTTTTATAAGTTTGATAATAAATGACCAATCGTGTTTTGTTGTTTGATAAAAAATGTTTAGACGTTTCCTTTGTATACGCTTCTAACCAATGTCGTCATGATGTCATGTGTATCGTTTACACTTTGTAATAATGAAATTATTTGCTTATACTTTCATTATTCGTGAAATTGGAAGTTGGAAAGTAATATATTATTTTTTATCTGTTTTGTATATTTAACTGTTGTTGACTATTTCAGGGAATGATTTTTTTACACGACAGCGAAATTGTATATCATGGAAATCTGAAAAGTTCCAACTGCGTCGTGAATAGTAGATGGACCTTGCAAATAACCGACTTTGGTATGTTGGAGGTCCGCTCTGCTACATATAAGATAGAGGACGAACACGCCTTCTTCAGAAGTAAGTTTTGTTTCTGAAATATGAAATATTCTTGCAAAGAACATGTTGAATGGACATTGAAATTGATATTTATTTGAACTGTATATTTTTATTTTTATTCTGTCAATAATCACATCTTATATCGGACCCTGTATTCACACTGAATCTCGTTGAATATGTGCTCAAGTTCATACTTTAGTTTCAGTGAACATTATTATTTCATAGAACATTGTTTATCACTTTTAAGTATTATGTTGATATGTTTATTCGAACAGGAACTACAATGTTAAGGATCGTACTGTCAACACAACAGTTCAAGTTATAAGTCATGTAAATCTAGTCATATCTTGGTTCTATAATATTGTTTACTTGTTGTATTGCATTTTAAGAATGAGAGTATTATAATGCAATAAGACGATAATGTTATAGGATTAAATTAACATTTATCTTCAAGCAAATTTCTCTGACGCTGTTAGCAAAACATATTGTCGTTTGCAAATTATTCTAAGTTGTTCATTGCTACCGATGTTCAGTATGCCAATCGTCAACAGCCCGCGTGACATGCTCACTGAGACTAAAACTTCTGTTTGCAATCTAGAATTCATAATCTGTGTTTATTTTATGAGATTGAATAACTATTGAATATCATGATATTTCATACCATAAATATATAGTTCTATAAAATACATTCTAGTCGCAATTTTATAGATGTGATATTGTACATCAATAAACATAACTGTGCACTTCTTATTTAGTGCGTCTATCCTTGTATGCCAGATTCAGTGGGTCGTCCTTGGCAGAATGATATATGCTCCGGCAGCGCAAACAGCGCCTAAATCACCCACTCAATATGAGAATTTGTATCTGACTCAGTTATTCTCGGAATTACCGTCTTTACACTCAGATTCTTGATCAAGAATCTGAGGTCTGCCTCCACCAATAAAACCGTTAGCCATGATATAAACCCATTGTCCATCTGGCATGCAATTTATTAGATAAATCATATTTAATGTTAGAAATAATTACAGGTAAAAAGAAATAACAAAACCATTAAAGTTGCTCAAACAAGCGTGTAGGCAATGAAATAATAACACATCTCAGGAAGGCAATATAATTATTATCATTTTTTACCATATTTTTTTCATTTTCTTCGTCTATTCTTCTTCTTCGTCTTTTTCTTCTTTATCTTAGGTTTCCTTCACATTACGACCCATTGGTGTAAAAAGTTACCAAGTACCTCCTTATTCTATATACGCTTTGTATCTTATTACACCAATGTGGCGATAGGTTCTTTTATTTAAAGTTAATCAAGTTGAGGTATTTTAAACCATTATTATCTACCATTCAATATAATCATGTACCATTTTATACGACATCTTGACCTTCTTCATGAAAGTGTTATTATATGGTCATGATATTCACATTATTAACGTTTGTTTTGCATAATGAAATTCCTTTATGCATTTCTTTTTTTCTGAGTGTAGATTTATTCTGGAAAGCTCCCGAATTCTTGCGTACTTCCATCACTAAAGGTTCTCAGAAGGCAGACATTTATGCGTTTGGTATCATACTGCACGAAATGTTTGGTAGAGCAGGACCCTTTGGGTTCAGTCATATGACTCCACGAGGTACGGTGAAATTATATTTTAATCTTATCTATGAATAACGTTACACTATACCACACGTGTAACACGTGAAAGAGCTTCAGGTTTGGACTGGATTCCTTAGGATATTAATTCCTTTTTTATGTTAACTACATATTTTATATCTGATTAATCTAGTGCAACATTTGCCTCTATGGAAAAATTACATATACGAGGGGCGTTCAATTAGTATTGTTATATTGCTAATAAAAAAAATAAAAAAAATACTATCTTGATAACATTTTGATCATACCTCCAAAGCAATCTCCTTTAAGAGAAATGTACTTTTTCAGTACTGTTAACAACTTACAAAATATACTAGTATATTCATAGTCTGTTTTGTGCATACCCATCAGACACTGAAATATCACACTTCTGTTGGCGTTACAATACTTTCGTCTGTCTTTGGTTGCCATATTTTGCTGCCATTCTTTGTATGGGATCAAAATAGTGAACTCATGTTTAATTTTCTTGCTATCACATATACATATAAAGTCTGCTTGGTACGTACTGTACTTGTGCAACATATTTAGCAAGAATATGATAAAACAAATATTTTAGAACTGGCACGATTCTTTCGCTTGTATCACCGGATGCATAACAAATAAATATATCTGGCTGTGAAATTTCATGATTTAAAAATTCACGACTGATAATTTATTGGACGAATAAGATTACTTATAGAACGGCCCTCATATACTGGAAACTGGCAGGAGCGTTTCATATAAGAGTTAATAAATGATAAGAAAAAGCCGAGAAATATGACACTACGAGATTTATGTTTTTTGAAGACATTCGCATGATTTCGTTAATCTAGCCATATATCAGTGTTATTAATGAATTGTAAGGAAACTAAAAGTAAAACTTACTTAAGTCTGAGGGCTCCTTGCGTTTCGTTCCACTCCTGTATGTAAAGGCTCAGGATTTGCTAGAGTCTTACAATAGAAAAGCTGCTTACACATTTGACAAAATTAAAACTTTTTTAAATTACTATATTCCTGCACAGTTTTCAGGCCATTGGCTTGAGACGTTGCATGCATGATTAACATCAAGTCTAGAATTGAGTGACGCAAATTATTGCACTTGCAATAAGTAAAATTGCTGTTTATATCATGGTGCAAATTCTTGTTTTATTCATACCAAATCTGTATTTATATTTCTACAGTTGCATTTATGTGTGTTAAAATAGTTTTATCTGTAAAATTAGCTTACGAAAAAGTATATATGAACGAACAGGAGTTTTAATGGCTCGTAAAAAATCGTTTGTTTTCGGTATAGCCTGAGATATGATCTGAATGCATTAAGTTAAAATGATTATTACTTAATGTGATCATAAAAATTGGTCCTTAAATTTTACTGTTTCGGAATTATACTTGAAATTTATAGGTGAATATTTATAATTAAATTTTAACAACATCTACTACAAGTATACATTATAAAGAAAATAGGTGTTAGAACTAGAGTGGTTACCAAAACACAAGACGTTTAATATTTATTGACTATGGTGATCCCACCACTCTTCCATAGGTAACATTATAAACAATACATATCAAGCCAAACGATGCCATTATTAAATATTAAATATTTTTCCCATTTTAATTTTTTAACGTTTTTTTAAATAAGAACTTTATTTTGACATAAGTAACGTTTTGTGTGTTTCTGTCTTAATTCAGAGGTTATAGAAAGGGTTCGAGTTTCTGGATTACAAACTCCCTTCCGTCCAGACACAAAACCCCTCACCTGCGATAAGTATATAATAGAGTGTATGGAATCCTGCTGGCAAGAGGATCCCGATGAAAGACAAGACTTTCGAACTGTGCGCAAAGTGTTAAGCACATTACGCAATGGAATGTGAGTTTAATAAGCGAATAAATACATATTTTAATGGCTAATGTAGAGGTCACGACCACTTACCTTGAAGCTCTGAGGTTTTGGGGTCGAGGATTTCTGTGTGAGAAAGTTTCCCATTTATTTGCAGAAGGACGATGGTGCTATTTAGATTCCTTATGAGGTATTCATGCATCAATAACATTGTATATGCCATATATAACCCGAATTGTGTTGAAAATAACATAACATTCCATTGCATATTAACTTCAGAGATTCTATTTCACTGCTTGAAAAGTTGATATTGAAGGAAAATAGCTTGGCTGTTCTGACTGATTTCATAGCAGTACTTTTTTTATTTTATTGAACGAGAAAATATCAGAATCATTCTAACCGTTGCAATGATATTTAAGAACTCTTTGTTCAAAAGAGATGTAAAATAATCTATAATCTTATCCAAGCCTGAAAAGTGCATCATTACTGATTTACAAAAATCTAAAAGTATAGTATTTCAAGAAGTGAATAACCTGTTCTAAATATTAAGTTAATGGAATAAAGTGTGTACATCGAAATCAGTTTTATCAATACTCTAATAGATAGGGCATGTATATGAATACGACAAATGCAGCGATTTATTAATGTCACAGTTGTTGTTGTTGTTTTTTTGTTTTTTTTTATAACATGAGCAATAAAAGAACCAGTGTCGCTGTCAACTGAAATACATAATTACATTCTTGTTAAAATGTTTATATTCTGAACGGAATAGCTAACCCGCCACCTGATATTTTATGTACCTGACATTTTATGTATTTTTCTCAAAAAGTACAAAAGCAATTTCATATCCTTGAAATTTGGACTTACATGAGAAAGAACATTTAGACTACGTAAAATCATTATACAGTTTCTGTTAATGTCGTATATAAATTTTAATATTGCTACTCAATATTTTGACGAAGATTGGAAATGAAAAAATAGCGGATTAGCTGTGCCGTTCAGTATATGTAAACGTATTCTAATCGATTTATATATACCTTAAATATTATTTAAACAAACGTAACGTTTCGATGCCAAGATTTAATGGCAATATCTTAATCATTTGCTTAAGTATCTTGAGATAAAAAAAACAACAAATGTCTATATATAAACATGTTTGTATTTAGGAAACGTAACATATTTGACAATATGATGGCAATGATGGAAAAATATCAAAAGAATTTGGAAGATGTTGTAGAAGAGCGAACAACACTACTCATAGAAGAGAAAAAGAAAACTGAAGCGTTACTACTGCGTATGCTTCCAAAGTAAGACATTTGAGAAATAGGTTTTTAGAACGTTTTATCAGATGAAATTAAAGCACGTAACTATTATGTCGAATGTACATTTTTAGTAAAATTGTTATTTGTCATGGTATTTGCATACTAATTTTTATTTTAAACGTATTTAGTTTACTTCATTTTGGCAGAAATTACTCATATCTTATAATGAACCAAAGTAAGATGTTATCTTAGTAGTGCTAAAATAAATTATGATTAGCTCTTTGCTAAGGACACAATACATGGTCCTTGTTCTGGGTTCCTACCACCGATCTTTTGAAAGACACAATACATGGTCCTTGTTCTGGGTTCCAACCACCGAGATTTTTTTTATTAAAACATGCCCACTTATTTCGTTATATTGTAAAACAATGTTGACAGCATTGGTATACTCGTAACCTATCCGTCCGTATTGACCGATTACTATTTTTATGAAGTGGTGTTAATTATAACACATAATATTAATTATGTATATTGGTAAATATTTCCTTAGACCTTATCAAAATTTACTGAAAGCTTATTTATTTATTTATTTATTTATTGTATTCAATATTGGTTTGTTTATGTTCTTTATTAAAAATTGAATCGTACATTTTATTCAAATGTTTCTTGTGTAATGTAAACCATATATCTGATAATTTTTCCTGCTTTTTGTCTTTCCTTTGTTTGGTAATGTTATAAATAAATATGCTTTTACACACAAGTTTACATACAGTAAAACCTGTCTTAAGCAGTCAGTCAAGGGGAGAAGAAGCAAATGTGACCTTTTAAGACAGATTGTTCTCGATACAGGTTAACTTACTCTGAAAGCATAAAAAGGGGAAATACCAAATGCGGCTGCTTTAGACTAGTGACTGCTTAATAGAGGTGACCACTTACACAGGTTTGTCTATATATTAAATCTAAAGCGCATATCCATACAACCATAGCTTTCATCATTGATGCGGCATATATTCATTTCTCTTCAGATGCGTAGCAGATCAATTAAAGTTAGGAGAGGCCGTGGTACCAGAGTGTTATACCAGTGCAACAATCTACTTTAGTGACATCTGTGGTTTTACACAGTTGTCTGCAGAGAGCACACCTATACAGGCAAGTAACATTAAAACCATTATAAAACTTTAAATCGAATCGATATCAATGGAACTAGACGATTTTTACCAGTAATTAACTTCAAGTAACTCACGAAAGCAGAAGCAGCAAGGCTGTTGTAATATATGGCTGGCATATTGGTCTTGGAGAAATAAATGTAATATAGTTAGCTGCAAGATCTACGATCTACAAATGAAAACGGACCGTTCCTTGATAAAGTATCATGATAAGGGTAGGAATATGTGCAATGTACAATAAATATTTATTGTTATTGGTTGATCGGATACCTCAATGCCAATGATACAATCAGCCGGTTTCTATCGAAAAGAAGTGCCAGTGAGGTCGTTTATGATGAAGCCAATTTAAAGTATATTGGAGGAAATATTGTAAAATGTAAAAACAAGAACAACATCGTATCATCCCAATCAATATGTAACCACAAATCTTTTATGAAAATTTACGTTTTTATTTATACTACAACTTATATAAATAAAAACATGTATGTTACTTAAATATTATGAACTGTTAATAGGCAAGTTTAGAAATAAGAATATATATACATGTAATAACATAATCACCATTACAGCGAAAACAAAATTAGTACATAAAGTAAGTAGTAAAGGTAATGTCCATGGCATGAAACATTCGTCATTTAAGACAAAACTACACCACTTAAGGTTACAGTATGTAATAATAAATATAGATCAATACTATGAGATTCACTCTGCAGACTGACAAAGAACAAGTTACTTCATGGTATTATATTGTAACATGATATACATGCAATACAGAAAGTAAAATCCACAAGGACATATATACACATCATTGTAGCGGTCAGTAGCAAACCTATAGAATTAAATGGTATATATATGGAAATAATTATTTGCGAATAACCAAGACATAAGTATACAGACCAGACTACGGCGAGTGCGCTTAGCTACCATAGATACAATATCAAGGCCTCTGCCAAACCAATAAATTTGGTGTCGACCGTGACGTATATACTTTGGAATTTCATGCAACACATCTGGACAGGGTTGACAAATTTAAATACATGAACTGATAACTTTTATATGAGTAGGATCCAGTTAAGGATTCATGACTACCCACATGCTATATAAAGGACTGATTTATAAACCCGTTGGATCATATAAACACAGTGAATTCATATATATTTAATTTCATAAAGGGAGATAATTAAATTCTCAACAACGGAATTTACGATTTTTGGGATATTTTCAGATGCTCATTCACAATACATGCTCTATATATATGGAGATAATTATTTGCGAAGAACCAAGACATAAATATACAGACCAGACAACAGCGAGTGCGCCTAGCTACAATGCAAACCATAATTACAATATCAAGGCCTCTGCCAAACCAATAAATTTGGTGTCGACCATGACTTATATACAATGGAATTACATGCAACACATCAGTACAGGGTGGACACATTTACATACATGAACTGACAGCTTTTATATGAGTAGGATCCAGTTAAGGATTCATGACTACACACATGCTGTGTGTGTGTGTGTGTGTGTGTGTGTGTGTGTGTGTGTGTGTGTGTGTGTGTGAAAACGATGAAATCAGTACACTTTTACAGAGGGAAATGAGAACTTACTGAGTAGATTACATTCATAACTATATTCTCTTTTGCATTCATCATAGTTATTATGTATTCTAATAAACTCTACTCAAATAGTCTTCAGTGGAAAAAATGAAAATTCGCTCACACAATGCTATCGATTAGTCAATCAAAATACTTCATCCAGAAAAGAATCATATGTGCATTTGAAATTTACAAAACATTTTCTTTCTTACTTTCTTACAATTAGTGAATATGGGCGCATTAGAACAATTATGTCATGCATTGTTAGGCGAGTTATAAAAGTGGTAGCAAGCAATGGGACCGTTCAATTAGATAAACGGAAATATTTTAACAAAAAGGAAAGCCAGGAGTGATTTGCTAACCATGGAACGTATCACAACTAAAATGATCGTTATTTTGTTTCAGGTTGTTGATATGCTGAACGACTTATACACAATATTTGATAACACAATTCGACACTTTGACGTCTATAAAATAGAAACCATAGGTATGAATGTATACTTGATTAAGACCCAACTTTGATTTAGGGTATATCAGTTCTATACAGGAACACTCTCCATGAGTTGAGTTCGTAAAGTAGACAACGGACATGCAGTTTATGAGATTTTAATATCCTCTAATGAGAATGAATCATCTTAAAGTATAGATAGTGTTACCGTATGTTTATTACTTGTTTATCCACAGTATCTAACCAAACATTTATAAAATTCATAAAATCATAAAAGGAAACAATTAGCAGTTACATATTCGGATATTAAGATATATTAGACAGATGTTACACGCTTAAAAGTTATGCAATCATCAGTTCAGACAGATACCTTTAAAGTGTTTGTACTATGAGTTATACAAGTCTGATAAAGATTGGGGATTTAATCAATTTGCTATTTTCTAAGTGTATTTCTTGGATTTGAGTTGCGGATGGAAAGTTCTGTTTCGAAGGATAACGACAGAGCCTCATAACAGCCAAACAGTTATCCAGAGGGACTGAATTTTAAATTCGCATCGAAATCCCATAAAATATATTTTAAGTAAATATTACTATCAGTGCTTTTTTTTTTTTTAAAAAAACAATTATTCTGGTTTATTTTTTATAATAGGGAGTAATTTGTCATAGCGCGAGGATTTTATAAATTGAATTTCGTCATAACGCGAGGATTGTATGAATGGCGTTACGCCATAACGCGATGAGGGTAAGGCGCGTGCAGTCATGTTGAATGGGAAATTCTACCCAGTATTAATACGCGGAAATCATTTTCCAATATGCAAAACAGTCTTACACCTCATATGTGTATCTTTCCTTTTCAACTCGCTATGTGATAAGTCGTGAAAATATGTGAAGAAAACGATATGATTTGACACCTTAAAAAAAAAAAGAAATTAATCGTGTTTCGGTTTGAATAGTCATGGTATAACTGTTTTCGCCGCAACTCGATAGAGCCTCGTTCCTACCAAACCTTGATTATTGAAGAAGGAATTTCCTATCCGAACCTCAAACCTTAATTTTTCTGAGTATCTACATCGCCGATTCAGGTCTACCATACACTAATAAAATAATATGGAAAACACGCTATGTCACCGCTATGTAAATGTCACTAGCGAGGACATCTAGACCTGTTTCTATAGTCTTCTGTTTCAAGAAAGAGTAATATATGCAATATGCATGTTGAAATTAATAAAATCAAAGTAACACCAAATATCAACCCAATTTGTGTTGTACCGTTTGATATTGAATCGATACAGGAACATCATTTTATGAAAATAACTGCAATAATACTTCTACTTTGTACATACATGCTAATTAAGGTTATTTAACTTACTAAATATTCTATATGACAGGGGATGCGTACATGGTCTGTAGCGGGTTACCAATGCGTAATGGAGACAGTCATGCCGGGGAGATAGCGTCGATGTCCCTCGCGCTACTCCGGGAAATAAAGTCTTTCAGGGTTCGCCACCGTCCGGATTACACAATGTCTCTCAGGATCGGAATGCACTCAGGTGAGCTATAATCCTTATTCACGTTGTTCCTAGGAAATGAAAGAAGTGTGGTGTTAAAAGTTTACGAATGAGAAATTAATCATGTTTACAAAGCCAATTTAATCACAAACTGATGCAGCAAAGAAACAACATGAGAGACACGAAGTGCTAATCAGAAAATAGTTATACATACATACATTGTTGCAAAGGGAAACATATTAATAACGAGTGTCAACGTCAAACTTAAGTTCTTATTTTAATAATAATTGTTCATTTCTTATAAGTGTATATATTTGATATATTTTTTATTTCATTAATGTTATTTCTAACATCAGCATTTTGTTCTCGTTTAACAGTAATTGTTTATATGTTTTATCATTTTTTGGTTATTTTTTTATCACAGTAAGTGTCTATTTTTTGTATCAGTAATGAGCTATTTTTTGTATCAGTTATTGTCTATTTTTTGTATCAGTAAATATCTATTTCATTATTGATATTGATTTGTTGGTTTTAGCAATAATTGATTAAATATTTTGACTGTAAGTGTTGATTTATTTTAGCAGTGTTTGATCATTAATTATATCAGCGTTTATCTATTCCATTTCTCAGTTATAGTGTGTGTCTTTTTACAGCAATGTCCTTTATCAATTTATATTTATTTCGTATATCAGTTTAGTTCTTTTCACAAAGAATCTCAGTCTGTTTCTTATTTCAGTAAATGTTTATTTTTAATATTGCTAATATTATTGTTTGATACTTTTATCAGTATTTGTTTATTTTATAGCGATATTTGTCTATGTCTATATTAACCAGGTCCGTGTGTCGCTGGAGTGGTTGGTCTAACAATGCCTCGGTACACATTGTTTGGGGATACGGTGAACACCGCTTCTCGCATGGAAACAAACGGCGAGCGTAAGTAACCATATAGCTGAATCATTTTACAGCTTGTTTAATAACAGGATCATTTTCTAATGCAACTGAGATTCTCTTTGTCATTAAATTATATTGAAATTACTGTTATGTATAGACTTTTGAGTAACAATACGTATATTTAGATAAGTAACAAGAAGGACTTGTGTTCCTTATTAAATTAATTTGCATTAGGTTTCTTTCGAAATCAAAAGAAGTGTTTCGTTATTTGGTAAGATATTCAACCTTTCTAACTTCATTTTCTCAATATATTTTCCTTTATCACATATCATTTTTTTCTCACGTTATATATATCACTGTCCCTGTTTCTGTTTATCACTCACCCTCTATGATATAGTCATCAAAATAAGTATTAAATGATGCTCGGATTAATAACTTTCTATGTTAATATCATCAAGCTTTGAACATTCTACAAGTCCTAATCAGACCTACATATTAAACGTTGTGATTTATATAAAATATATTGATGTTTGTAAACGTAATCTCTTTAATTACGAACATTTTTATTCTTTATAGCGATGAAGGTCCATTGCAGTCAACAGAGCAAAGAGCTGCTGGATCAGCTAGGCGGGTACTCTATGGAGGCACGGGGAACTGTTGCTATGAAGGTATCCGTATACTGATGCTTCAGAAATGCTTATCATCTTTAACCAATCATATAAAAAATGCCGATTTTGTTTATATAGGATTTACTTTGTAATATGATAATAATAAAAACGTTATAGATTCGTTCCAATGCTTGAATAAAAGGCTTCTCAAAAACAATACCCAGTACTGGCTAAACACCGGAAACGAATTCGAGAATTATTCGCCAGAATCAAGTGCTTACAAGTAATTCCCTTTGCTCAAACAGAAATAAATAATTTATATTATTTTCAAAACAAATTCAGGGAATACAAGCGAGCAATATATGGTATAGGATTATTACTTACATTGCTGTTATAACATATTTTAACAGAATGCACAGAGCGATCTTCTGATCGTCAATGCATAAGATAAATTGCAAGCTTATTAAAAGTATCAAGAATCTGACAGATCATTGATACCAAAGGTCATCTATAATTACTTTAAAAACTACAGTAATAATCTCATTTAACTGTATAGATTTTGAAATACCACATAAAACACATGTTCTCCCTTGCTTTTTCATTTATGTACCTGACCTGAAACTGATCTAATATTGACCATGGTTTTGTATTATGTAAGATCTTAATAGAAGATTATTTCATAAGAGCAAAAAATACAATCCATGGTAAATCGTGATAAATAATTCAATGACTTTATGTTTTTAATCTTGATATATTATTTTATTGTTTTGAAAGTATCAGCTAAGAGATCTTATTGTAAGTTAAAGCGTTCAAATATTACATTTATTAATGATCATTGCCAATTTTCTTAACTATTATTGGATTATATCCTAATCATCATTATTGTTATCTGACCATCTTTAATATCACTACATAATAAACATTATTAATTTATTATATGTTTTTTTTTTTGAAAAACATAGTTTATCGTTAAAGTCACATGACAATATATATATGTGGAAGTTTTTACATTTAGCTTTAATCATACAATAACAGTTTGATAGAAAAAAAATAGCCGATTGTTGACGTTTATACAACATTTTCAAAACAGTACGTCCGCTCTAGACCACATTTTAGATTTGGCTCTCATCATTGTTTATATTTTTATTTATTAAAGGGTAAAGGAGAATTGTTTACCTACTGGCTAATAAGTGAAGACGAGTCAGTTCGATGTGCTCGCGTCCAGAAGAAATCGTTCAAAACTAACATTGGCAATAACTATTTTCTTCCATGTACACCGAAGTCCTCACATAGGTGTCTGAATTGCAGCATGATAAAAAACTCATCACAGACTATCAATACAAAGTCCTCTCAGCCTTTGAATATGGACAGTGATGACAATTTCAACGTACCTGAATCGAATATACTCGAACTTCTCAAACAGACGGACAATTCTTTAAAATTGGTCTCGCGCAGCGAATCACCAAAGCATTTCCATTCGTCTACTCCATTCCATGATCCCGTTAACGCCACAGTCCACGGCTTCAGTAATCTTCTAATTAATCGCAAAATGCCAATAAATGGTGTTTTATCAGATATTTACACAAAGTCGTCCTCAGGTTCAGATTTAGCCTCGCCAAAACATGAAGCAAATGACAAAACGAACGAGATCGACACGCTTCTTGTGAGACATTACTCGGTGGGACATAGACCGAAAGGAAACAATTTTAAACCAAGTCCAATTTCAGCAAAGGAACGTGTTAATAATTCGTTAGGAATGAAAATGATAGATTCTACCACAGCCATGCAAAAAGACATTGTTGAGTCGTCTATGGTGTAGGCAGTGACTACTACTCAAACGAATGTTGCAGCGCGTGATAATCCAATTGCACTTGTATTTCGAACAAATTGTATGTTAACCTAAAGGGACACGCGATACTGCTGAAATCGACTTTAGTCGTGTTCATGTATTATATTAATATATACACATATGGATGTATAATTTTATGAAGATATGTATCTCAAATATATATATATATATACTGATATATATATATATCTAAACGTTTATATTTTAACATAATAACCATTTTTTTCGACTAGTGGTGTTGCAACAGCAGTGAAAATATGAGTTAAAAAATTTAGAAATGTAAATTAATATTTCCTTTGATTCTTTTAATGACACAGATAAAAACTGATGGAATTGAAATATATTTCACAGTTTATGTCATAAATGACCACACATGTAGTTTGTGGAAAGCCAATCAACCAAAACTGTCGTGTGTCCCTCTAAGTGGATTATTCTTGCCTGACTTTCATTGGATAGCATACGACAATTTAATAGTAAAAGAAAGACGAAAACGTTTTACAAATATGTGTCCATAACCATGTGATGCATAAAGAAACACGAAACATGTTTTACAAATATGTGTCCATAACCATGTGATGCATAAAGAAACACGAAACATTATTCACAAATATTTGTCTATAATCATGTGATGAATAAAGAAACACGAAACATGTTTTACAAATATGTGTCCATAACCATGTGATGCGTACATGTATACTCACTTTATCTTACTTTTACTCACAGTAACTCATTGTAACTCGCGATTACTCACAATTCAGTTTTGATGATTTACCACAGAGTTTGTAGTGCCTTTTCTATTAAGCTACTTGAAACTCCATCGTTGTATTGCATGACGTCACTGATTTTGTATAAGATCTTACTCAAACTTGGTTTCATGTGTATAATAGTTGATTCACCTTGAAGCAAGAGCAATTTATGATATCCTAAAGCAATTAACTCATTTTATTAACGATTTTTTTTTCGCACATTCCATATTGTCATTTCCCCTCATATATTCATTATATTTATTATGTGTGCTATTTGAAATATACTTTATTTTTAATATATTACAAGCTTATACTAGTAGCCATAACAATTAAACATGATATGTTTAAGATGTTTAAGCTGTTATCACATTACTACAGTTATATTGTACAAACACCTACTGTGTACCTAAGACTCTACATAAAAGACTCCGTTCGCGAAGTCCAAAATGGCCCTCGGAAAATTGTGAATTTTAAAGGCTTTATTCTTGTTTGTTTGTTATTCTTGTAACAAACACACATTTTTTGTCAATACTGTACATAATCAATGTTTAATATTCCCTGTTATTATGAATATCAGTAATATATGAAGTTTGTAAAATTTGGGTGAAAATTGAGGTCTTTTTTTTTCTTATTTAAGATATAAACATTGATAAATTATAATATATTAAAGTCATTCATGCCAATGGTGAAAACATGTGTTGGTTTTTTTATTGTAAATACTTATGCGATGTCTATTATAAAACATAAACAAATATTCTAAAGATCAACAAAACTTAAGGAATGAGGGCCAATTTTAGTTTTTCGTGATACAAGCACTTTCCTTTCCTACAATTATGAACAACTTTCTAGTTTTTGTTTTGTTTTAAATGTTGTACCTATAACTAAACATATTTCTTTGTTAAACAATATTATGTTTTTTAAAAAATCATTTTCCCAGGTTGACATGGACAAATGAACATCTTTAAATAAACATTGTACACGATATTTCCATATCAAATCTTTAAGAAACATACTATGATAAATAGAGTTACACTTTTGAACGAACAGCTATATAGATATATAAATACCATAATAAAGCTATGTGAAAAGTCATATTTAAGAAATTACTAACAGTTTCTATTCTAATGGTGTCATTGAAGTTTTGAAAATAATAGTAAAATATCTTAAGAATGCAAATTGATGTTTACTTTGACTTTTTTATATAAAACTGAACAAATGATATGATATTTAACTATAAAATTCCACTTTTGTCATAACAGACCACATAAACAAAAATAGAAACAGTGTTGAGTGAAAATTTGTCAAAATGAACACGTGCTTCTTTAATTGTTCTTACACCAACTCATGTAAAGCATTGTCACATTTAGACGACATCTTTGTTATTTGATACTATGTATATTTTTTTGTGTTTGTGTGGTGTTTTTATATGTATCAAGTTGTCTGTTGGACACAAGCTTTAACATACCATGTCAGAACGTTGTGACGTCATTTTTGTTATTTGATACTATGTTTGTGTTTGTGAGCTGTCTCTTATATGTATTACGTTTTCTGTTCGTGACAAGCTTTAACATGTCATGTCAAAACGTTGTGACTTCATTTTTGTTATTTGATACTATGTTTGTGTTTGTGAGGTGTCTCTTATATGTACTACGTTTTCTGTTCGAGACAAGCTTTAACATGTCATGTCAGAACGTTGTGACGTCATTTTTGTTATTTGATACTATGTTTGTGTTTGTGTGGTGTCTCTTATATGTACTACGTTTTCTGTTCGTCTCAAGCTTTAACATGTCATGTCAGAACGTTGTGACGTCATCTTTGTTATTTGATACTATGTTTGTGTCTGTGAGGTGTCTCTTATATGTACTACGTTTTCTGTTCGAGACAAGCTTAAACATGTCATGTCAGAACGTTGTGACGTGATCTTTGTTATTTGATACTATTTTTGTGTTTGTGTTGTGTCTATTATGGGTTCTACATCTCCTATTGGAAATTCGTTATTTCAATGGCCCTTTATAAAAATAATATCGTTCATTTTTTATGTATGCGTACTTGTGAACGGCCATTTTAGATTCGAATGTTAGCAATTTCATAATGTTTATAGTTATTATCACATTAACTTTGCTTTTCTTCGGTACATATATTCAATATATCATTTGAAATGAACACGCAAATTAAACTTGTGGCGAAAACTATGTGAATCTATGGAAATCTTTTTTATATGACCGATGCGTATATATCATTTTGATTCACATTACGTCTTAACCAGATGTTTCTAAATCCATTATTTATTACAAATGATTGTGCTAGAAATGGCAGAGCGAATGTTTGCTTGTGAACATTTGCTGGTGTATGAGTGACTTTTTGTGCTGGTATTTAATAATGTTATCAGCTTACATAGACTGTATATGGTATTATATATTAACAATAAACGTAATATGTGATATGTTTATAACATAAGTATAATCATTATATGTTTTGCCATCACAAATATATAACTTATATACAGTCAAAACTTTATGGGGACAAAACAGAAAAATAATGTGCTTAAGAATGGTTTCGTTTTGCTCTTATACGACTTCTGTAATGCCACATCAAGCTGTTTTTGACAGTATATTTTCGCTGTGTCTAAAAATGGTTTCCGTTAACATATCCTTGTAATTTCGCGTGTGAACTCTAAAAGCTCACTTAAGGTTTCTCCATTCGTGTATTTAAATGAAACAAATGATTATTCTCTATACCGGTAGTTTTGCAAGGCGGCAATTAAAATCAATAGTGATTAAACATATAACCGGGAAGCATAATTTTAGGGCAATGCAGTATTTTATACTTTAGTCAAGAACTGTTTTTATTTCAAAATTAAATGTCAAACAATCAGTAACTTTCCCTAACGACAATCATTTCATTACTGAAATGGAATTTCAAACTGTTTAATGTATTTTTTATTTGTTACTAAAAGAATTTTGCAGTCAACTACAAATCTAAATTAATTAATATCGATTCTAACGAACTGAAGTAACATTTAATAAGGAATTTTAGATACTTAATGGCATTTCCTTTCTCCAAAACCATATATTTAAACTAATACTGCAATATAAACACAGTTTGACTTGTTTTATTTAAACTCATTATGAACTTCAAAGCAGGTATGTATGACCTCGCTGTTTGAAGAATGGTTCAGGAGCATTAAGTATTACATCTGTCCGTACGTCCATCTGTCCGTTCATTCATTCGTCAAATTGGTAAAAGAAGAAATAAGTCTAATTATAAATCTATTGTCACAAATGAACCTAATCTGCAAAACAGTATGCTTTTCAAGTATTTTTATCCCCTTTCTAATATAAAAAAGGACATAAATGGTATGAATACATAATGAGATATTTCGATTCCATACTTTTATCATGTAGATACTGTTCAAAAATAGTGTTTAGTGAATACTACCATGTATCACGGTTACAATGTGTACTTTTAACATAGAACTGGGAAGCGTGATGTGCTTGTAAAGGTCGGCACGAGTGTTTTTGTGTTTGCACTGTACATGGGTTTATGTTAAGGAATGGGGTGGTGTTATTGTGTTTGCACTGACATGTGTTAATGTTAGGAAATAAAAGTGTGCGCTGTATATTAGTTTATGTTAAGCAAAATGGTGGTGTTTGTGTGTTTTCACTATACATCAGCTTATGCTAAGAAAAAGGGTGGTGTTTGCTCAACTTAAAATTAAGAAAATATGAAAAATCTGTATCGTCAATAATAAACAAAACTTGGTATACACTTTTAACTTTCATCGAATTTCACAATATACTAAGTTTCAAAAGTTTTGCATCTCTTTTTGAAATGACAATTTTCGAAAATGGTTAAGTTTAAAACTTATTTATTTTACTTCATTTGTGAAACAATCAATTACAACTTAGGCAAATCACACTCGAAGTCTTCCTGGTTAGAACTTGTACTAAGCATATGCGGAAAAGTGTCTTGCTTAAGGAAATCACACACAGCCGTGGCGGAGGATCGAACCCACGACCCTTCGATCATGGGTTCGGGTTTGAAAACGGTTAAAGGTTGATGAAAGATAAAATATGTATGGTTAGAGCAACATACAATTCACCTCCAGCAGGACAACGCAAGGCCCCAAACTGCGCGCGTAATACAGTAGTTCTTGACACCAATGGTATCAATGCCCTCCCTTGGCTAGCTATAAAAGTTAAAATTATGTTTGCTTAGAGCAACATTTAATTCACCTCCAGCAGGACAACGCAAGGCCCCACACTGCGCGCGTAACACAGCACTTATTGCACACCAAAAGTATCAATGCCCTCCCATGACCAGCGATGTCACCAGATCTGGCTCCCACTTAGCATTAAATAGGACATAATCGGTCAGAGGTTTCGACGTCTACCGGTTAAACACCAGACTATAGCGCAATTGTGAGCGACACTTTTCCGAGAATGGGATCTCATACCACATCGGGATAACAGAACAGTGGTACGATCACGGTGCCTTAGCTGTATAGCCGCCAACGGGGGTCATACCTGACATTGATAAAATCTGTACTTTTGATCTGTAAGTGCGTGACGGTTTATGTCTTTACACGGATTTGATATGCCGTAAAAATGTATGTGTATTATAAAAATCGATTGATTAAATGTTGCTCTAAGCATACATAATTTTGTCTTTCATTAATATGAAATCGTTTTCGAAAAAATTGCCATTTTAAAAAGAGGTGTAAAACTTTTGAAACTCAGTCTAGTATACATGTAAGTATTCCATATCACAAACATTTGTTATACGTCATAAAAGTGTGTTAAACGTCACTAATGTATATCATACGTCATGAGTGTTGATGTGTTAAATATTATTTTTATACAATAAATGATTTTAAATAAATGAGTGTCTGTTATTTATTTTTGCTTTTCAATATTGTCGGTTTTAAATTGCGATATTTTATGCATATTTTGATATTGTATTTATTCATCATTGTGTAAAATGTGAATAGATCTGAATTAACTATTATGTCCAAGTATAATTTTCAGTATACTTGCAATAGTGAATTGATGTTTGTTTTTGGTCTCTCAGTCATGTCATTATCATTATTCAAAAAAGTACACAGAACCATTATAAAAACTATGAAACAAAAAACGGAGCAACTCACAGCAATGCGTGCATTATTGACTGTATACTGGATACTTTATCATTACCACTAACAAATATTGATGGGAGACTACAAGGACTACAAGGACAAGTAAAGTAGACATAATTACCGTCGTAATTGCGTACTCTTTTTCACTATAAACAATACAGTACACAGACGTTGATGTAAATGATATATATGATGTAACGAAGTGTTATAAGCAAAGCAGCAACTCAAAGCAATGCATATCTAAGATATAGCCCTGTATAGTGACTATTTCTTATAACCACTGATAAGTAATGACCTTTAGGAAGAAACAGCTGATAGGATACACAGAACAATATTATTACACTAGATATTCTATTGAGAAATGATTTTGTAGCACCATGCTCACTTCTTGTTTATTATCATCAGTATCATCTGTACCATAAGTATTAGAATACCAAAGCTGCTGTGAATGATTAGTAGTATTATGAAACACTGTATAGGGAGCAACAAAATACAAATACAGAGGTATTTTAATGGATTTTTTTTTTGCGTTAACTAATTAAAGCAAGTTGTTCTAATCATGTGACAAATGGCATATAATACAAACAAATGAAATTCGACAGTTACTGTCATCAAAATCATGAAAAACTTCCATAGAACACAGTGTGTGTGTGTGTGTGTGTGTGTGTGTGTGTGTGTGTGTGTGTGTGTGTGTGTGTGGTTGTTCGCTGAAATTTGGCTTGTTGTTTAATAATTTCACTAATGACATTTTTGCTTATGACTGGCCCCCGGGCGGTGACCCCCATTATCACGTCATCTTAGATGTGACGACGGGGATTGAGCGAGGTCGTGTGCCAAATTTAAACTTCCCAGTAGCGGCTTGGATATTGGCTGTTCTAGTGTGGTGACTGAAGTTGTAATGTAACTCCTTATTTATGTTAAATAATATCATTTTGATTATTTCACATATCTATCATGTGGATCTATCATGTAGGTGCTGTTGTTTTGGGGCGTTTCAATGTTGCGTCTCGTGTTGGACATTTAGTTTATTATTTTGTGCATATTGATGATAAACCATATAAACAGTTAGAGTCAATGTCCACGACCATACCGAATGTTAAGCTGCAAAGTACGAGCTACTCTCAACAAATATTGGTTAAGTATTCTGTTTTCATATAGGTACATGAAAATTAAAATACAGTTAACTGCTGTTGCAATCGCTCTAATTTATACGCCATGACCGAAATATATTTTTTTTTGGTCCGACAGTTAATTGTATTATGTTAATTACTCGTATCTCAAAGTGTTTATCACAGACTGTTAGTTAATATGATAGTGAGGAGCGACAATAAATTAAACCAAAACTTTTTTATAATTTTAAATCTAGATATTGATGCAAATAGCTTATTTCCAAAAGTTTTTGTTCCAACAAAGTTTAGGTTAGAAATGATTTAGGCCAAGCCACTGAATGCATATAAATGTATATTATATACGTGTTTTTGAATGTGCGCGTGTACGTGCCACTTGCATAAAGGAATATTATGGTATGATTACATAATTATCCACCGTCCGGTTTAATGATGTGGCAACGACGGAAGAGCGAGGTTTGGTGTGCCTGTTTTATTTAATTCCCAGATGATGGTTATACCAATGACAGTTCAAGGGCATTGGATCCTGACATCATTGAATCCGTCAGATTTGTTGCCATCTTATTATGGTATTGCTGTGGTTACGTCTTGTGGATGCAACTTCCACTGCAATGTTTTATTCATTGTATTTGCTATGTGTCAGTTCCTCTGCGACCATAGTCATGTTTCAAAATAACTTATGGCTCAATGCTGGAGTAGTGGATTTAAGGTCAGCTGATTCAAAAGCCGCATGTGCTAACGTTTGCCAATTACCTGCGAAAGAACCGTGGTTAGTTGTTAGAAAAAATACAATAGTATCCAGTCTAAAAGTTAATATTACTTGAGAATATGATTAAGTTTACACAGGAAAAAATGCCACGCATGTTAGATGTACGTTTAACGTAAATTTAACAAACGTGCCAAAACGTACGATCCTCGTGTAAACAGTATTAAGCTCGTTTACATATGTTTCTGCCGTGAGTTTAGCGTATGTTTGACATATGTTTAACGTATGGTTAAAACGTAAGTTATACATAGAAATAGTACCACGCATATTAAACATATGTATAAAGTTTTCATGGAAATAGAACCACGCGCGTTAAACATATGTTTAACGATGTTTTTCATGGAAATAGTACCACGCGTTCTAATCATTTGTTTAACGTATGTTTAACATACGTTCGAATACGTACATTTTTAATGGAAATAGTACCGTGTATGTTTAACATATATTACGTAGCATTTTTACATGTGTAGACATCTGTATTATCAATGAAGTACTCTATAGAAATAACCAACACAATAACCAGTGATTTTAATTATTAAAGAATACATCTGAGTTTTTTGATACAGTAATCATTGTAATGTTGGATATGTGAGAAAGACGTCATTATTGAATGTGCTTAGCTGGAACTGCCGAACAATGTTTTCTAATTGAAGTTTTAATGGACTGTCTGGATACTCTTGTGTTGTTCAGAGTCTATGGAGAGGCAATAGAGAATTGTATTGATCGTATGATCATTGTAGCTACGATCGTACTTCAGGCAAACGGTACAAACTACAAAACCAGGCTGATACATTTTCATAATGGTTAGAAACAAATTTGCCATAGGACGATCTAGTATTTACTGAATACGCTGAAGGACTGAGACAGAGACAAGAAAGAGTTTTGTTGTTGTCTGTGCTGTGGCATTGTCGGGATCGTAACAACAATCATCAATCTCGCATAGTACGTCATTGCTATCGCTTAACCACCACAACAGATAGGTGAGTTCGTTTAGGGTTACGATGGGGGAATAGCGCCGATGTTAGGGTTGAAGTTACCCTGTTTAATTTATATCACTGATCTGTCCAATGCAGTGAATCTGATTGTTTTAATGGTATTTGTAATGTCTATTTTTAATTTTTAAATATTTCTTTTTATATTATTTTTTCGTGGCTTCAACTTAATATAAACAACATTATATGTTAATTTTTTATTTAAGAATCAATATAGCTTTTTTTTAAATATATATATAAAATGAGTTGGGGCAGACGGAAGAAGTGGTAAGGAAGGAACCAATGGCAGATATACATATTTGGTATACGAGCTATTTAGTCTTTAGTAAATTAAAGTTTTCCCCATTTCCTTTCATGTTTTCCTATTTTATCTTTTTAAATTGGTATATGTTTTAAACGATTTATAAAAAGATGGGAAAGAAAGATTTGTTTTTGCATACTTACTTTTTAAATATAATACATGTGTCATTGATCAAAATACAATTAATCACATCTGCATTATAACTTGGCTTAGTTATTCCAAATGATAAGGTGGCCAAGTTTTTGTTTATTTTCTTAAGAAAATATGATATAAATCTGTCTATACATCTCACTCGTAAATTGACATTCCCAACCTTGATTAAAATCAGTTCACATTTGTGATTTCAATTTCCTTTTTATAAATATAGATATTTATCACTTTTAATGATTTACGCGAAAATACAATGATAACAAATGGTTTATTGAACAGTAAAAATAACAAGCATTTAATAAAAAATACATCAAGTGATATTTTGATGACATAACTTATATCAAATTGATGAAAATTCCATACTTGATGCATAAATATACAAGAAAAGTATTTTTAATAAAAAAATATTAATTGTTTAGTAACCTGAATATATAGTATTAATATAATCATAGTAAAATACAATAACAGTCAAACATGTATAAGTGGTTACCTCTATTAAGCAAACACTTGTCTTAAGCTGCCACATTAGCTATTTCCCATTTCTATGCTTCTTTGAGATTATTAACCTGTATTGAGCAACAACCTGTCCATTTTTGCTCCTTCCTTTGAACGGCTGCTTAATTAAGACAGGTTTGACTGTATATTTCATGCTACTGGCTCAATTAAATTTATTTCATTCATACACACACATATATATATAAAGATATAAAATAGTTAAAGATTTCATCATTCAATAGTCTCATCTATAGCATGCACACGTCACTATAATAGTACTTACTTAGAAATGTTGAGTTTTGGTTTAATTTTTTTTTAATTCGATTGTGAAGCAAGTTATTACATCTCAGACAGACCACGCTCGAAGTCATCCCGGGTAGACTCATTACTAAGCATATGCGGACCGAGATGTTTGATCAATGACAATAAGACTGTAGCGTGGTTTAGTGGTAGAGCGTCCGCCTCGCATGTAGAAGGTCGTGGGTTCGATCCTCGGCGGTGTCATACCTAAAACTTTAAAAATGGTACTAGAAGCTTCCTCGCTTGACACTCAGCATTTAGAGGAGAGTTCTAGGTCTGGATCGCCCGGTGTCAGTATAATGTTACTGGGTGGGGTATCATACTATGTGTCTGCGGCATGATACTCCAGTGAGACAGCGCTTAGAATATTGTCTCAAGGAGACACAGTCGCAATATGACTGGAATTGTTAAAAGCGACGCTAAACACCATACAACAACACTCAAGGACATTAAGGACGCAAGCTTTAGCGCTTGAACATTAGTCTATATTGTAGTTTTATTTACGATGACAAACTGCTTCTAAGTATGCCAACATTAGTTGTTGTTCGAGTGAGAACAATTGCATCAGATGATACTATTACAAGTTCTGTCATAGACAAAAAAGCAAGGATGACATACATAAAGTTGTGATTTAAATGACAATATCTTCTTTCTTCTTTGGCTCTCTGGTCTTAACAACAAACGGCAGCATGACAATAAGCCCATCTTTACATATAATAAATGGTTAAAGCTTAGCAATTATTCATACCTTAAAAGGCTGCTTTATAAACCAAAGATCTCTGATGGAATTCGTTTTATCTGGCCATCTATACGAGTCTGACTCGTATTGTTATTTGATACAATATAACTATAAAGATTTAGGTGAGTTTTCAATTATGTAATTCTTTTTTTTGACAGACCATTTCGAGAAAATAGAACCAGGACGCCAGCTGACGACTTTACGCCATACATCGCGGTTACGTGTCTGTATAACCGATGATGTTATGCACAAATTATACAATTTCTGTCAGAACGAGACATGAATAGGGTTTGCTATTAATGTATTGTAATGTTTAATAACTCTTTTACATTAAGGAATATATAGTTTAGATTAAGTCAATCCGTAATGTAACAATGTCCAAGGCGAACTAAATCAGTCCATTGATACTGCTGTCACATGTAAATGGTCAACCCAAATTTCTATAGTCGATGTCATTGACGCACATACACCAATAATAATAATACGTTAAAAAAACAGTTTATTTGCTAATTTATGTATAGTTCTATAAACTATTTTGATAAGTATAGTTTTAAAATGTTTACTACATTGTGAGATTTTTCCAACAAATATTTTAAAAGTAATATGATTATAGCCGTAACTGTTTCGTTTCCCATCTCTCAAAGAAAAGTTAGTTAGTTTATATTGGCTCGATTGCTTTGAATGAAAGCTTAGAGCTGATATGAACCGGTTCTGAGTCCGCTTCCTGGGTAGAACCAGTACTGAGTGTTGTTTTATGAGAGGCATTGGGTCGAGCTGGGGATCGAACCCGCATCCTCTGGCGTGAGCGGCCAACACTCTAGCCATTACACTACCGCCTCCGCTTTAAGTTAGTTCATATTTGCTTTTATAATTTGTTTTTAAATGAAACAGTAAAATTTACATTTATATGCCCAAATGCTGCTGTACTGCTATACTAGTATACTGGTATTTCTGTAACGTTACAGCAGTATAGCAGAACATTATTCTTGTGTCTTTATTATCATTATCGTTGCTGTTGTTGTTGTTGTTGTTGTTGTTGTTGTTGTTGTTGTTGTTGTTGTTTACGTTGTTATTGCTGCTGCTGCTGCTGCTGCTGCTGCTGCTGCTGATGATGATGATGATGATGATGATGATGATGATGATGATGATGATGATTGTGATTACTACTGGAATGTTCTGATCCATTGTAACATTACTACAGCAGTACAACCGTCGAGTATTAGCCAGAAAGGAAGTCAGCAGTACAGAAATATCGCTCATGCTGTTTTTGTTGTTTTTGATGCTGTAAGGGCTTTATTTAACGAAAGTTAAAAACAGCTGATTGCTACAGCAGTATACATTTTATATGAACTCCCCTGCGCTCTGTTTATAGATGTAATATAATGTTATTTTACAGTGTTTTGTACAATATCGGAATATATTGTACGATTTTGTATTGTGTTGAAAATCATATTGGACGAGACGTGGGAAATCGGCAGAGCCTCTTCTCCGCCGAAACCGTTATCCATCGAACGGAATTTTCTATTCAAACCTCAGAAACATGTAAGATTTCTACAATCTCACCCTAGGGCCTATACATAATTTTCAAGATGTGACGTTGGAATCAGCTATGACGTAACATATAAATATATGAAGACGTAAATCATATAATTTAATGGCTTACAAGCGACAAAATTTCTATATCTCAAACGCATAAAATATATTTATAATCAAGCACAGAAGCTCTACATAGAAACAATCACCACAAACTGTAACACACGTACTAGACCATGCGCAACCATTACATAGACATAAAACACAATGAACGTGCTGGCAATATATCAATTCTAAATCAATAGTTGAGTTTCCTTGATCATTTTGCGTAACTGGGAAAGTCTAAACATACATTAAGGGAATTGATGATTCGTCAACACCAGTGTATGTTTAATGTTGCACTCGGTGTTTATCTCGCAAGGCCGTGTAAGGTTGTTTGTTTATAAAGTAATGTGTCTGGCAACTAGGCTAAGTGACTTGTCAATACTGACTGTGGGGTAATGAACGCTGTGTTTTTATTAACCATGAATATACATTTCAAGTGGCTGTCATGATAAGATAACGTTAAAGTTGTCATTAGTGTAGTTATTTTTTTCTGAGATAAAAATTGTGTTTTATTTAATTATATCGGTAATTGGTTATTTTTAGCTGTTCCGGATTCTACAAAGTTTGATAAATATGCAGATCGCAGTTTAATTGTCCATTACAGTCCAGTCAGCCACACTAGAAAGGTCTCAAGACTTCTCCAATTAAGCTTCAATATGAATGAGCAGGCAAAAATGGGTATATTGAATGAATATACAATAATTTGATTCATTATAGTTCACATGCAACAGGTCCATTAATAGTATATGATTTTTTAAGTATTATTTTCATTTCTCGCGTGTTGAAATAATACTGAATGTGATTCTTTTAATATAAATAAAGTTTTTACATTGAAACATCCTTTTTATGACCACTTGTATTTTTTTAATGGAAACAACTATAATGAAGAAGCTCTGCTTTAAGATATTGATATTGTATTTACATTATTTTATTGCTGTTGTATTTACATTATTTTATTGCTGTTGTATTTACTTTATTTTATTGCTGTTGTATTTACATTATTTTATTGCTATTGTATTTACATTAGGCCCTATTTTACATTATTTTATTGCCATTGTGATTACATTATTTTATTGCTATTGTATTCACATTAGGCCCTATTTTACTTTATTTTATTGCCATTGTATTTACATTATTTTATTGCTATTGTATTTACATTAGGCCCTATTTTACAATATTTTATTGCTATTGTATAATTTTTATGTTATTGCCATTGTATATACATTATGTTATTGCTATTGTATTTACATTATTTTATACTTTTTTATTGCTATTGTATAAACATTATGTTATTGCTATTGTATTTACATTATTTTAGGCGGAGGGGTGTCAGTCACTATTTGATCGTTCGCCACATGATTTAAGATAAATTGCTTATTAAAGTTGAATTTTAGCAAGTCTTAGTGCAACAATATTTAAGAGTTGTTGCTGAATTGAGTTTAAAAAAGCATACTTTATATTACAACACGTTCACACAAAAAGCTTTCTTAATCGTATTCACAGTAACACGTTGATGCTATTCTATAACTTATAGAAATATTTATATTCTTCATTTGCAATATGAATTAACCCATGCATTATTTACCTGAATTTAGTTATAATGGAATGTCTTGCAAATTGCAAAATCAAACACTATAAATTTAAGGTCATATGATTTAGTTGGTTTTTTTTCGTATTATCTATCATCTCAGTAATGAACATCTAAATGAAAAACTTCTTGCCCAACGATATACGCAGCATTTAAATGATACACTCACACTGGCAACACAACCACAGGCAATACATAGATAACGTACAATACAAACATACATACAGAAGAAGTGACGTTTCTGGTCGCTACACTTAAATGGTTAGAAATAATATTACTAGCACAGCAGTAAAACAATACGGTATCTAATATGACCAGTGTGCTTGTGTAACAGTTATGAACATTGTATCAGTTTCTCAACCAAACAGAGCGACTGTGTTGTAAACTCATCATTAACTGATCATTAATAGCCATCGCATTTTAAAGTGTATCTTATGAGTGAGTTTCACTTTACTAGAGGTAACTTCCATTTTTATTATCTAATGTGTAGTTTAAGTTTCAATCGGATATCCTTGGTCTTAACGGAAGAAATATAATGAAACAAACATGGCGACTAGTGGAATGCTTTGATTTTGAAGAAATGAACTGATATTATGTTGTTATTATATAGAATAGAATATGTTTATATTGTTTCTTAAATTCCAATATAATTGTGATAGAAAACGAATACCATGTATTTTTCAATTGTTCTAAGTATACTCATGTTTGAGAAACACATCTGTATAATTGGTATATAGGACATTCAGAACAAACATATGTTTATCGATAGCTTCAAAGCGAGAATCCAGAGACTATTTACTTTTAGGTATAAAATTATTCACACATGAGAGTGTATATTAATATTTTTTGGACTAAAATGTCTTTTAAATATAGTTGTTTGATTTTATGTTGGATGATATTTTGTCATCATTGAGTATTTTGAAATAAACAAGATAGCATTCAAAATAGCCAACAGTTTGCTAGAAAAGCAATATTTGGATGAGAATTACTATAAGGTATGCCATTATTCATACAAAAAGACTCTTTTGATGTGTTTGATGTTTAAGTGACAAACTGAGATGAAATTTTGTCATAATTGGGCATTTCGAAATAAACAAGATGGTGCCCAAATTTGTTCGAAATGCAGGATTTAGTTGGAAATTATTATTATGAGGTATAAAATTATTCATACAT
The DNA here is from genome assembly GCA_029582155.1 of Panopea generosa. Taxonomy (NCBI): domain Eukaryota; kingdom Metazoa; phylum Mollusca; class Bivalvia; order Adapedonta; family Hiatellidae; genus Panopea; species Panopea generosa. The sequence goes on from CM055895.1 coordinate 22,280,455, forward strand.
GAGAGTGTATAGCAATATTTGTTTTTGCTAAAATGATAGTCTATATATAGTGCTTTGATTTTACGTTGGGTGATATTTTGTCATCATTGAGTATTTTGAAATAAACAAGATGGCATCCAAATTGACCGCAAATTTGCTAGCAATGCAATATTTAGATGGAAATTACTATTAGGTATAAAACTATTTATACTAAAGGATATGCTTGATGTGTTTGGTGTTTAGGTGTCAAAAATACTTACAAATAAAAGCATGTGGCCTTTAATATGACGGCAATTTTCCGAAAGAAGTTTGATTTGTTTGAATAGTAAGCGTCATTTTATGCCATCGGGTGTTAACACTTGATCATCGTCATTTATTTTGCAGGAGCAAATAATAGCTCTTTTGGAATTGTCTTAGGAAAGTGCTTTGGTATGCTTGGAGGGTCAAACTCCAATTTTATTAAATACCCAAGCCTCATATTTCTAAGACTATTCCTTTTCCTATGCCATAATACCTTGTCACGTAATCGCAACCAGACGGCCCATGGTTATTATACTCATGTCTACATTTCCTTAACAGGTGATCCCCTCAGCACAGATATATTAGGGTTTCTTGAAGATAACGATAAAATTAAAGTACAAATACATCAGTATCACTTGAAATTGCTGTTATACATGCTGTTTGGTTTATCTGCTGCTATGATCACTTGTGCAAGGATATTATCTGCCTCCTCATGTGTGATTATAATGTCATCCCTTTTAATAACCTATTATTATTCATCTCAACTGGTATGTCGTTTTTCTCCGGTACATGTAACAACAAGTTCACGAACGTGTGTATGTCTTTTGCGGTACTATATGATTGCTATCATTTGCCTTTTCCTTCCCGTTAAAACTATTTTCTGAGCTGAAATTGGCATGTTAAGGTTAAGTTGGTGTATCCTGAATGTCTGTGTTTTCTCTAATAGAGCATGTGATATGTGTGTAGTGAATTGCGAATATATGTTAAAAATTAGGTACACATCTAAGTTTCTACGTTAGACCTAAAAGTTCTCAAAATAATCTTTCCAAGTGTCATCTATTGGCCATTACAGAACAGCACACTTGTCTATGAATATGCTTAGTTGTCTGTTAGTTGTCCCACCAATCCTTCTTTCTGAAATAATGCCATTTATATTGCGATACCGAGATCTTCTGTATAAATGAACAATGATTTCGGTACTGAAACTAGTTGATGAACTAGACTTTAGGTTTATAATATCTATATCACGTGAATTTGTCTGCAATCCTATAACTCTTGTGTATACCAGAGTCGTATCAAATAATTTAGGATCTTCTGCTTTTATTTGTCTCTTTGAGACAGCATAAAATATGTCTCAACAGTTTACGAAATCATTTGATGGAGCTATCTGTCCAACTCTTGTTTATTTGCTTACTACCATGGGCTACTACATTATCAGCATTTACTGTCTCTGGAGCTATTTTACCGCTGACAATGTATACATAATATAATATGATTGTATAGTTAAGATTAGTCGCGTTGTTCAATACATATTTATTATCGTCCTTGGATATGTCTTTGCATCAATCGTCATTGGTGCTCATACTTGACAAAATATCTTCAACTCTACTGCAAACATGCAAATTCAATCCCTATATTTCCAGTCATTCTGGCTTCAAATAATTCCAAGTATTCCCCTCTTATCATGCCTATATCTCATTAACATAGTTAAACTTATGAAAGACTGGGTTAGCACGACTGCAACGAAAATTCGATGCTCATGTGAATCGCTTTCGAGTCCTTTTTTGTGGTTTTGTGGGTAGAACAAGGACTGTGTATTGTTTTTAGGGACATCCTGTGTCGAGCATTTTTGAAGGGCATTAAATCGGGCGTTTTTGTTGTTCTTTTTTTTTTTTTTTTTTTTTATTTGTGGGGTGGGGGCATCGAGTCGAACGTTTTTGATGGGACATCAAGTCGAGCGTTGTTGAGGGGCATCGAGTCGAACGTTTTGAGGGGCATCGTGTAGAATGTGTTTGATGGGCATCGAGTCGAACGTGGAAGCGAACCCGCGATCTCAGACGGAAGCGGTTAACACTCACGAACAATACAGTAGGACACAGTGCGCTATAAAGTTGAGCATACCAGTTATTTAAATATTTGAAAATGAGAGTTGTATTGATACAGGATGACGTCAGACTGAATGGAAGTAGAACCATTGCCTTTCCCCAAATACTAGCATAGTTTCTCACACCACAACGTTTTAGGATATATGTTTTATAGAACCATTAAAAACAAAAATTGAGAGTCCATTCATGAACCAGCTGGATCAACTGTACATTTATATAAATATTTAATGATCATGTTTGTAATCAAGTCGTCGCTGAATTACCATAATAATTGATGTCTGAGTGTGATCTGGAGTCAGACAAGATGACATAGATATGCTGTTATCAGTATGACATTGATGGAAAATTGATGTGTGATCTGGAATCAGACAAGATGACATAGATATGCCGTTATCAGTATGACATTGATGGGAGATTGATGTGTGAACTGGAGTCAGACAAGATGACATAGATATGCCGTTATCAGTATGACATTGATGGGAGATTGATGTGTGAACTGGAGTCAGACAAGATGACATAGATATGCCGTTATCAGTATGACATGTATGTGAGATTGATGTGTGGTCTGGAGTCAGACAAGATGACATAGATATGCCGTTATCAGTATGACATTGATGTGAGATTGATGTGTGGTCTGGAGTCATACAAGAGGACATAGATATGCCGTTATCAGTATGACATTGATGTGAGATTGATGTGTGATCTGGAGTCATACAAGATGACATAGATATGCCGTTATCAGTATGACATTGATGTGAGATTGATGTGTGATCTGGAGTCATACAAGATGACATAGATATGCCGTTATCAGTATGACATTGATGGAAGATTGATGTGTGATCTGGAATCAGACAAGATGACATAGATATGCCGTTATCAGTATGACATTGATGGGAGATTGATGTGTGAACTGGAGTCAGACAAGATGACATAGATATGCCGTTATCAGTATGACATGTATGTGAGATTGATGTGTGATCTGGAGTCATACAAGATGACATAGATATGCCGTTATCAGTATGACATTGATGGGAGATTGATGTGTGAACTTGAGTCAGACAAGATGACATAGATATGCCGTTATCAGTATGACATTGATGGGAGATTGATGTGTGAACTGGAGTCAGACAAGATGACATAGATATGCCGTTATCAGTATGACATTGATGGGAGATTGATGTGTGAACTGGAGTCAGACAAGATGACATAGATATGCCGTTATCAGTATGACATTGATGGGAGATTGATGTGTGAACTGGAGTCAGACAAGATGACATAGATATGCCGTTATCAGTATGACATGTATGTGAGATTGATGTGTGGTCTGGAGTCAGACAAGATGACATAGATATGCCGTTATCAGTATGACATTGATGTGAGATTGATGTGTGGTCTGGGGTCAGACAAGATGACATAGATATGCCGTTATCAGTATGACATTGATGTGAGATTGATGTGTGGTCTGGAGTCATACAAGAGGACATAGATATGCCGTTATCAGTATGACATTGATGTTAGATTGATGTGTGATCTGGAGTCATACAAGATGACATAGATATGCCGTTATCAGTATGACATTGATGGAAGATTGATGATAGTCGTGTTATATTTATCAACTTCATCATCTGTCTTTATAAAGAAATACTTCAACTTAATAAAATTAACTTTAACCAAGAATTGTCTTGATAAATATAAATAAATAATTCCTATTTTGTCTGATGTATGCTATTAATGAAGCTAATCTGTGTCTGTTTATGTAAATGAGATGTGCTGTAGATGAAACAAGTGCCTTTATACAAACGTGCGTTCTGTCTTCTTGTTAATATGAATAGGTTCACCTGAATAATAAACAAAGCATGTGTTGTTTATTTTGTTTTTTCATCATTTTTATATCAGAAATCGAAAGCCTATGCATATAATGTAACATGTAATAAACTACCCCTACAAAGTCAAAAGAAGAATAGCGAGTTTACGACTACAGTTCACTTCATCAACTACATTTCGCACTTTATATTACATGTTGGACTTTATTTTCCATTTGGATAGTTAGTCTCTGTCTTATTCGTTAGACACTTAGTCTGTAGAACGAACCCAGCTCTCCCTATTGGGTTCGTTAACTAGCAATTGTTACGAGCACGCTGATTGGTCAGTTGCTTCATGGAACGTTTGAATGATGTCAAAGTTTAGTAATCGTTCAATTGCTATGAATTGTGGGACAGGCATAGAATTACCTGCTTTTTCCATTGATGGTTAATAGACCTGATTCGTGAGAGGTCAGGTTCTTGGTCAGACTAGTAAGACACTTGACTATATATTATATATTAATCAATGAAGTCATTTTAAATATCTGTTTTCAAGTTTTCAAGATTGTTTAATCGATACGAACATTTTACAGTTTCTAAAACTTAAATTACACTTATTTAAACATAATGAAAATTCCATTGCTTGATCTCGATTTTCAACTACGAGATTCAAGATGACGATGTATGAGGGTCACAGATTCATAGTCTATGTATATTCAAGGAGTTAATCACCAATCAGAAAGTATGAACTAATGATTGAATATTTAGCGTCATTTTCATGTCACCGTGGGCTAACAGACGTTCAGTTATCTCACCACTGTTTCCTTGGATCCTGAAAAGTTAACCAGTTCTCGAGCACACCCACAACTACACAAGTAATTGATAACTTCCCCACTTGAATCAGCGGTGAGAGACGAATGATTACAATGTCGTATTTCAATCATCACGGAGTGTTGCCGGGCGGGGATTCGAACTCACGACCTTCGGATTGATAGCCAGACGCTAATCGGAAGTACTCTTCACAACCAAACATTTAAATATAGTTAAATACTCTTCACAGCCAAACATTTAATGTAGCAAAATACTCTTCACAGCCAAACATTTAAATGTAGTAAAATACTCTTCACAGCCAAACATTTAAATGTAGTTGAACACTCTTCACAACCAAACATTTAAATGTAGTTAAATATTCTCCATAGCCAAACATTTAAATGTATTAAAATACTCTCCATAGCCAAACATTTAAATGTAGTAAAATACTCTTCACAGCCAAACATTTAAATGTAGTAAAACACTCTTCACAGCCAAACATTTAATGTAGTTAAATACTCTCCATAGCCAAACATTTAAATGTAGTTAAATACTCTCCATAGCCAAACATTTAAATGTAGTAAAATACTCTTCACAGCCAAACATTTAAATGTAGTAAAACACTCTTCACAGCCAAACATTTAATGTAGTTAAATACTCTCCATAGCAAAACATTTAAATGTAGTCAAATACTCATCATAGACAAACATTTAAATGTAGTTAAACACTCTTCACAACCAAAAAATTAAATGTAGTTATATACTCTCCATAGCCAAACATTTAAATGTAGTAAAATACTCTCCATAGCCAAACATTAAAATGTAGTTAAATGCTCTCCACAGCCAAACATTTAAATGTAGTAAAATACTCTCCACAGCAAAACATTTTGGTTGTAGTTAAATACTCTTAACAGCCAAACATTTAAATGTAGTAAAATACTCGCCATAGTCAAACATTTAAATGTAATGAAATACTCTCCAAAGCCAAACATTTGATTGTAGTTAAAAACTCTCCACAGCCAAACATTTAAATGTAGTAAAATACTTGCCATAGCCAAACATTTAATTGTAGTAAAATACTCGCCATAGTCAAACATTTCAATGTAATTAAAAACTCTCCAAAGCCAAACATTTGATTGTAGTAAAAAAAATCTCTCCACAGCCAAACATTTAAATAGTAAAATACTCTCCACAGCCAAACATTTAAATGTAGTTAAATACTCGCCATAGTCAAACATTTAAATGTAATGAATACTCTCCAAAGTCAAACATTTGATTGTAGTTAAATACTCTCCACAGCCAAACATTTAAATGTAGTTAAATACTGTTCGCAGCAAAACATTTAAATGTAGTTAAAAACTCGCCATAGTTAAACATTTAAATGTAGTAAAATACTCTCCATAGCCAAACATTTAAATGTAGCAAAATATTCTTCACAGCCAACCGTTTAAATGTAGTAAAATCCTCTTCATAGCCAAACATTTAAATGTAGTTAAAAACTCTCCATAGCCAAACATTTAAACGTAGTAAAATACTCTCCACATCCAAACATTTGATTGTAGTTAAAACCTTTTCATAGCTAAACATTTAAATGTAGTTAAATAATCTTCACAGCCAAACAAATAAATGTAGCAAAATATTCTCCACAACCAAACATTTAAATGTAGTTAAATACTCTCCACAGCCAAACATTTGATTGTAGTTAAATACTCGCCTTAGTTAAACATTTAAATTTAGTTAAAAACTCGCAATATCTAATAATTTAAATGTAGTTAATACTTGCAATAGCCAAACATTTAAAATTAGGTAAATACTCACCATAGACAAACATTTAAATGTAGTTAAAACATGCAATAGCCAAACATTTAAATGTAGTTTAATACTCGCCACAGCCAAACATTTAAATGTAGTTAAATACTCGCCACAGCCAAACATTTAAAAGTAGGTAAATATTCACCATACACAAACATTTAAATGTAGTTAAATACTCGCCACAACCAAACATTTAAATGTAGTTAAATACTCTTCACAACCAAACATTTAAATGAAGTTAAATACTTGACATAGCCAAACATTTAAATGTAGTTAAATACTCGCCACAGCAAAACATTTAAATGTTGTTAAATACTAGCCATAGCCAAACATTTAAATGTACTTAAATACTCGCCACAGTCAAACATTTAAATAGAGTTAAATATTCTTCACAGCCAAACATTTAAATGTAGTTAAATATTTTTCACAGCCAAACATTTAAATGGAGTTAAAAACTCGCCGTAGCCAATCATTTAAATATAGTTAAATACTCGCCGTAGCCAAACATTTAAATGAAGTTAAATACTCACCATAGCCAAACATTAAATACTCGCCATATCCAAACATTTAAATATAGTTAAATACTCGCCGTGGCCAAACATTTAAATGCAGTTAAGTACTCGCCACAGCCAAACATTTAAATGTATTAAATACTCGCCAAAGCCAAACATTTAAATGTAGTTAAATATTCTTCACAGCCAAACATTTAAATGTAGTTAAATACTCGCCACAGCCAAACATTTAAATGTAGTTAAATATTCTTCACAGCCAAACATTTAAATGTAGTTAAATACTCACCATAGCCGAACATTAAAATGTAGTTAAATACTCGCCAAAGCAAAACATTTAAATGTTGTTAAATATTCTTCACAGCCAAACATTTAAATGTAGTTAAATACTCTTCACAGCCAAACATTTAAATGTAGTTTAATACTCGCCATAGCCAAACATTTAAATGTAGTAAAATACTCGCCACAGCCAAACATTTAAATGTAGTTAAATACTCGCCACAGCCAAACATTTATATGTAGTTAAATACTCACCATAGCCAAACATTTAAATGTAATTAATTACATATAACAGCCAAACATTTAAATGTAGTTGAATACTCAACATCGCCAAACATTTAAATGTAGTTAAATACTCGCCATAGCTAAACATTTAAATGAAGTTAAATATTCTTCACAGCCAAACATTTAAATGTTGTTAAATACTCTTCACAGCCAAACACTTAAATGTAGTTTAATACTCGCCATAGCCAAACATTTAATTGTAGTAAAATACTCGCCACAGCCAAACATTTAAATGTGGTTTAATACTCGCTACAGCCAAACATTTAAATGAAGTTAAATACTCACCATAGCCAAACATTTAAATGTAATCAATTACTTACAACAGCCAAACATTTAAATGTAGTTGAATACTCACCATAGCCAAACATTTAAATGTAGTTAAATACTCGCCATAGCTAAACATTTAAATGTAGTTAATTACTCACCACAGCCAAACTTTTAAATGTAGTTAAATACTCGCCAAAGCCAAACATTTAAATTAAGTTAAATATTCTTCACAGCCAAACATTTAAATGTAGTTAAATACTCTTCACAGCCAAACATTTAAATGTAGTAAAATACTCGCCACAGCCAAACATTTAAATGTAGTTAAATACTCGCCACAGCCAAACATTTAAATGTAGTTAAATACTCGCCGTAGCCAAACATTTAAATGTAGCTAATTACCTACCACAGCCAAACATTTAAATGTAGTTAAATACTCGCCATAGCTAAACATTTAAATGTAGTTAAATACTCATTATAGCCAAACATTTAAATGTAGTTAAATACTCGCCATAGCTAAACATTTAAATGTAGTTTATTATTCACCACAGCCAAACATTTAAATGTAGTTAAATACTCGCCGTAGCCAAACATTTAAATGTAGTTAAATACTCACCACAGCCAAACATTTAGATGTAGTTAAGTACTCGCCATAGGCAAACATTTAAATGTAGTTAAATACTCACCATAGCCAAACATTTAAATGAAGTTAAATACTCGCCATAGCTAAACATTTAAAAGTAGTTAATTACTCCCCACAGCCAAACATTTAAATGTAGTTAAATACTCACCACAGCCGAAAATTTAAATGTTGTTAAATACTCGCCATAGCCAAACATTTAAATGTTGTTAAATACTCGCCATAGCCAAACATTTTAATGTACTTAAATACTCGCCACAGCCAAACATATCAATGGAGTTAAATAAAACATTTAAATGTTGTTAAATACTCGCCATAGCCAAACATTTAAATGTTGTTAAATACTCGCCATAGCCAAACATTTAAATGGAGTTAAATATTCTTCACAGCCAAACATTTAAATGCAGTTAAATATTCTTCACAGCCAAACATTTAAATGGAGTTAAAAACTCGCCGTAGCCAATCATTTAAATATAGTTAAATACTTGCCGTAGCCAAACATTTAAATGCAGTTAAATACTCATCATAGCCAAACATTAAATACTCGCCATATCCAAACATTTAAAAATAGTTAAATACTCGCCGTGGCCAAACATTTAAATGCGGTTAAGTACTCGCCACAGCCAAACATTTAAATGTAGTTAAATACTCGCCAAAGCCAAACATTTAAATGTAGTTAAATATTCTTCACAGCCAAACATTTAAGTGTAGTTAAATACTCGCCACAGCCAAACATTTAAATGTAGTTAAATATTCTTCACAGCCAAACATTTAAATGTAGTTAAATACTCGCCGTAGCCAAACATTTAAATGTAGCTAATTACCTACCACAGCCAAACATTTAAATGTAGTTAAATACTCGCCATAGCTAAACATTTAAATGTAGTTAAATACTCATTATAGCCAAACATTTAAATGTAGTTAAATACTCGCCATAGCTAAACATTTAAATGTAGTTTATTATTCACCACAGCCAAACATTTAAATGTAGTTAAATACTCGCCGTAGCCAAACATTTAAATGTAGTTAAATACTCACCACAGCCAAACATTTAGATGTAGTTAAGTACTCGCCATAGGCAAACATTTAAATGTAGTTAAATACTCACCATAGCCAAACATTTAAATGAAGTTAAATACTCGCCATAGCTAAACATTTAAAAGTAGTTAATTACTCCCCACAGCCAAACATTTAAATGTAGTTAAATACTCACCACAGCCGAAAATTTAAATGTTGTTAAATACTCGCCATAGCCAAACATTTAAATGTTGTTAAATACTCGCCATAGCCAAACATTTTAATGTACTTAAATACTCGCCACAGCCAAACATATCAATGGAGTTAAATAAAACATTTAAATGTTGTTAAATACTCGCCATAGCCAAACATTTAAATGTTGTTAAATACTCGCCATAGCCAAACATTTAAATGGAGTTAAATATTCTTCACAGCCAAACATTTAAATGCAGTTAAATATTCTTCACAGCCAAACATTTAAATGGAGTTAAAAACTCGCCGTAGCCAATCATTTAAATATAGTTAAATACTCGCCGTAGCCAAACATTTAAATGCAGTTAAATACTCATCATAGCCAAACATTAAATACTCGCCATATCCAAACATTTAAAAATAGTTAAATACTCGCCGTGGCCAAACATTTAAATGCGGTTAAGTACTCGCCACAGCCAAACATTTAAATGTAGTTAAATACTCGCCAAAGCCAAAAATTTAAATGTAGTTAAATATTCTTCACAGCCAAACATTTAAGTGTAGTTAAATACTCGCCACAGCCAAACATTTAAATGTAGTTAAATATTCTTCACAGCCAAACATTTAAATGTAGTTAAATACTCACCATAGCCAAACATTTAAATGTAGTTAAATACTCGCCAAAGCAAAACATTTAAATGTAGTTAAATACTCACCACAGCCAAACATTTAGATGTTGTTAAATACTCTTCACAGCCAAACACTTAAATGTAGTTTAATACTCGCCATAGCCAAACATTTAATTGTAGTAAAATACTCGCCACAGCCAAACATTTAAATGTGGTTTAATACTCGCTACAGCCAAACATTTAAATGTAGTTAAATACTCACCATAGCCAAACATTTAAATGTAATCAATTACTTACAACAGCCAAACATTTAAATGTAGTTAAATGCTCACCACAGCCAAACATTTAGATGTAGTTAAATACTCGCCATAGGCAAACATTTAAATGTAGTTAAATACTCACCATAGCCAAACATTTAAATGAAGTTAAATACTCGCCATAGCTAAACATTTAAAAGTAGTTAATTACTCCCCACAGCCAAACATTTAAATGTAGTTAAATACTCACCACAGCCAAAAATTTAAATGTTGTTAAATACTCGCCATAGCCAAACATTTAAATGTTGTTAAATACTCGCCATAGCCAAACATTTTAATGTACTTAAATACTCGCCACAGCCAAATATATAAATTGAGTTAAATAAAACATTTAAATGTTGTTAAATACTCGCCATAGCCAAACATTTAAATATTGTTAAATACTCGCCATAGCCAAACATTTAAATGGAGTTAAATATTCTTCACAGCCAAACATTTAAATGTAGTTAAATATTCTTCACAACCAAACATTTAAATGGAGTTAAAAACTCGCCGTAGCCAATCATTTAAATATAGTTAAATACTCGCCGTAGCCAAACATCTAAATGCAGTTAAATACTCACCATAGCCAAACATTAAATACTCGCCATATCCAAACATTTAAAAATAGTTAAATACTCGCCGTGGCCAAACATTTAAATGCGGTTAAGTACTCGCCACAGCCAAACATTTAAATGTAGTTAAATACTCGCCCAAGCCAAACATTTAAATGTAGTTAAATATTCTTCACAGCCAAACATTTAAGTGTAGTTAAATACTCGCCACAGCCAAACATTTAAATGAAGTTAAATATTCTTCACAGCCAAACATTTAAATGTAGTTAAATATTCTTCACAGCCAAACATTTAAATGTAGTTAAATGCTCACCATAGCCAAACATTTAAATGTAGTTAAATACTCGCCAAAGCCAAACATTTAAATGTGGTTTAATACTCGCTACAGCCAAACATTTAAATGTAGTTAAATACTATCCATAGCCAAACATTTAAATGTAATCAATTACTTACAACAGCCAAACATTTAAATGTAGTTGAATACTCACCATAGCCAAACATTTAAATGTAGTTAAATACTCGCCATAGCTAAGCATTTAAATGTAGTTAATTACTCACCACAGCCAAACTTTTAAATGTAGTTAAATACTCGCCAAAGCCAAACATTTAAATGAAGTTTAATATTCTTCACAGCCAAACATTTAAATGTAGTTAAATACTCTTCACAGCCAAACATTTAAATGTAGTTAAATACTCGCCATATCCAAACATTTAAATGTAGTAAAATACTCGCCACAGCCAAACATTTAAATGTAGTTAAATCTCGCCACAGCCAAACATTTAAATGTAGTTAAATACTCGCCACAGCCAAACATTTAAATGTAGTTAAATACTCGCCGTAGTCAAACATTTAAATGTAGTTAATTACTTACCACAGCCAAACATTTAAATGTAGTTAAATACTCGCCATAGCTAAACATTTAAATGTAGTTAAATGCTCATTATAGCCAAACATTTAAATGTAGTTAAATACTCCCCATAGCTAAACATTTTAATGTAGTTTATTACTCACCACAGCCAAACATTTAAATGTGAAGTTAAATACTCGCCGTAGCCAAACATTTAAATGTAGTTAAATACTCACCACAACCAAACATTTAGATGTAGTTAAATACTCACCATAGCCAAACATTTAAATGTAGTTAAATACTCACCATAGCCAAACATTTAAATGAAGTTAAATACTCGCCATAGCCATACATTTAAATGTAGTTAATTACTTAACACAGCCAAACATTTAAATGTAGTTAAATACTCACCACAGCCAAACATTTAAAGGTAGTAAAGTACTCGCCATAGCTAAACATTTAAATGTAGTAATTACTCTTCACAGCCAAATATTTAAATGTAGTTAAATACTTTTCCCAGCCAAACATTTAAATGTAGTTAAATACTCAACACAGCCGAACATTTAAATGTAGTTAAATAGTCGCCATAGCTAAACATTTAAATGTAGTAAAAACTCTTCACAGCCAAACATTTAAATGTAGTTAATTACTCACCACAACCAAACATTTAAATGTAGTTAAATACTCGCCATAGCTCAACATTTAAATGTAGTAAATACTCTTCACAGCCAAACATTTAAATGTAGTTAAATACTCTTCACAGCCAAACATTTAAATGTAGTTAAATACTCACCATAGCTTAACATTCAAATGTAGTTAATTACTCACCTCAGCCAAACATTTAAATGTAGTTAAATACTCGCCGTAGCCAAACATTTAAATGTAGTTAAATACTCGCCGTAGCCAAACATTTAAATATAGTCAAATTTTCACCATAAGCAAATATTTATTTAGCATATAATATTTATTTCTACATCCGTAAAATCGTCTACTCTGTGTTTTCTTTTTATTCCTAGATCTGCTTTTTTTTTAATCTGAAATTAGAATTCCCGTAAGTGTTTGAATTTTAATTCTTTATGTCAAGAAAGTATTTAATACTTTTCTCATATATGTAGTTTTCTCCAAGAATTGATAGTTCATATATTTTTCATTTTGTCTTTCTTGCGCTAGACAAAATCTGCAAGTATACGTCTCCTTCTCCCTGTGGCATGTCAACATGACGATATTCACTCCGTTGACCTTAGTCCGACACTGTTATCGGTTACAGACATTATGGGAGGTAGATGAATTATTTCCAGTGATGCCAATGAATGTTTTTTGTCACTGTATTATTGTAACACATGTAATACCACACTGAACCCGGCATATTTGTTTTGTTTATTACATGTATGTATGTTTATGCTCTAACATCATTATAACAGAACTAGCACAGAAAGCAAAGACTATCTATAGATATGTTTATTTCTGCATCATTACAACATCTTTCGTTTAAACAATAATGAATTATTTTGACACATATGTACGCTTCAAACATAATCCAGACGAGACTCCCATCTTAGAGCCTAAACTCGATTTTTCCTGCCTCTCAAGTCCCGCCTGAACATGCCTGAATCCCAGACCTCGCTGTTACCTTTTATTATTTCAGTCCATTTGCCCAGTAGAGTGACAGCTATCATAATAAGTTCACATCTCTATTTTAGACCTGTTTACGCTATATTCTTGACAGGCCGTCATCATATATGACCAGTTTTACCTCCCATTATAATGCGGACAATTGTCTAAGTGAATATATGTAAATGTAATTATTACAATTATTATATTTTCAATTTACTAACGTAATGTTTTATTGCCATTCATTAAATAATACTCGATTAAACTATCTTTTAAACGATGATTAATGAGTGACTATGAAACATTCATCGTGTTTTAAATTGCTCTAGGCGCTGCTTGTAGTTGGATTATTGTTGTGTTATTTGAATACTGCACCAGATGGACATCTATAATAACAAACCATGTTCACATCTTTATTTTAGTTTGATTTTGGTAACCAAATGTTTCAAATAGTGAATTCTATCATTTATGCATCACCTCTGTTTTCGTTTGCGTTGTGTTTGTTTAATTAAACACATAAAAAGTAATATATTTCTATTTTGTTTTTGTGTTGAATTACTTCGCAAATTCCAGTGGCATTGTAACTTCAAGCGTTAAACAATAATAGACCAAACAGGAGAAGAAACACAAAAAGACAAGGACGCCCAGGCAGCATAAAAGCAATATCGAGAAACAGTGACAAGAGTCGGCACCGCATTGGGACGGCTAATAGTTAAACAAACCACTGGGGTGCTTAACCCCACTGATAGGGCTTTGTATATTACAATTAATGGTGTAACATAAACTACTCTCAAATATAATCTGCAAGATGGTAGTAGAGTTATTTTTCTTTCAATATCATTTTTGCATTTTATAGTATTAGTTATATCGTGTTGTTTCTTTTTCCGGATTTTAGCGTTTTTAAAACAAAATGATTCATGAATAGCAATATATTCAAATATTAAAAATATATATATAAATTGGAGAAGAAATGCCATTTCATATGTTTGACGTTTTACTCTATTAATATCAATATCGCATGTTATGGAAGTGTTGTCCTTATTAAGGAATGAGGCGAAGCTACTGCTTGTACCATGTTCAAGTAAGCTGTATGAGTTTTCCAGCACAGTCCACGTGGGTATCGAATCAGTGATTAGGGCCGCTGAGTAGCTCCTATGTTTTCTATGGCTGCATGACCAGCTGTTATCATGTTATGATGTATCAGCACTGCGGCCCCATCATGCCAAGCCGGGCCCTATTAGCTCAGTCGGTTACGCGTCTGACTATCAATCCAGGGGTCGTGAGTTCGAATCCCCGCCCGGCAAGAGTCTCCGTGATGATTGATATACGACACTGTGACTCATTGTCATTCGTCTCTCAACACTGATTCAAGTGGGAAAGTTATCTGTTACTTGCGGAGATGGGGTGTGCTCGAGTACTGGTTTATCCCAGGAAACAGTGGTTAGGTTAACTGATCGTCTGTTAGCCTTCGGTGGCATAAAAATGACGCTAAGTATTCAATCAATCAATCAACCAACATGCCAAACTGATCTGGAGTAAAGGATCGAAAAAGTCTGCAATATGAGGATACTCGTTTAATGATGTGGACAGTTATGGTAGAGTAAGATTCCAGTTGTTGAACACGTTGTATCCAGCATCGTATGAATTTATCCAGAATTATTTTTTAAAAAAGTTAATATCAACATATAAACTGTAATGGTTGTGTGTGAATATTTTCAAATCAAAACATATATTTTAATTGAAATACATTTGTTTTCAACATAATTTCCAGTTATGCTTATTTTAACGTTTATTGAACCCTTTAAGGGAATTTATCAGGATTTTTCAAACTTTTAAAATTGGCTAAATTATATTGTTTCTAGTATATAAGGCTTATCTATACTCACTGACCACGTATTGCAAAAAAAAATATACATTTAAACCTGTCAAAACAATATATTAAAATGGGATTTCCTAACTTGGGCTACGCGCTAATAGGTAAGACTAAAATAGATTTCTCGCTTAAAGGGCAACACATTTTAGAAAGGAGTGGTACAACACAAAATCTGAACGGGCAAAAACGTTTCCAGTAGAAGTATAATGCATTTTAATAACATATCGGAGTTTAAAGGAGAAAGGGCGTACGCCAGGGTTTTTTTCAAAAGTAGATCCGGCATTGATTCAGGTTTACACGTAGTAAAAATTGTTTTATCTTAGAAAGAGTCCGAATGATTTCAAGCAGTAGTTAAATGCTGTCTATTGTTAGGATGAGGATTTCGTTTTAAGCTAACCACTCCGATTTTAATATCGATTTTGTCACGTTTTTGGTGGATTTGTCGTACCAAACCATTCGGATTTGATTTATTAATGACAATGGGTTGTTTTTAATCCATTTTAATAATTATTTAATTGTTTAAGACATTTCTATGGTGTTTTTCTTGATATAGTCCCTTTAAAAGAAATAGTACATTTTCAGCAGTAAACTGTCTGTGGGTTATTTTTGTTTTGTTTTTTCATAATTAAATAACATTAGTAACAACACGTGGTTCGTTGCGATATATGCCAAACAGCGTTATATATGCCATTTTTACATAATCCCAAGGAATTATAGTCCTAAATATTCCGTACTTGTATTTTCATTTTGATATATGTTGACTTAGTCTATGCTTATAAAAGTCTAAAGCAGTCAAAAAGCGGAAACATGTAATTCGGAGTACTTCGTCGATTTCCCTATAAGGCAGACGAAGTATATGTGCGATTGATTGAAATTATGTTGCTGACAACGTCACATGAACTCTAACATGTGCATCAGGAAATAATATCTTAAATAATTTACGTAGCACCGACGAAGCTTTTGAAAATATTTGGACAAGGTCTATTGGGAGAAATAAAACTGTGACGACAACAACACACTTGTCATAGTTGAACGTTTTATTTACCATAATTCTACAAGTTCAGTTCTCTAGTTGTTTGTGTTTCTAGTTAGTTTACCGTGCAATCGTTGTCTTTATGGAGTTCGTATGTGTCTTCTTGCGCTTAAAATAGAAATAAATAAAACAGATGTGTAAGAAATAAACTACGAAATAGAAAATCTGTTTGGTTGGATATATATGTGGGTTTAAGAAAAGGTTTCCAAAAAATGCAAGCAACTTTATATGTGAATGAAAATAATGAACTCAACACCTTAAGATGTCTAATCACTTTGTACTTGGTGTATTAAAGTTCATAGTTCAACAATCTAGCCTTATTAGGTTACATAGTTTATATTTCAACTATCGAGCATGTCTACATGTGTATATATTATTAGGTTTCATTGTTGATGTATCAACTATCGAGCATGTCTATCTGTGTATATATAATTAGGTTTCAGTGTTAATATTTGAACTTTTGAGCATGTCTATATGTGTATATATAATAAGGTTTCAGTGTTAACATTTCAAGTGTCGAGCATGTCCACATGTTTATATATTAATACGTTTCATTGTTGATATATCAGCTATTGTGCATGTCTCTATGAGTATATATAATTAGGTTTCAGTGTTAATGTATCAACTATTGCGCATGTCTATATGTGTGTGTATATATAATTAGGTTTCAGTGTTAATAAATCAACTGTTGCGCATGTTTATATGTGTATATATAATTATGTTTCAGTGTTTATATATCAACTATTGCGCATGCCTATATTGTATATATAATTATGTTTCATTGTTCATATTTCAACTATCGAGCATGTTTACACGTGTATATATAATTATGTTTCAGTGTTAATCTATCAACTATCGAGCATGTCTATACGTGTATATATAATTAGGTTTCAGTGTTAATATATCAACTATTGAGCATGTCTATTTGTGTATATATAATTAGGTTTCAGTGTTAATATATCAACTATTGAGCGTGTCTATATGTGTATATATAATTAGGTTTCAGTGTTAATATATCAACTATTGCGCATGTCTATATGTGTATATATAATTATGTTTTAGTGTTTATATATCAACTATTGCGCATGCCTATATTGTATAAATAATTATGTTTCATTGTTCATATTTCAATTATCGAGCATGTTTATACGTGTATATATAATTAGGTTTCAGTGTTAATATATCAACTATTGTGCATGTCTATATGAGTGTATATAATTAGGTTTCAGTGTTAATGTATCAACTATTGCGCATGTCTATATGTGTGTATATATAATTATGTTTCAGTGTTAATGTATCAATTATTGCGCATGTCTATATGTGTGTATATATGATTAGGTTTCATTGTTGATATATCAACTATTGTGCATGTCTATATCTGTATATATAATAAGGTTTCAGTGTTAATGTATCAACTATTGCGCATGCATGTCTATATGTGTGTATATATAATTAGGTTTCAGTGTTAACATATCAACTATTGCGCATGTTTATATGTGTATATATAATTATGTTTCAGTGTTTATATATCAACTATTGTGCATGCCTATATTGTATATATAATTATGTTTCATTGTTCATATTTCAAACATCGAGCATGTCTACATGTGTATATATAATTAGGTTTCAGTGTTAATATTTGAACTTTCGAGCATGTCTATATGTGTATATATAATAAGGTTTCAGTGTTAACATTTCAAGTGTCGAGCATGTCTACATGTCTATATATTATTACGTTTCATTGTTGATATATCAGCTATTGTACATGTCTATATGTGTATATATAATTAGGTTTCAGTGTTAATGTATTAACTATTGCGCATGTTTATATGTGTTTGTATATATAATTAGGTTTCAGTGTTAATAAATCAACTGTTGCGCATGTTTATATGTGTATATATAATTATGTTTCAGTGTTTATATATCAACTATTGCGCATGCCTGTATTATATATATAATTATGTTTCATTGTTCATATTTCAACTATCGAGCATGTTTACACGTGTATATATAATTATGTTTCAGTGTTAATCTATCAACTATCGAGCATGTCTATACGTGTATTTATAATTAGGTTTCAGTGTTAATATATCAACTATTGAGCATGTCTATATGTGTATATATAATTAGGTTTCAGTGTTAATATATCAACTATTGAGCGTGTCTATATGTGTATATATAATTAGGTTTCAGTGTTAATATATCAACTATTGCGCATGTCTATATGTGTATATATAATTATGTTTTAGTGTTTATATATCAACTATTGCGCATGCCTATATTGTATAAATAATTATGTTTCATTGTTCATATTTCAATTATCGAGCATGTTTATACGTGTGTATATAATTAGGATTCAGTGTTAATATATCAACTATTGTGCATGTCTATATGTGTATATATAATAAGGTTTCAGTGTTAATGTATCAACTATTGAGCATGTCTATATGTGTGTATATATAATTATGTTTCAGTGTTAATGTATCAACTATTGCGCATGTCTATATGTGTGTATATATGATTAGGTTTCATTGTTGATATATCAACTATTGTGCATGTCTATATGAGTATATATAATTAGGTTTCAGTGTTAATGTATCAACTATTGCGCATGTCTATATGTGTGTATATATAATTAGGTTTCAGTGTTAACATATCAACTATTGCGCATGTTTATATGTGTATATATAATTAAGTTTCAGTGTTTATATATCAACTATTGCGCATGCCTATATTGTATATATAATTATGTTTCATTGTTCATATTTCAAACATCGAGCATGTTTATATGTGTATATATAATTAGGTTTCAGTGTTAATATATCAACTATTGTGCATGTCTATATGTGTATATATAATTAGGTTTCAGTGTTAATGTATCAACTATTGCGCATGTTTCTATGTGTGTATATATAATTAGGTTTCAGTGTACATGTATCAACTATTGCGCATGTCTATATGTGTATATATAATTAGGTTTCAGTGTTAATGTATCAACTATTGCGCATGTCTATATGTGTGTATATATTATTAGGTTTCAGTGTTAATAAATCAACTATTGCGCATGTTTATATGTGTATATATAATTATGTTTCAGTGTTTATATATCAACTATTATGCACGCCTATATGTGTATATATAATTATGTTTCAGTGTTAATATTTCAATTATCGAGCACGTCTACATGTGTATATATTATTACGTTTCATTGTTGATATATCAGCTATTGTGCATGTCTATATGTGTATATATAATTAGGTTTCAGGGTTAATGTATCAAATATTCCGCATGTCTATATGTGTGTGTATATATAATTAGGTTTCAGTGTTATTAAATCAACTATTGCGCATGTTTATATGTGTATATATAATTATGTTTCAGTGTTTATTTATCAACTATTGCGCATGCCTATATTGTATATATAATTATGTTTCATTGTTCATATTTCAACTATCGAGCATGTTTATACGTGTATATATAATTATGTTTCAGTGTTAATATATCAACTATCGAGCATGTCTATACGTGTATATATCATTAGGTTTCAGTGTTAATGTATCAACTATTGCGCATGTCTATATGGGTGTATATATAATTAGGTTTCAGTGTTAATAAATAAACTATTGCGCATGTTTATATGTGTATATGTAATTATGTTTTAGTGCTTATATATCAACTATTGTGCATGCCTATATTGTATATATAATTATGTTTAAATGTTCATATTTCAACTATCGAGCATGTTTATATGTGTATATATAATTATGTTTCATTGTTAATATATCAACTATCGAGCATGTCTATATGTGTATATATAATTATGTTTCAGTGTTAATATATCAACTATTGAGAATGTCTATATGTGTATATATAATTATGTTTCAGTGTTAATGTATCAACTATTGAGCGTGTCTATATGTGTATATATAATTAGGTTTAAGTGTTAATATATCAACTATTGCGCATGTCTATATGTGTATATATAATTATGTTTCAGTGTTTATATATCAACTATTGCGCATACCGATATTGTATATATAATTATGTTTCATTGTTCATATTTCAACTATTGAGCATGTTTATACGTGTATATATAATTAGGTTTCAGTGTTAATCTATCAACTATCGAGCATGTCTATACGTGTATATATAATTAGGTTTCAGTGTTAATATATCAACTATTGAGCATGTCTATATGCGTATATATAATTAGGTTTCAGTG
Organism: Panopea generosa; assembly: GCA_029582155.1. Lineage (NCBI taxonomy): Eukaryota > Metazoa > Mollusca > Bivalvia > Adapedonta > Hiatellidae > Panopea > Panopea generosa. Next base: position 22,301,256 of record CM055895.1, read on the forward strand.
TTAGTATATCAACTATTGAGCGTGTCTATATGTGTATATATAATTAGGTTTCAGTGTTAATATATCAACTATTGCGCATGTCTATATGTGTATATATAATTATGTTTCAGTGTTTATATATCAACTATTGCGCATGCCTATATTGTATAAATAATTATGTTTCATTGTTCATATTTCAATTATCGAGCATGTTTATACGTGTATATATAATTAGGTTTCAGTGTTAATATATCAACTATTGTGCATGTCTACATGTGTATATATAATTATGTTTCAGTGATTATATATCAACTATTGCGCATGCCTATATTGTATCAACTATTGCGCATGTCTATATGTGTGTATATATAATTATGTTTCAGTGTTAATGTATCAACTATTGCGCATGTCTATATGTGTGTATATATGATTAGGTTTCATTGTTGATATATCAACTATTGTGCATGTCATTATGTGTATATATATATTTTATATATAATTATGTTTCATTGTTCATATTTCAAACATCGAGCATATCTATATGTGTATATATAATTAGGTTTCAGTGTTAACATTTCAAGTGTCGAGCATGTCTACATGTGTATATATTATTACGTTTCATTGTTGATATATCAGCTATTGTGCATGTCTATATGTGTATTTATAATTAGGTTTCAGTGTTAATGTATCAACTATTGCGCATGTCTATATGTGTATATATAATTATGTTTCAGTGATTATATATCAACTATTGCGCATGCCTATATTGTATAAATAATTATGTTTCATTGTTCATATTTCAATTATCGAGCATGTTTATACGTGTATATATAATTAGGCTTCAGTGTTAATATATCAACTATTGCGCATGTCTATATGTGTGTTTATATGATAAGGTTTCATTGTTAATCTATCAACTATCGAGCATGTCTATACATGTATATATAATTAGGTTTCAGTGTTAATATATCAACTATTGAGCATGTCTATATGTGTATATATAATTAGGTTTCAGTGTTAATATATCAACTATTGAGCGTGTCTATATGTGTATATATAATTATGTTTCAGTGTTAATATATCAACTATTGCGCATGTCTATATGTGTATATATAATTATGTTTCAGTGATTATATATCAACTATTGCGCATGCCTATATTGTATAAATAATTATGTTTCATTGTTCATATTTCAATTATCGAGCATGTTTATACGTGTATATATAATTAGGCTTCAGTGTTAATATATCAACTATTGTGCATGACTATATGTGTATATATAATTAGGTTTCAGTGTTAATGTATCAACTATTGAGCATGTCTATATGTGTGTATATATAATTATGTTTCAGTGTTAATGTATCAACTATTGTGCATGTCTATATGTGTGTTTATATGATAAGGTTTCATTGTTGATATATCAACTATTGTGCATGTCTATATGTGTATATATAATTAGGTTTCAGTGTTAATATATCAACTATTGCGCATGTCTATATGTGTATATATAATTATGTTTCAGTGTTTATATATCAACTATTGCGCATGCCTATATTGTATAAATAATTATGTTTCATTGTTCATATTTCAATTATCGAGCATGTTTATACGTGTATATATAATTAGGTTTCAGTGTTAATATATCAACTATTGTGCATGTCTACATGTGTATATATAATTAGGTTTCAGTGTTAATATATCAACTATTGCGCATGTCTATATGTGTGTATATATAATTATGTTTCAGTGTTAATGTATCAACTATTGCGCATGTCTATATGTGTGTATATATGATTAGGTTTCATTGTTGATATATCAACTATTGTGCATGTCATTATGTGTATATATAATTAGGTTTCAGTGTTAATGTATCAACTATTGCGCATGTCTATATGTGTGTATATATAATTAGGTTTCAGTGTTAACATATCAACTATTGAGCATGTTTATATGTGTATATATAATTAGGTTTCAGTGTTTATATATCAACTATTGCGCATGCCTATATTGTATATATAATTATGTTTCATTGTTCATATTTCAAACATCGAGCATATCTATATGTGTATATATAATTAGGTTTCAGTGTTAACATTTCAAGTGTCGAGCATGTCTACATGTCTATATATTATTACGTTTCATTGTTGATATATCAGCTATTGTGCATGTCTATATGTGTATTTATAATTAGGTTTCAGTGTTAATGTATCAACTATTGCGCATGTTTATATGTGTTTGTATATATAATTAGGTTTCAGTGTTAATAAATCAACTGTTGCGCATGTTTATATGTGTATATATAATTATGTTTCAGTGTTTATATATCAACTATTGCGCATGCCTGTATTGTATATATAATTATGTTTCATTGTTCATATTTCAACTATCGAGCATGCTTACACGTGTATATATAATTATGTTTCAGTGTTAATCTATCAACTATCGAGCATGTCTATACATGTATATATAATTAGGTTTCAGTGTTAATATATCAACTATTGAGCATGTCTATATGTGTATATATAATTAGGTTTCAGTGTTAATATATCAACTATTGAGCGTGTCTATATGTGTATATATAATTATGTTTCAGTGTTAATATATCAACTATTGCGCATGTCTATATGTGTATATATAATTATGTTTCAGTGATTATATATCAACTATTGCGCATGCCTATATTGTATAAATAATTATGTTTCATTGTTCATATTTCAATTATCGAGCATGTTTATACGTGTATATATAATTAGGCTTCAGTGTTAATATATCAACTATTGTGCATGACTATATGTGTATATATAATTAGGTTTCAGTGTTAATGTATCAACTATTGAGCATGTCTATATGTGTGTATATATAATTATGTTTCAGTGTTAATGTATCAACTATTGTGCATGTCTATATGTGTGTTTATATGATAAGGTTTCATTGTTGATATATCAACTATTGTTCATGTATATATGTGTATATATAATTAGGTTTCAGTGTTAATGTATCAACTATTGCGCATGTCTATATGTGTGTATATATAATTAGGTTTCAGTGTTAATATATCAACTATTGAGCATGTCTATATGTGTATATATAATTAGGTTTCAGTGTTAATATTTAAATTGTCAAGCACGTCTACATGTGTATATATTATTACGTTTCATTGTTGATATATCAGCTATTGTGCATGTCTATATGTGTATATATAATTAGGTTTCAGTGTTAATGTATCAACTATTGTGCATGTCTATATGTGTGTATATATAATTAGGTTTCAGTGTTAATATATCAACTATTGAGCATGTCTATATGTGTATATATAATTAGGTTTCAGTGTTAATATATCAACTATTGAGCATGTCTATATGTGTATATATAATTAGGTTTCAGTTAATATATCAACTATTGAGCATGCCTATATTGTATATATAATTAGGTTTCAGTGTTAATGTATCAACTATTGCGCATATCTATATGTTTGTATATATAATTAGGTTTCAGTGTTATTATATCAACTATCGAGCATGTCTATATGTGATTATATAATTAAGTTTCAGTAATAATATATCAACTATTGAGCATATCTATATGTGTATATATAATTAGGTTTCAGTAATAATATATCAACTATTGAGCATGTCTATATGTGTATATATAATTAGGTTTCAGTAATAATATATCAACTATGGTGCATGTCTTTATTGGTTATATAATTATGTTTCAGTGTTCATATTTCAACTATCGAGCATGTTTATACGTGTATATATATTTAGGTTTCAGGGATTTTTTATTTCAACTATCAAGCCTGTCTATATGTGTATATATAATTAGGTTGAGCATGTCTATATGTGTATATATAATTAGGTTGAGCCTGTCTATAAATGCATATATAATTAGGTTTCAGTGTTCATATTTCAACTATCGAGCATGTCTATATGTGTATATATAATTCTGTTACGGTATTCATATTTCAACTAACGAGCATGTCTATATGTGTACATATAATTATGTTATAGTTTTCATAGTTTAACTATCGAGCATGTCTATGTGTATATATATATATATATTTAAGTTTCATTGTTCATATTTCAACTATCGAGCCTGTCTATATATTTATATATATAATTAGGTTGAACATGTCTATATGTGTATATATAATTAGGTTGAGCATTTCTATATGTGTATATATAATTAGGTTGAGACTGTCTATATGTGTATAAATAATTATGTTAAGCATATCTATATGTATATATATAATTAGGTTTCATTGGTCATATTTCAACTATCGAACACGCTTTATGTTTATGTATAATAAGGTTTCAGTGTTCATTGTTCAACTATTGAGCATGTCTATATGTGTATATATAATTAGTTTGAGCATGTCTATATGTGTTTATATAATTAGGTTTCATTGGTCATATTTCATCTATCGCGCATGTATATATGTTATTAGTTTTCGGTGTTCATATTTCAACTATCGACCATGTCTCTATGTTTATATATAATTAGGTTTCAATGTTCATAATTCATCTATTGAGCATGTCTTTATGTGTATATATAATTAGATTTCAGTGTTCATAATTCACCTATTGACCATGTCTATAAATGTGTATATATAATTAGGTTTCAGTGTTCATATTTCAACTATAGACCATGTCTGAATGTGTATATATAATAAGGTTTCAGTGTTCATAATTCAACTATTGAGCATGTCTATATATGTATATATAATTAGGTTTCAGTGTTCACTGTTCATAAATTAACTGTTGAGCATGTTTATATGCGCACACACACACACACACACACACACACACACACACACTTGTAGAAACAAAGCATAAGACAATTTTCAAGAAGATAAATAATTTGGTTAGTGTGTGTGTGTGTGTGTGTGTGTGTGTGTGTGTGTGTGTGTGTGTGTGTGCTTTTGCTTGTGTGTGCGTATATGTATCTCCAGAATCGGTTTTATACATTCATTACATGATTATAAAAGTATCTGTTTCTAATTTATTCTCTTATCAGTAACACATTAAACGATTGTTTAAAACAAAGTGTATACCCATTCCATCGTCAAGTCTTTACTGATATCAGTATGCTGATATTGTTAGCTACTGCAACAGAGACACCTATCTGAGAGAAAATTTCTTTAAGATTGCCAATGCCAAATAGGTAATAAACATTAGATTAAAATCACATACGTGGTATTGCCCCAAAATGTTTTATGTCTGTTAATGAGTGATTTGCTAATTCAAACTTCTATCCTTAATTAATGGTCACTTTCAGACAAAGTAGACTCTGAGGCCACCTGTATGATGCGCATGCGGTACTGCCCTAAAAATACAATGGTGTTTTTTTTTTTAATTAAAAGCAAATTTATATGGATAAACCAACGTAAGAATCAAATTGAGTCGTGGAACATAGTTCAGGAATTAAGGAACCAGCTTTGCCACTCTGCGTTTAGAGGAGGCAAGTTGATAATAAAATTATAAAAACATTTTATTATTTTCAGGTTTATTATAAAGTCCTTAAGATCATCAAAATGTGGTCAGCCCCGTTCCCCGCCAAGCAAATTAATTACTCACATTTTTCAATAAACTATGTTTTAAAATGTAAATAGGTTCTTAAATATCAGTTTCAAACAGCTATTCGTCAAGATTTATATCTCTATTTTTTATACGTTCATTTAATGGTTAGATTCTTGTAAATGCAAATGAAATTAAACAATGAATACTATATAACAAATAAAATATGTATACCCGTAATCGGGGTGAGTACTGATGATATAGTGGGCACAGCAATGGATGGCTCCCGGTACAGAGGGACACTCGCCATCATGTGCTCCAATTGGACATATCGGTAAAGATAAACAGATGCAACCTGAAAGTTTATGTATGTTTTATGAATTATAATCAAGTATTGCATTTAATAAAGTGATACTACCTTGAAAATATGTCACGTAAAAATATATAGATAACAAAAAGATGTATCTTCTTCAACTGTTTTCATTATTTATATACTATTCTTCATTATGTCTTCGTGTGGTCCAGTAGTAGAGTACTGAACCCATGATCGGAGGGCCGTGGGTTCGATCCTCCGCCACGGCTATGTGTGGTGTCTTAGAGCAAGACACATTTCCGCATATGCTCAGGACTAGTTCTACACAGGAAGACTTGAAGCATATTGTGTCTAAGTTATAAGAACTTGTTTCACAATCGGAGTAAAAGTATAAGTTTAAACTAAATGTCTTTGTGTACGTAGCTCTTGGATTTTAACATTATCTGATACGTACAAACTATCTAACTGTACTTATATAGTATGTTTGTTTGACGTAAACACAGCAATACCATCGGTAAACTTCAATAAATGCATATATACAATTGTTCCAGATCGGTTTCCGTGAGAATGTTAAGATCTATATGATCGTTTATATCATTCAAAAAATGTATAAATAGAATTGGCGAGAGTGGTTCTCCTTGTTTCAATCCAATCGCTATTTTAAAATAATCCATTTTTTTAAGTTGGAAGTACTAGATATTCTGTAACAATGCTTTAGTCATATTTAAATACTTGCATTACATTTATGTGTAAATGTTTTATCAAAATACCATCTCTAATTACAGTAACAAAACACCTTTATAAGATATTTGAAAACACAATACAATTCCATATTCTGAGCTAGCATTTTTGTATAATTAAGTGCAAAATAAATAGAACAGAACAGTTCATTTTAAGCTATTTTTAAGCAAAGGGTTCAAGACACTTTTATTCAAAAATAGTATTCTGATATCGAAAACAATCATAAATTGTTGTTATACAAAAATATTAAAACACATTTTTGTAATGAAAATTATTTAAATGTTTTTACTACAAAAATTTACTGATATTTTTTAAATAAGATTCGTATTTCTGCTCATAATTTGAAAATAGAAACGGGAAGATATGCGAGACAGAGACTAGAGAAACAAAACAGACTGTGTATATACTGTAACGAAAATGTTGTGGAAGATGAATTTCATTTTACAGTTGAATGTAAAGCTTATAAGAGAGAACTATATTAAAAAAAAACTATACAAACAGAAGTACCATGTTTAATTTTTTTAAGTTATTAAAGTCATCAAAAAAGAATATGTTAAATCTTTGTAAATTCATCGAAGAGGCATCTAAAATTAGAAATGCAATACCGCTGAATAATGCACTTTGATTTCATCGTCAAACTAAGAGTTAATAGTTAATTAAATATGTTTTTATTTCAATTCATGTATGACTTTTATATAAGAAACCTTACTGTAGCATTAGACAACGATGTAAAGGTAATATTATATAAAATATGTATTTGTATATGTATGTAATTTATTGAGAAACTGTATACAGTTTAAGTCAATATAATAATGTTCTGTTCTGCAAAGTAAATATACAAGCAATTGAGCTTCTTATGTAATTGCAATTTCATTGAAAATGAGTGGCATTGTTAACTTGTTTGCCTTTCATACAGAAACTTACGAAAACAAAACATGAAGCCGTAGTATTGCAGATGGCCAAGCTTAAATAAATTTGATAATCTCATGACTTCAGAAATAAAAACAAGAGTCCCAATATGGGTATAGTTTCATATGTCACTATGAAGAACGTGTTATAGTTGTAGATGAGAAAAAATATCTGTTTCTCATAGCATTTCCATGTAAAGTGAAAGTCATCCTATTTAGCTGCATTGGGCCATTTCAAACAGACTCCTTACATATTATTAAAAAAAATCACTCATACAACAGTATCAAGACAAGTTTTTATTTACCATCGCACTATGAACTGGTCGTTTTGGCGAACAATATTGCAATGTCAGAAAATCCGATTTTATGTACAGGTTTTTTATTAATTGAATATTTAGCGTCATGTTTATGCCATCAATGGATAACTTACGATCAGTTAACTTAACCACTGTTTCCTAGGATCCTGAAAGGTTAACCAGTACTCGAGTACTCCCCGCCCGGCAACAGTCTCCGTAATGATTGATATACGACATTGCGTCTCATTATCATTCGTCTCTCACCACTGACTCAAGTGGGGAAGTTATCGGTAACTTGCGGAGATGGGGTGTGCTCGAGTACTGGTTAACCTTTCAGGATCCCAGGAAACAGTGGTTAGGTTAACTGATCGTCTGTTACCCCTCGATGGTATAAAATTACGCTAAATATTCAATCCATCAATCGATCATTAATTGAACAAATTTGGAACTCCTAGTGATAGGAATCCTTTATACAAAATATGAACGAATTTGATTGAATAGTTCTTGGCAATAAGATTATTATATGTAAATTCCCTATGTTAAATTTTGACACTAGGGTCATGGCTTGAACAAACTTGATAGAAACTTGTTAGATGATACTACATGCAAAATATAAAAGCTCCTGACCTTGCACTTTCTGAGAAGAAATTTTTTGAAATTATTAAATAAAACCTGATTAACCCCTGGGGCGGGGCCAAATTTGACCCCAGGGTCATCATTTGAACAAACTTGAGAAAGATTTGTGTAAGAATGCTTCACACAAAATTTGGTGAAAATATGTCAAGCGGTTTCAGAGAAGAAGTCGTTTGTAGCAATTGTTATCTGACGGACCCACGGACGGAACGTGATCACAATAGCTCAGATGAGCTAAAAAGACATATTTAATCTTTCGAAATCCATATACTTTGCAAATAAACAAAGACATTACTTAGAACAACAACATTTTATTAACCAGCTGTAAATGTAAACACTAATTAACTATCATGCCTTTAATAAAACTTAACAATATTTTGAGTATTTAGTTTAAAGTTTTCTCTTAATTATAATTTTATAATAAAAGTGTTTTGCAGTTAACGATTTCTATCACATTGTATTGTATGTAATATGTAGGCTAAAAGCATATTGTATTTGCTTAATACTGAATAAAAATCTTCCTGTTCTTCTTTATACGATGCAAATATATAGCAAATGTATTAGATATTTATAATTACCTGCTTCACATTGCCCGGAGAATTGTAGAATAATACAACCAATAATGAAGAACAGAAAAACTGTTTTGTCCATTATTTCCTCTATTAATTATCCCAAGGACTGTACTGTTAGAACTTGTTGTTTCATCGACTGGTGTTTTGTCCACCGGTATCCCCAGTAATTTATGCACAACGAGTTTAGTTTAGTTCTTTATCTTGATACAAAACAAAACAACATGAAATAATTATTCAATGTTTTGCAAGGAAAAACAAGTTTTATGTAATTATGATGGGTTTTATCAAATAGTGGTACAGCGACTGAAATGATGAATAGTCTGTCTGCATTGCTGAAATCTGTGTTGGGCTCACTTCTTAGTTTAGTTTTACTTTATTTATTATGAAACAGGTTAGATAAATCATGCTCGAAGTCTTCCTTGGTAGAACCAGTACTAAGCATATTCAGAAAAAAAGGTGTCTTGCCCAATGACACCATACATAGCCGTGGCAATGGATTTAACCTAAGGTTTTCCGGTCATGGGTTCGATGCTCTACCAATCGACCACGACCTCCACACTTTAAAGAGGCATGATATTGGTGAGTTCTTTAGAATAAAAAATATGGCCATCAATATCAGGGTAAATAGCTGCGGTTAAAAAATATCAAGTTTATATTGACATTTTACATTGACTTGTCACTCATACATTAAAAGTGTGTCAAGCTTTAAGTAAAGTATTTTAACACATTGAGTGATACTTTTCAGCTCTACTGGGGTTAAATTTGTGGCCGCCACAACGGTCACTGTTTTACATAGAGTTATATAGGGGAAATGCTGTAGACGCGATAGCATCTTCATTTTTCATTGAATATTAACCAAACTTGCACAGCTGTTAAATAACCACAAGATCTCGGATGAGTTCTTGAACCAGCGCACCACAAATGCCCCCATTTTTTCTGAAAGTTCAAAGCCTAGACCTTAGATATTTTACATGTAGCATTGCATGGAGGTCCCCTACAAGATTTGTTGATGTCGAGCCACTGAAATCAAATTTGAAATTGTAAAATGTTTATCTAGGTACCGTCTTTACTTCCGGGGGTTCTTATAACAGAAATGAAAAGAATGTTATCTGGACATTTTTTTATATTCAATATACATACAAATAAATTCATCGATATATCCCCAAACATACAAATTATATTTATTTGATAACTTATCACTCCTATAGTTTGAACTACTTATCTGATGCAAGGGTTTTAACAAAGCTTTTTGCAAACTACTAACTACTTAAATTAATTTTATTTATGGTGAAATCGGACGTGTTGGTTATATGTTATGTTCAAAAGGTATTTTAATGTGGTTAAATATTGAAATCAATTACAATTACTTGAAGCCTGAAACCGGTTCATTATCATCGTCTATTCAAATCGCACTATTCAAAATTACAAGAATTAGTAAAATAATTATATCCCGTGATGATTTGTAGTCGTTCTGTATTTTCTTATAAAGTGTTTAATATAACAAATGCATGCTGACAATTCCAACCTTGAATACAAGATGTTTTATTATTCTGTCTTATACGTATAGTATTATTTTACTCTGTAATCTCAGTGATCTTGACAATGTGATATAATTGATGTAATAGCCTCTAACAATTCTTATATGGTATATGTGTTAATGTTATGTTAAACTGTAAATGTTATATGTTTATACTATTATGAGACTTTAATAACTGTCATATATATTATATAAAGGACATTTTATGTAATTTGTATAAATGCTACAGATTCATGTTCGGTTTGAATAATCGATTAATTAAAGAAACAAAAACGATAAACAAATACTGGACTAGCAGTATGCACATGTAGGCACGTAATTAAACATTCATGGTTGACATCGCACACTTTGATGTCGGACAAAACTACAAGCAACAGCGAAAGCAAAACATGCATTGTCTGTTGTTTTGCCAGCTTATTAGCTATTAATATTTTGTAATGAATTGTTATTGTCAGTACGATTTAAAACCGATTGTAACTGCGTAAGAAAACAATTGAAAGAATAAGCGTTTACCAGTTTTATGATAGATAGTGTAGTCAGATGATTATAAAATTATATATTTACACATTGTCGTGCTCAAAATTTGAGATTTAAAGATGCATACTTCCTTTAGCAGCTGACTGAACATACAGGTTATAAATATAATCGTAATTAAAATAATTTAATTATTTTAGAATAAGGGCGTTCCTTTTAATATTTACAACTTGACGGGATATTTCCATGACTATGTTTATCTCCATTGAACACACTATATATAGAACCTGATATCTCCCGAATCAGGAGAACTGGGTCCGTCCTACAGACTTACTTGTGATTGGACAGTGTGTCATTTATACAAGCCTCGTTTTCATCATTATCTTGGTTTGACCGTGAAATATTATAAGGTTATTTTACAGTGTTTTGTACAATATGGGAATATATTGTACGAGTATGTAATGTGGTGAAAATGATATTCGACGAGACGCCGTAGGCGCTGATTTCAATATGATTTTCACCACAATACGTACGAGTACAATATATTCCCATATTGTACAAAACACTGTAAAATGATATTTTTATTCTATATCCGAATCTAAAAGAATGTATCAAAAGAGTGAAGAAAAATCAAGATCCTTTTAAATTAACAAACCATGAGTCGGATTTTCTCAACGTCTCGATCGCCATGCGGAACATTGTGTCGGTATATTAAAATGGATAAAGGCATTTCACTATCATTAATAAATATAAACCAAATTGTTCAGTATGTCAACTCCACCGAAACGTGATACATTGTATGTAAATCGAAGTGGCCAGTAAACTTGAAACAAAATTCCCATTCTAAAAAAAGACATTACTTAAATACTGTTTGACGATCTTTGCATTGTCATTCTGACTCTTTCTAAGATGAAACACTTTTTACTACGTGTAAACCTGCATAACGGATCAAATTGAAATCAAAATGAAATCACGCTTTTCATTCAATATGTCATAAAATATGTTGCCATTTTAAGTAGAAAATCTATTTTAGTCTTACCTGGGCGCGTAACCCAAGTTAGGAAATCCCTTTCAATATATTATTATGACATGTTTAAATAGATACCCTTTTGGCAATACGGGGTCAGTGAGTATATATGAGCATGGTATATTGACAAAAAATGTAAACTTTTCCTCAGTTCTGTGATAAAACGAATCTTACATTCGTTCTCATTATTATTGAATGTATTAAACTCGTTTGGGGAATTATATAATGCTCGGCAGAGCCTCGCATATCATGATTAATTGATAGCGACTCTAGATTTACTGATAAATTATATAAAATATGTTTTATATTTAGATAATGTATACCAATACAAATTATTTGTTTTTATGTTAAGCATTTTCCTAACGACAGCAAAACTAACTCTGTTTTGTATAAACATCTCATACAGTACACTTGTACAGAAATAGTGAGTGCACCTAAATCTCATAATTTTATGATCAATTCTAACTCTTATCAACTTTTACTCAGGCATTTGAAATATTATAATTTATAAAAATGACATACAAAATACTAATTAATAAGCACATTTACATGTCATATTAATGTCGTGCTAGGCTGCATATTAACAACAAAAATAAATAAAATACTTGAAGTAATGATAGTCGGGCAATACTTAAACGTTTAATACGGTGGTATTTTGTTTTATACAAACAGCAATACTGTGGGAGATACTGAAAACACGCTCGTGTATGATGACAATAGACCGTCACTCGGTCAAACTTCAAACCCATACTCATAAGGATCATTTATAATAAATATAAACAAATTTGGCTTTCCAGTTTTTGAAAATATTTCCAAAAATTCTAATTGTTTACCCTTTTGGGGCTCACCTATCTCCTTATAATTCAAATATATTTACTGAACCAAATCTCATTTGGTATGACTAGAAGATGCTTCAGATCTCAAATTGAATAATATTTTTATTGTATAAATGATTGAAAAAAATAAGAAATTTCCTGTGTTAAAATTGTTTTTTCTTCATAAACACTCATTTCGGTTATTCTCGGCCGAAAAAGAAGTCAGCAAACCGAGGTTCTGGAGGTGTTTCAGTATATGTTAAAGACTTTTTGATAAAAGATGGACTTGTTCAACGTATTTTTAATACATTCACAGAATGTGTTGTTTTTTTGTTTAATAGTTCATTGTTCCATAATGTAAATGGTATTGTCTTTATTTTTACATATGTGTCGCCTGAAAACTCACCTATTTATGATGAAAATGACAATAATGGTATTGAAATACTTAATAATAAGATTAATAATATTATCGCTGAATACCCTAATGCAGAATTGTTCTTGTCTGGTGATCTTAATTCTAGAATTAAAGATTTTAATGATTACATTCCAGATGATGATTTTTCATATATATTTGGCAATGATGTTGACTACCCGTCTGACAATTTTTCGAATCCAAGAAAATCTAAAGATGAAAATTATAATCGTTTTTGTTTGTCACTAATTGAGTTATGTTGTACGTACGATGTTCATACTTTAAATGGCCGTCTATTTAGTGATATGGATGGTAATTTTACATGTTTTGCCAACAATGGGGCAAGCATTGTTGACTATATGATAGCTTCATCCAGCTATATATAAATGATTTAGTTACATTTCTACATACTAAATGTGATCGTGTATATTTGTTTCTGATGATATTAATGAGTTAGTAGCCTTAATGTTTGCTGATGATGTTTCAAGTTTCTCAGATACTGTTGTACATCTTTAAAGACAAATTAATTATATTGAACAATTCTGTGCATCTGTTGATATGAAAATTAATCTCGATAAATCAAAAATTTTTGTTTTTAGAAATGGAGGCATCGTCAAGCTTACAGAAAAGTGGACTTATTGTGGAGATACTATAGATGTTGTTAAATTTTATAAATATTTAGGTGTTTATTTCACGCCAAAATTGCTATGGTCAAAAATGCAAGAAATGTTGGCATTGCAAGGTATTAAGTCTGTTGCCTGTATATTTAGATTTCAGCGTAAATTTGGACATCTAAATTCAGTAGATATGTTTAAAGTATTTGATGCTATGGTCAAACCTATACTTTGTTATGGCTCTGAAATCTGGGGATACAAGTATGTTGAAAAAATTGAAAAAGTGCAAATCAAATTCTGTAAACAGTATTGTAATTTATCACAAAATACATATGATATTATAGCGCTAGGAGAATGCGGAAGATTACCGTTATGTATAACTAATATTCCCAACTGTGTAAAATTTTGGCTAAGAATTATACGTATGGAAAACCATAGATACCCTAAACATTGTTATAAAATGCTAAAACAATTAGATGAAGCAGGCAGAAGAACTTGGGCTAGTCATATTAGAGAATTACTTTTTACATATGGATTTGGATATGCTTGGCTTGCCCAAGATGTTGGAAATGACATAAATTTTATTCAGTTATTTAAAACACGCATTAAAGACTGCTATTTACAAAGATGGATCGCAAGTCTAAACGATTCTCCTAAATCTCTGCATTATAAACATTTTAAATCTCATCTGTATTCAGAATCATACTTAGACATTGATTTATCATATATTTTAAAAAAACGTTGTCAAATTTTCGTTGTTCGACCCATACTTTAATGATCGAGAAGGGAAGACACTTATCAATAGATAAAAAATTAAGATTCTGTCCTATATGTATAAAAAATAATATTTCTGTAGTCGAAGATGAGTTTCACTTCTTCTTTGAATGTAATAAGTATGAAAATTTTAGACAAACTTTTCTCAAATCTAATTGGTTAAGAAATAGACCGCTTAACATGTATTACATAATATTTAGCTTGAAAGATGAGAAAAGCATTGTCAGTATTGCTAGATATCTTTTAAATGCTTTTAAAAAAAGAAAAGAAATTCTAGATTTGTCGATTTAAATAAATATTAACAAGAGTAAACTACTGTATTATTAATTAGACAGTATTTAAATAGTTTCACTTTATTTTGAATATAAATATTCATGATATGATTTAATAGTCTTGTTCATTATAGTTTTAATATTGGATTTATATATAGCTACATTTATTTCAAATCATATATCTTCAAAAATATATGTTACATCTGTTACTTTATAACACTTTTGAAATGCTTAAACCTGAAATGATCTAATACAAATGTCATTATTTTTGGATTTATATGGCATGTTATTAGCTTATATTCACTTGAATATGTGAATTCTGTAATACTGACTTGTATAAATGTATAATATTCAATTTGTGTCACTCTATATGATGTATTTGCATGTTGTATTTTGGGCCGGAGGCCTATATTACTTTATAAAATATGTCTATGTCTATGTCTATGTCTATGTCATTAATTCAATATTTACACAGCTGAACGCATGACCATATGGAGATACTTATATATAAGTATTACTAAGAGAAATCTTATACCAGTGTAATGGATAGAGGGTTGGCCGCTTACGCCGGAGGTTGCGGGTTCGATTCCCTAATCATAATAAGTACAATATAGTAAAGCATAGTTTATTTCTAATATCCGCACACAATATCTGGATACTGAATTCTGAATAGTGCTATTGTTTAAAAAACAATAATGTTTAAACATTTATTTTAGACATATTATTAATATAACTTCTTGAAACTAAATTTAAACTTGTTTATGATTTATGGTGAGAATCGCTACGAAACATATAATAATATCTTAATTGCACTTTTACACTGATCAAACACTAACTCTCCGACGCTAGGGGTAGAGTTAATTTTATTTTAATACATTTCTACCATTATTGGGCGTGTATGTGAAGTGAAATATGAACTATTGCTGCAATGGCAAAGTAATGATAACAATTTTTAATACTCACAAGCACTGGTCATCCTCAAACAAATGTTGAACCTGCCCACTATACATGTCCAGTTGGTATGCCGTAAAACCACAAGCTTTCATACCCCCATCAACCAAACAAACAAACAGCCACAACATGTCCTGTAACTACAGAATTTACCAAAATAATAGCAGTGTAGCATTTAAACGTAAATAAATCAATCTTATTAATTGCTTAAACATTTCAACAGGAAGAAAATACAGAAAGTTTGCCATTTGAGGCAGAGTTATTCCACCTAAATAGTGTGTTATCAATAACCAAAAAACATTTACCAAAAATAAGGTTACTTACCATAAATATATCTTGTTAATTTTCCTACAATTGGTAACAGCAACATGAATCTAAAGCGTTATAGTGTAATGACCACTTTTCTCTTTCTCCGTTGAGGTTCGAGCCAAGCTTGGTCCAAAAACTTTATGTGAGAAAGTTTGTCAGTTACTTGCAGAAGGACAGCGGTTCTACTCGGATTAATTCCAAGTATATTCTTCTACCAATGAAACTGAAAATGCCACATAAAAAATATACTAGTAACTTGCCATGTGTTGAAAATCATTTTAAATGGAAGTAATGTGCAGTTAAGACAGTATAAAGATCTATGGTATAGTGTTTAAGAAATTGGCATAATATATGATTACTACAGGGTTATTTAGCTTTAATACTATCAAATGCATTGTTAACAAACCTTTGCCATAACAACTACTCAGTCAGCAACAAACTTCTTGCTAAAAACAACCACTCAGCCAGCAAATAACCGCGACGATTTCAAGAAGTGCCTGTTTGGTGAAATGTGTACTAATTCTGCTTAGGAATACTTCGAGCATGATTTTCTCAAGCACGTATATAGGCCCTGCATATTAGCATTTGCTAAACAGTAACTCAAACTGGTATTTCAATTTTTTATTCAGGAATCGTCGATTTTTATTTATCACAAAGTCATGCCAAGTAGTTGAAGCTATAAAGAAGCCATGATCTCTTTTAATTAAATGATATATACCCGGTTGTGTTGACAGCCAAACACGCGGGAAGAGACTGTTTGTAAATTCAAGCTTTGTCACAAATGTAAACACAAATTGAGTAAAAAGTAGCAAAATGTTATCAATTAAATAAGAAACGCTACAAATGCATTAAAATGTGTACATAAAATACCAAAAAACACTTTAACTCACGCTACCGCCCAACATATATCCAACCACAACATCCGTCCTCTTTGAAATCGCAAAAGAGAATGCACGCTTTGCGATCTCTTGGTAATTCCCGGAACTCCTCGGTGTTCTGTCACGTGACCTGAACCCAATCAAAATCAAGCATAGGCTCAACGACAGTTTCTTATTGGGCAATGCATTTTCCGCCAAACAGGTCATAGCAGGTCACAGCAGTGAACTGTTTATATTCGACGATCTTCTCACCTACCAAATGTGCGAAAATATAAATGCGTAATCGCGTGAGCACATTTTGTTTTGTGTGCATTGTCAAACCACACATGGGGAGTTTAAACGATGATCCTTTAAGAGGTAAAAGGCATTTGTTAATTGTTTCAAATAAAACTTTTTTTGCAGTCAGTATAACGTGATCCTAGCTTAAAATTAGTCGTGATACAAATTCCTAATCTCTGTAGTCCCGTAATCAGTGACTTTAGAACATATACATTTCCAACTAGTTATGGTCCAAATATGTCAAGATAAATAATACGATCGGCTGCCCGCAGTTTAAACGCACTATACTTATTACGTCACCAATAGAAAATTACATCTATCCAGGTCCGGATTTACGCGTGGCGGTACTTAAAATAAAATAATGCATGTTTCTCTTTCTTCTTATTAAATACTTTTGGTTTATTTTTAATATAAACAGCATTAATCCAAAAGTTTCACTAATAAGTGCCCCCAAATGGTCTGGGAAAATAACGATATATCTTATAATAAGTAGGGATGTATCTATGAATATCAAGAGTAAAGGACTGACTTTTCAGACTGGACATGCAATTTCATGGGTTTTTTTACATTAAAGTGTGACATTGACCTACAGCATTCCCGTGGTTGCATAGATTAAAGAACTCGAATTTTCAAACATACAAATTTTATTCAGTTATATTTTACAAGTCCGTGTTCTAATATAAAAACAAAATCCATTAATTTTAAACATACAAAAACGACTAGTCTCCTAGATGTAACCAACATCCTTCACTCTTAACGTTCCCGTTCCTTCCCCCGAGCTCAGCGTTTCCGCTCTCTCCTCGATCTTAGCGATTCCGCTCCGTCTTTAGCTCAGTGTTTCTGCTCCATCTCCATCACAGCGATTCCGCTCTATCTCCATCTCAGCATTTTCGCTCTATCTCCATCTCAACGTTTCCGCTCTATCTCCATCTCAGCATTTCCGCTCTATCTCTTCTTAAACTAAAGTTCTCGAGTTTATATAGGTTCGAGGAAACAAACAACGCAATTAAAAGCTGATGCAATCTTGGTGAAATAAGCATATGGTAAAATATAATAAACAAATATAATGACAAAAAACATATAAGTATTGTGTAATGCACAGCATAAACAATCTAATCAACCTTATTATGGTACCTTTAACTAGTAAACAAAGTAATCAACTTTGGTTTATCAATCTGTTTAGACAATTAACGTACAATGACTATTTAAGTAAATGTCGAGGTAATTGATTTTATATATTCAGTTGTTTCATCGGGGAACCATTTAATACCCATATTATGTAGATAATGACTAAACTACACCAACATTATGAAATATATATCGTCACAATTTAAGTAACCTCATTCTTTAACTAATAATCAAAGTAATTAAGTTTCGCTTATCAACCTATGCATACAACAGAGGGACAATTAAAAATTAAGTCAATGCCGAGATAATTGATTTTACATTTTCAGCTGGTTCAACAGTGAATCCTTAAATAAATACATGGTGGACATAATGACTAAAACATACCAATATTGTAAAATGCACATCATACACAAGGTATTATTAGCCTCATTCTTTAAATAATGATAATTAAGCCATGTTGAGATAATGGACTTCACATATCCTGGATGTAACCGTTAAATTCTTGATCACGTGTTAGATAGAGAGTTTTGACCTGCTTTATAATAAACATAGTAATTATAATATTTGCAGGGGTCATTATCTCTAATGAGGCATTACCTGTACAGAGGTCAGTGCTCAGAGGTCATTATGTTACAGACCTCTGTGTAACCTTGACCTTGACATCTGATGTAAAGATCTGGGTATTCCTACAGGTAAATGCATAACATGTTGATCACTTGTGTCAAGCTATTTTAAATTCCTCCATATAAGACAAAAATAACAGACCAGATATGAAATATCAAACAAACTGAAAGTGTGAACTTGACCTTTAAGGTCATGTTTTGGGTCTTGCACGCGACACGTCGTCATGTCATGTTGACAAGTCACAGACTCGAAGTGTTGTCAAACAAACTTAAAGTGTGACCATGACCTTTGATGTACAGGTGCGAGTCTTACGCGCAATACGTCACCATGTCATTCAGATTAATTAATTTATCTGTAGATGACAAAGTAACAGCCCGGACACGAAATCTCATACAGACTGAAAGTATTGTCAAACAAAGTTAAAGTGTGACTTTGACCTTTAAAGTGGGAGTCTGGGATTTACGCTCAAGTCGTTATGTTATGCTGATCATTTGTAGTAAGTATTTATGAAATCCATCTGTGCATGACACAGTTACAGGTTGGACACGAAATTTCACATAGACTTAGTGTTGTCAAGTCAAACAAACTCAAACTTTGAATGTGACCTTGACCTTTGAGGTATGGTAGTGGGTCTTACGCGCGACACGTCGTCGTGTTATGCTAATGAATTGAGCCAAGTGTTTTTAAAATGTATCCAAAGGTGACATAAGTTACAGACCGGACACGGAATTTCAAACAGACCATAAATGTTATCAAAGTTAAATTGTTAAAAAAGTCCATCTATGCATGACAAAGTTACAGGCCGAACACGAAATCGCTCATCGACTCAAAGTGTTGTCAAACAAACTCAAAGGGTGACCTTGACCTTTGAGGTACGGTTTTGGGTTTTCCGCGTGACATGTCACCATGTTATGTTGATCATTTGTAGCAAATATTAATAAAATCAATTTATGCATGACAAAGTTACAGAACGGACACGAAATATCGGACGGACGGACGAACGAACGGACACTGCGATTACTATATATGCCGCCCCAAAAAATTGGGGGGGGGGGGCACATATATTTATATCTGTTTTGTTAAGGAGCATCACGCTGATCAACAGTTAATAGGCACCCAAACCCAACATTTGGTGCCATCTCTGATAGACAAAGTGAAACAAAAAACACAAAACAAAAATACCAAAGCGGAAACCTTCAGCCCGTTTTACATATAATTAGATTTGAGGGTCGGGTGAAACACGGAACAGAAACATCAAACAGGAACATGCAGTCCAAATTTCATACATATTTGGGTGAGGGAGAAACACGGAAAAGAAACTGCAAATAGGAAACCAGTAGTCCCTTTAACATACAGATTTGGGATAGCGGGAAACACGGAACAGAAACACCAAAGAAGAAATCTGCAGCCACTTAAACATATTGCTTTGAGTGAGGTGAGGCAGGGAATAAAACTGTTTACTTTAAATGAATGAATAATGAACGAATATAGTTTTACATTATAGGTTGTTCGACGCCAACAGGAGTGAAGATTGCAGGTTAGCTTTACATGTACAAAACAACAAATTGACATACAGATTAAAATCAAGATATAACACTGTTAAGTGTCACACGTCCCCAAAATGGTTTGTGAAAAATAACGATATTTTATAATAGGTAGGGATTTATATGTATCTATGAATATCAAAAGTAATGGATGTCATTTCAGACTAGACACGCAATTTCATGTGTTTTCTTACATTAAAGTGTGTCCTTGACCTTTGTGTAACCTTGACCTTATCATCTGATGCAAAGGTCTGGGTATTTCTACAGGTAAATGCAGGTGACACAACATCATAATTTATTGATCACAAGCTATTTCAAAATCCTTCCATGTAAGACAAAGTTACAGACCAGACATGAAATATCAAACAAATTGAAAGTGTGTCCTTGACCTTTGAGGTAAGGTTCTGAGTCTTATTCGCGACACTTCATCATGTCATGTAACAGACCGGACACGAAATGTATTACAGACTGAAAGTGTTATCAAATTGAGCCAAGTGTTTTTGAAATGTATCTATGTATGACAAAGTTACAGACCAGACTTGAAATCATAAACAGCCTCAAAATGTTGTCAAACAAACTCAAAGTTTGACCTAGACCTTTGAAGTAAGTATTTGGGTCTTAATTGCAACACGTCGTCATGTCATCGTGATCAGTTGAGCCAAGTTAAATCCCTATAGACAAAGTTACAGACCAGACACTTAATACCAAACAAATTGAAATTGCGACCTTGACCTTTTTGGAAAGGTTATTGTTCTTACACGTGACACGTCTTCATGTCATATTGATTAATCGGTGGTTTAGAAATCCAGCCATGTATGACAATTACAGACTGGATACGAAATCACATACAGACTCAACGTGTTGTCAAACAAACTCAAAGTGTGACCTTGACCTTTGACATACGGGTGTGGGTCTTACGCGTAACACGTCGTGTCCTGCTGATGAATTCAGCCAAGTGCTTTTTTAATTTTATCCATAGGTGACAAAGATACAGACCAGACACGAAATCTGAAACAGACTGAAAGTGACGTCAAACAAAGTTAAATCGTGAACTTGACCTTTGAATTTCAACTTACTTTAGCCTACTCAGTTCTAACAACACTCTGTAAAATATTCAACTTACCTTAAGCTACTCAATTTTGAACAACACTCTGCAGAATTTACAAACTACCTTAGGCCTATTTTGTTTTGAACAAGTCTCTGCAGAATTTCAAACTTAACTTAGGTCTACTCACTCTGTTGAATTTCAAACTTACCTTAGGCCTACTCAGTTTTAAACAACACCATGCAATAGCCCAATCTTACATCAGACCTACTTAGTTTGGAACATCACCATGCAAAATCTCCATCTTACATTAGGCCAAGTCAGTTTTGAACAACACCATGCAAAACGCCAACTTACATTAGGCCCAGTCAGTTTGGAACATCACCATGCAAAATCTCCATCTTACATTAGGCCAAGTCAGTTTTGAACAACACCATGCAAAACGCCAACTTACATTAGGCCTAGTCTGTTTGGAACAACACCATGCAATATCGCATTCTTACATTAGGCCTACTCAGTTTGGAACAACACCATGCAGTATCGCCTAACTTGGGCTACACGCCTAGGTCAGACTAAAAAAGTTTTCCTACTTAAAATGGCAGCATATTTTGTGACGTATTAAATTAGTCATATGATTTAATTTTAATTTCAGTTTGATTCGTAAAACAAGTTTACACGTAGTAAAAATCGTTTATTTTAGAAACGGTCCGTATTACGATGCGATTATCGTCAAACGGTATTTAAGTGTTGTCTATTTTTAAAATGGGGATAACGTTTCAATTTTATCACCCCTATTTAATAATTGATTTTGTCACCTTTTGGTGGATTTGACATACTAAACTATTTGGTTTATATGCATAAATGATAATAATATGCTTTTTATTTATTTTGATGATTATTTTATTTTTTAAGGCATTTATAGCGTTTTATCCTGATAAACTCCCTTTAAGACACTGCATGGGCAACAGTAGCCATATTCTTACCATCACTGCGCAATCTCACTAATGTATATGACACCTCTGAACCAAAGAAAAACAAGTCAATAGTCTATCCCAGAACCTGATATCTGCCAAATCAGTCAACCCTCAATGAAAACACAGGGAATGCTATGCCCGTCCCACAATTCATAGCAATTGAACGCTTACTAAACGATGACGTCATTCAAATTTCCCCGTAAGCAACTGACCAATCAACAGGCTCAAATGTGCTGATATTTAACGGACCCAATCGGGAGAGCTGGGTCCGTTCTACAGACTAATAAAACAAGATGGAATCAATATAAAATAAAACCCCACCAGTTTCTGGAATTCAACAATGTCTTTCACGTTATTGTTTGTGATGTATAAAACCTGTAAAAAGAATACAATAACCATATATATATATATTAAACAACGTGGGAAAACTAATTTCTCTATTCACTTAAAAGATTACAATATACCAAAATACAAGTCCAAGAAACATACGAGTGGGGATCAGAAAGTTCGTAGACTTTTGCCATAACTTTATTATTTACCTTTGTATTTTAATAAAACTCTTAAAGACTGTAGCCAATCTGAATATTCTCTAACAAACGAAATGCGACAACATTCACATATTATGGTAAAAGTATGCGTAAAATACTTCGTATCAGTCTTTACAAAATATATGTATGACATGGTTGTACCGTATCGTTCCCCCAATAATGACCCTACACGTGCACCAACAAGTCATGTTTCTGCAGTACCGTTCCCCCAATAATGACCCTACACGTGCACCAACAAGTCATGTTTCTGCAGTACCGTTCCCCCAATAATGACCCTACACGTGCACAAACAAGTCATGTTTCTGCAGTAACGTTCCACCAATAATGACCCTACACGTGTACCAACAAGTCATGTTTCTGCAGTATCGTTCCCCCAATAATGACCCTACACGTGTACCAACAAGTCATGTTTCTGCAGTACCGTTCCCCCAATAATGACCCTACACGTGCACAAACAAGTCATGTTTCTGCAGTACCGTTCCCCCAATAATGACCCTACACGTGTACCAACAAGTCATGTTTCTGCAGTACCGTTCCCCCAAT